>CM049307.1:65116869-65631188 GCA_026874595.1 Sipunculus nudus
TAGTAAATCGCATTTTGTGGTCCATTTCCTGTCATTGATATGTAAATTTTGTGTGAAAGAAACTGCTGTGGTGATTATTGCCATGCAAGAGATGATGTATGGTTGACCAATATGCTTACTGAAATTGACCTGAGGTGAAGATGAAGAAAGTAAGGCAGACATGTGAAAAGTAAACTATTCAATTACATTGGAATAGTCCCAGAATGCTGACTGATTTGCTGATGGGCTGTGAACCAGGAGTACCAAGTCTCTGCATTTGGACAGTGACACTGACCTTTGCTTGAAATTGAATAATGCAAGAAGGCAAGAACTACTCCCTTGATCATCTCAATCTTCTTTGCACATAGAAATTACTGTATATTCAACTTATTTTATGTCTTATATAATTTGTTTAATTTAAATTATGTTGGCATTTGATTTCACCTCATTTTGTGGATAATTTCTTTTATATTGACTGGACTCCCTGTAAGGGTTAAACTGACACAAATTTCTCAGTAACTGAAGTGTGCCTTAATTTATTCATGCCTATGTGAAGTCTTTTTATTTGTAAACCATGTTTGTTCTCACCCCTTCCCCTTTATCTTTATTTACTATGATTACCATGCATGTATGTCTTGCTCAGGTGTTCCGCTGCAGGACACCTGTAAAGATAATTACACCTTGCTCAGGTGTTCCGCTGCGGGACACCTGTAAGGATAATTACACCTTTACAGAAACTCTTCACATTTGTCTCACACTTCAGCTTCCAATCTGAAGATTCATACAAACATTTGAGTGAAAATCTATGATCAGAATTTGTTTCTTACTTATACATTTGAATGAATCAAACCAAGTTCTTTTGGAATTCTCCAGACACATTTGTTAAACTGCTAAAACTGCTAAAAGTATGGCAAAGTTTTACATTTATTGTGAAATGCAGTTAGTAGAAAAGTCTGCATATTAACTGCACTTTTAATTTTTCTAGCACTATTTGCTGGTCTTTGTTAATAGGCTAACTATATGGAGCTGAAGTGCTGAGGTCTTTGTAGTACGCTAGCTTTATTTTGTGTGCGTAAGGTGTGTTGTGCTAATCTGTTGGCATGGCTGTTTTCTTTCCTTCCCGTGACCTCCACAGCTGAGAGAAATGAGCGAGGAAGTGCAAGAATTAACAGATGGCAGAAAAGAAGATGCAGCAGCCCTGTCCTCATTAAACCTAGGCCCTTCAGCGGCTCTGTCTAGTTCCTTACACAAGGTTGGTAGTAAACATAGTGGCTGCAAACTGCTTGTCTGGCCACTTTCCGGCTACTTCTGCTGCATTGCAAACATTTCCTACAAATGGGTTGCTTTGAACAGTTGCTGCTTCATCTTCTCTGCAGGGGTCGCTGACAACTGTACAGACCTTGTACCTCTGGCAGTAATTTCTAGACAACCATAAATTGCTTAAGGTAGAACGCTAGCAATTCCTGTGGCAGCTTTGCTTGTGACAGTCCAAACTAAATCAGTTACTTGGTCCTTCAGTTGCTTAAAAAGCATCCTTAAATTCAGTACATGTGACCAAGTTCAGTACAATGATTCTTCCTTATAACCCTTTGTTTTAGGGTATTGTACACCATATAACGTAATGCTGACAATGAAATCACCTGTATCGTATAGTTTTAATGTCATATTGATTTAATGTAAAGTAATACAGTTTGAAGTGCACTGTTTACAGAAATGTGTTTAATAAGTCTCAGACAGTATGTTAGTTTGGATACACTACTGTTGACAAAGGATGCCCTCTGGTTTGTATGTAATATTATTGTTATTGTTCATATCAGAATGTCATTAGAGATAAACATTATGTTTAACTGCAGGGTGGGAGACGAGGTAGGAAGAGGAGTATATTCCTGAACAACCGTGCACTGGTGTCACCAAAGAAAATGAAAATCCAGGAACACGAAGAAGTCAAGAGTAAGTTCCCCAGTAACGAGTGTTCATTTTTATCAGTCAGCTCTTCCATCACTTAACCAGAAATATTGTAGATAACAGGTGCCTGCTCGTCTCTCTTACACCACTTTCAGATACTGGACATAAACTTTTACTATTTACTTTCTTTTGTAAGTTTGTAAAGCAGAAGGAGCGGTATCCTTGTTCATGGTACTTTCATTAGATTAGTATACAGTTAAGAGATTATGAAGTTGGTCCACCAGGCAGTCTTGATGATACCAGTTTTTAGCTCAGCTGACTATAAGTCATCTGAGCTATAATCGTGGTCCATTGTCCGTCGTCCGTCCGTCCGTCCGTCCGTCCGTCCGTCCGTCTGTCCGTCCGTCCGTCCGTAGATGTGGCACGTTTTGAAACCGTAAGACCTAGGAATCCAAAATTCAGCATAATGTTAGATATCCCCAAGATCTCCTACCAAACCGAAAACTGGGTCTTTGCGACTTCGTTCCTTTGAGAAATTAAGCAAAAACCTCAATTTTTTATTAAAATCCTATTTTCACACTTCAGGACTGCCTAATATCAAAACCACTCATCTGTTTTTCCTCATATTTACCATAAATAATCCTCTATATAGTTCCTATGTACATGCCCGAAATTGGGTCTGTATTATATAATTTAAAAAAGTTATGGGCCCAAACATAATGCATTTTGTAAATAATCAGGAAAAAAATTTGATCACTTAACACAAAACTTGTTAAAGCTAAGCACTTTTTTCCAGTAATATTACTTTAATTAATCAAAATTAAATTGTATACCCAAAATTTGATCAAAATCTTTTAAATTTTTTAAAATATTAGCAAAAATAAAAAATTGGTACCTTAAACTTTGCCCAACTTTGACCATGGCACGTTTTTTTCCTGTAACTGCTGTGGATTTAATTTTCAAAGCATGTTTTTGTTAGCATTTCAACTGTTAACATTTAAAATTTGAAACCAGTTGATCAAAAACTGTAGATTTTATTCAAGTTTTCAAGCACCATGTCACATATTGTTTACATCAACCTAGTGTTATGCAGTTTGCTAGAGCTCAGCTCCCCAGCTTCAGCTCTAAGTTCCTTAAATTAGGCATACAGTAAGATGTCTCCAAAATCCCCTACCATGCCAAGAATTTGGTCACCAGAACTTAATTCCTTCGAGATATTAATGAAAAACTTCATTTTTTCATTAAAAACCCTTTGTTACACTTCAGGACTGCCTAGTATCAAAACCACTGATCTGACTTTGATCATATATAATATACATATTTTTCTATACATTCGCCATGCACATGCCAGAAATGATGTCAGTATTGCGTAATTATTTTAAGTTATGTGCACAAACAAAATTGACTTTGTAAAAAATCAGGAAAAATATTTACTCAGGTTACATGAAAATTATTGAAGCTAGAGAATTTTTTTCAAGTATATAACTTTGTTTAATTAAGATTCAATTGTATACCCAAAATTAGATCTGTATTTTGTAAATTTTATAAGGTATTAGCATAAACATAAAATCAATACCTGAAATTTTACCCAACTTTGACCATGGCAAATTTTTTTCCTGTGAGTACTGTTGATTTAATTTTCTCAGAATGTAAACATAAGTATTTAATGTGTTTAAATCTGAAATTTGAAACTAAAAGGTTGAAAATTAGGCTAGTCATTAAATTTTATCTTGAGGCTCTATTGTAGTCACTTGCTTTGTTCCAGATGCAGGTAGGCCACTCCAGGTCACTGGAAGTCAGCTATGCCAGGGTTCCTGATTTGTTTCAGTCACTGGGGGAGATCCCCTGCTGTGACAGGTGTACAAGTGTTCTCATATCACACCCCCTCCCCCCCCCCCATGAATATATAAATATACATTTGTATGCATGATGTGGTGTTACATGACAAGATTGAGATTTATGATGATGCAATTTAGAATTATGAATCAACGTTTATATTCAGAAATATATGTTATATTGGAAATGTATACAAATTAAACTTAAAATAAAAAAATGAGGATCTAATACAAACATGTGTTCATTATTTTCGAGCCTCAGCAGAATTGGAGATCAGGCTTTGTTTGCCCTGAATGTTTATGCAAAAGTGTTGTTAATCCCATCTCTTCCCCCCCCCCCCCCGGCTGTCATTGATCCTTAGCACCTCACCGTCACCTGTGCATTGGGACATTAGTTATTATTGCAAATGTGTACAATTTTTTCAATTTGAAAGATAATTGGATTAGAAAACATTAAGATGTAATATTGAAACATATTCTTGCCCCAGAAGAATGGAACATAAAGTGATCAGCTCTTGTCTGTCCATCATCTCTCAATTATCATTAAATATATATACTAATTATGAAATTTTTCCTTTAAGCACTGTTGAAATAACTTTCATATGCTGTATGTGTATGGATTTAAGCCATTAAAGTCTGAAATTTGAAAGCAATTTATGTATTCAGATGTGTAATATTGCAGATGAAAAACTTTAAAATATTAAAATATTAAAATATATTATCAGCTTTGTTTGTCTAACAGTCTGTCTGTCCTTTTTTAAATATTATGTAATTGTGAATGAACTATTTAATCCTGTAAGTATTGTTGAATTAAGTGGAAATCCTATATGTATATACACTATGTTAATACAGAGATGTTGTAACTCCCATCATTCCAGCCCCCCCCCCCCCCCCCCAACCACCACCACCAGGTCCTTGCATCTGTGGACTGGAGACATCAGTTATATTTCAACTGTATACATTTTATAAAATAAAAATACATATATTTAATAATATATATTATGTAAAATAGATCAAATTGAGCAAATGTGTAAACTACTGAACTGTCAACAAATTATCAAAAAGCCAGCCAATGATCATGGTAATAATATACATCTTATGTTCACAAACTGCTCACATGCTTCAATTTTGACATTAGAGAATGCATGGTTTGGTCACAAAATATTATTTGCAACAATTTCTCACTCATCAATACAAACCAATCATGTCAACCAGCCATGGCATATATTACCTTTTCCTCTTAGACTTGATCTCCATTATTATTTTAGATTTTTACTTTCAAGGTCAACTTCAGCTGAGCACAGTGACCCATATTTATAGCACCATGTCTTGAATGTTTACATCAAGTCATTGGTTAACAGTGTTCCAGGCTGTTACATAACACCTTCACTCCTTGCCTACTGCTTCTGTGAGTGTCTGGGTCAGGCTGGGTCAGGCAGTAATTACCAGAGAGCCTTTCTCCTCTCTCTCTTTCCCTTTCTCTCTTTCTAGCTCTCTTTTTCTCTCTCTCTTTCTCTCTCTCTCACCCCTATGCCTCCCTTCCTCCCTCCACCCCATTCTGTTGACAGGTACTATAAACCTAATTTATTAGATATATATGTTGATGCAATTAAGAAATGTGAATCAACTGAAATATTCACATATATATGTTATACTCTAAATGTATAGTTACATTTTCAAACCTGGAAAAAAATGATGTTATAAAAAAAGGAATTTATGTAAAAATTTTTCATAATTTCCTGGCTCAGAAGAATGGGAATTAAAATTATTTGCTTTGTTTCTCTAGCTTTCTTGCCTGTTTTAAATATTTAATCATTATGAATAAACTTTTTTTTCCTGTAAGCTCTGATTAATTAAATTTCATATCCTGTACGTATATGCAAGGGTATTGTAACTCCCACCATCCCCTTCCCCCACCCCACTAAGTCCTTGCTCCTTCGCACTGTCAACAATAGTGCTATTGCTATAGCATAAAATTTAATAATTTGAATAAAATATATACAGAGAGACAGAGGCGTTGTAACTCCCATCGTAACCCCCCCCCCATCAAGTCCAACCGCCTGTGGAGTGGGGATTTTATAGCAACTGTATACATATCATAAAATAGAAAAAAAAGTTTAATTAAAGTTTAAATTTAAAAAATTGGATCTCATTAGAAAAATGTGTAAAATGTTGAACTGTCAACAGCCTGTCAAAAAGGTATCCAATGAAAACGCAAGGTCAGATCTTAAAATATTATTTGCAACAATTTCTTCAATCATATCAACCAACCATAGCCTAGATTACCTCTTTCTCTCAGACTTTAGTTACATTTCATAATATTTTAGATTTTAACCGTCCAGGTGTTTAAGTACTGTTGAATGCTCCGTCCCTCTCACTCTATCTCCTTTTCTCTCTACATCCAACCCTCCTTGCTGCCCACACTGTTTCCTTCTCCGAACCCCATCCCAATGTCAGCCTCAGTAAACGAGAACAAGTTGAATCAGATGTATTCATATTTTTATATATTGTATAACTGTTTGTTACCTATGTACGTGCCAGAAATTAAGTCAATATTGTGTAATATGTAGACGTGGTGGGCATCAATATAATGTACCTTGTCAAGACCTAAGAGATATCATGTCATACAGTCACAATTCATAAATCCACTCTTCAGCATAGTTTATAATAACATTATATATGTCAAATTGAAATCTTGCGGACTTCCATACACTATAGATCCTTCAACAAATAGCCTTATCATCATTCTACCACTGCTTAGTGTTCTGTCATTGCATTCATATTTGCTCAAATATATTGCTATTTTCAACAGCTCCCAAATAAATAAAAAATAAACCACTATATTTACTCCATATTAATCCATCAGTCAGGTAATTTCATACATGATTTACTCACATATGACATTATATTCCTTTATAATAGCCTATTAGGTCCATGATATTCATAAGGTTTGTCGATTAAATATAGTATCACAATGGTGATACATTAATAGTTCAATCATAATCAGCTGAGCGCCGTGACCCATAGGTCCCTTGTATTGAGGTAGAACTTCTGCCAGTCTTAAAGCTAAGATTCCAAATGCACAGAATGCGGATGTGGCATGCTGAATCCAGATGAAATTGATATTGACAAAATAAAATGAGATTCCACATGTATCTGGCAGAACGAATCACTTTATGTACAGGCGCACAGTATACTTATATGCATTAGATACAGACCTGGCTTAAAATGCTGAATTGGAGCTTTGTTGGAATTGAAGGGAAATTTTAATGAAACAGAATTTAAAATATGAAATCATAATAAATTGAAGTTAACAGGCTCAGTTGAATTGGTTTAAATAGAGGAACAGTTCAAGCCCTCACATTTTCTTAACTGTCGCTCATTGAAAGTTGCTCAAGACCGTCTTTCAGCAATTAGTTTAGTTTGCAAATCAGCCATATAGTGTTTGGTCAAGTCAAATACAAATGCCTCTCATGGGTGACATGAGCATGATCAGCTGTTATGATTAATAATGAAAGGAATATTAATGGAAGTAATACATGTTAACTTGTATTTCTCATTTCCTGCTGCATCATTAAGTAAGTGATCAGATAATACCCCAGGACAGATATGTTGTAACCAGAAAAATGTATTGTTCCTGGTATACCCCTCACTACTTGAAAATTGTTCTCATTGCTTAGACAGCTATGGCAACAGGGCGATTAGAGGTTAAATATCCTAGATTATCCCTTGCTTGTTAAACACTCCGTTGACTTCTGTGCCTTTACAACTTGAGATGGCTTACTGTCATACTGTGTTACTCCTTACTACTTGTCTGCTGTACTTTAATCTTTTCATACTCAATTGTGATAAAGGCCAAAACCCAATGGAATCCCTTTATTTATTTCACTTTCCATGACCCCAACCTGACCCAATCACTGATCCATGTGTGTTGGATTGCTTTATAAGTTGCAGAAGACTTGTAACATGTCAGTATATGCTTCCGAAGAAGGGCCCTATTTTAAAGGGCTATTCCCGGCATTTCTTGAATCAGACATTCCTAGTTATGATAAAAAGACTTGCCAGGTTCTACTTGCATCAGTTCTGACATCACAAGACTTCCCCTGTCATGTGCAGTTAAAGTAATTTTTGTTGTGTCATGTTGAACATTAAAATTGCTTGCCATACCTGTAGACAGTATTCACAGAATGCATGGCCATGCAGAAAATGTGAACCAGGTGATTGCATGGAGTGTGAGCTTACTCTGTTACATATTTTGAGCATGATGATTTTATGGTATGGAATAGTGTCTAAAATATGATTGCTATTTATTTTAGGTCCCAGGACAAAGAATGCCCCACAGAGAATGGCCACTGTGACATCGAGTGAATCTGAAGATGAGCCCAGGAGTAATAAAAAACCTCGCAAAGACTCTTCAGTCAGTGATGCTGCTCCACAAAACCCTCCCAAAAGGAAACCAGGCTGGCCTAAAGGCCTGAAGAGAGCTCCCAGGTCAGGTCGCAGGGGCAGACCTCCCAAGGTCAGTGTCAAGGTAGGCTGGCTTAAAACATGGCTCAGTTTACAATGCAGAACTGTTATTTTGAATAGACTATGTTATGGGTACTGCTCCATGTATAGTTTGGAATGAATATTGCCTTATCTTATTTTCCTGGTCAGAATGGCAGGTCCTGATTCTTCTGTAAACTCTTTGAGTTGCACAGGTGTATAAGCCGTTTGTCTATACATAAAATTGGATTGGACACTAGTGACCATCATTGGCTGGATTAGAACACTAGTGACCATCATTATCTGGATTAGAACACTAGTGACCATCATTGTCTGGATTAGAACATTAGTGACTATCATTGTCTGGGTTAGAACACTTGTGACTATCATTGTCTGGGTAAGAACACTTGTGACTGTCATTGTCTGGGTAAGAACACCAGTGAATATCATTGTCTGTGTAAGAACACCAGTGACTATCATTGTCTAGGTAAGAACACTTGTGACTATCATTGTCTTGGTTAGAACACTTGTTACTATCACTGTCTGGGTTAGAACACTAGTGACTATCATTGTCTGGGTTAGAACACTTGTGACCATCATTGTCTGGGTTAGAACACTAGTGACCATCATTGGCTGGATTAGAACACTAGTGACCATCATTGTCTGGGTTACAACACCTGTGACTATCATTGTCTGGGTAGAACACCAGTGACTATCATTTTCTGGGTTAGAACACTTGTGACTATCATTGTCTGGGTTAGAACACCAGTGACTATCACTGTCTGGGTTAGAACACTAGTGACTATCATTGTCTGGGTTAGAACACTTGTGAATATCATTGTCTGGGTAAGAACACTTGTGACTATCATTGTCTTGGTTAGAACACTTGTTACTATCATTGTCTGGGTTAGAACACTAGTGACTATCATTGTCTGGGTTAGAACACTAGTGACTATCATTGTCTGGGTTAGAACACTTGTGACTATCATTGTCTGGGTTAGAACACTAGTGACTATTACTGTCTGGGTTAGAACACTAGTTACCATTATTGTCTGGATAAGAACACCAGTGACTAAAATTGTCTGGGTTAGAACACTAGTGACTATCATTGTCTAGATTTTATCTGTATAGATTGTCTGTGAATATCATGACTGAAACCATGGTAATATTAATAGCACACACATAAATTCAATGCAAAGGATGTAATCCTAACTGGTTGTCTCATTTAAAAAATTGAAGACAATAGCCCATTTCTCTTATATTTTGTCTTAAAGGGTACCACACAGTCAGCTTGTTTATCCAAATATATAAAAAATGCCTTGAAAATTGGCCTGTGTGGTGTTAACAATAGTGTGCTAAAATGGACTCCATTAAGATAACTGATAAATAAAATTTCAAAATAGTTAGAGTTAACAGTATTGCAAATAATCTTAAACAGTATAGGTAAAAAATACTTTTTAACTTGTTTTCATAAAGGGCTTTTTGGATAAATGCCCAACATGTGACAGCATTTATCATGCAGGGCCTGGACAGTCGAGGGGTAAAACGGTTGGCTCTCTCAGCTGGTGACTATGGTTCAATCCCTGAGTGGCTATGGGAGTGGGTTGTAGTTGCCCGTCCAAGGCCGTTGATTCTCTCTGGGTTCTTTGGTTTCCTCCACCTCTACAGACTACCGAATGCCATAATCGGAGTCATGGAGAGTGCCTTGATTAGTTATAATTACTATTTGTACAATCTATGTTAAATAAATAAGTTTATATATTTCATTTTAAAGTAGCTCTTAAATCAGAAAAAGCAGGAAAAATATGTGAATGATAATTATAAGATGGTAAATCCAGGTGTATTTGTTTTGTTCACAGAAATGCAGAAGTCTGGTGGAATCCATGGCTCAGATGGCTAAGGAGGAACTTGTGGAGGAGACAAAGAAACAGCCTGCCAAGATTGTGCCAAGCAGTGGCGATGAGAGTGATACCAAAGATGAAGAAACTGTGGAAGCTATGGAGCTGGAAAGTGCTGATGTGTGCAGTATTGAGGAGAAAGACCATGGAGAAGATCAGACTGTGGAAGGAGAGCTTGAGCAGGATGTGTCAGAGCCAAGCAAAGACACCAGCATCCAGGGAAGTCCAGTGGGCCAGGTTACTCCCACTGAAGGTAGCATAGAAAATGATAAAGATGAAGAAGATGACAGTGATGGTGATGACGAAGACGATGAGGATGGTGATGATGAAGAAGAGGATGAAGAAGAAGAAGAGGAGGAGGAGGATGTTAATGGTAATTTAGATGAACCTCCAGTCCTGGAGAGACAGGAGCCTATACCTGAACCTGAAGAATATGATGACGTTACAGAAGATGTAACTACACCAAAGGTGATGCCTGAAGTGCTGCAACAGGTGCTGCCCCAGCAGCAGCAGCAGCCGAACTCTGCAGACTTTGTTGATACACTGGAACAACAGCAGAGTGAAAAAGCAGATGGTTCTTGTGATAGTGGGAGTGAATCTGACACAGAGAGTAGCAGCTCTGATGATGAAAGCAGTGAAAGTGATGGGGAGGAGGAGGAGGAGGAGGAGGAGGCAGTTGATATCAGCCAGGTACAGCTGGTACAAAGTCTGCCTCAAAATGCACCCACAATGGTGTCTGAACCAGAAGAGGAACAAGTAAATACTTGTTTTGACAATGAGGACCATGACAGTGACCAGGGACAGAATGATATCACACCAGAAACTGATCAACCAGGCCATGACCCTGCACATGCCATGCGTGAACCTAACCTGTCAGATAGTGATGACATGGACCAAGACCGTTTAGTGTCAGATAAAGATGAAAGTTTTGAGGAACTGCAGGCAGCAACCCCACCTCAGGATCCAGAAACATTAGAGTCCACTCGTAATCTAGAAGCACTCACAAATCAGTGGCCTAAAGGTTTTGACGATGTTGAGCAGTCAGGTAATGTAGTCGAGGAGCAGAAGGCCACCTCTGAGGTGGTGACCAGTGAACTGCCAGTGCCCTCAGTTGAAGAAAATACAGAAGAACAGTCTACACATCATAACACTATGTACCAGGAAACTTGTGCTGAAACTACTTGCAACAATTTAGCAACTGATGCCACCATTGCTCTTGCCACAGCTAACAGCCCTGCTGACTGTGGCAGTAGTGTTGCTCCCAGGACCAGTAATAACATGACAGCCCAGCATGCCAGCAACATGCCTGCTGCAGGCTTCAATGGTGTAGAGATTGATGTCACACAGTTGGGGCTAGAATCTCCAACGTCTATAAGCAGTAATGAAATGGCTAACAATTCAGTGGAAAATGCACAAACACAACAACAAAATTTCTCAGACTGTGCCCAAGTGCAAAACAACTTCTGTGCTAACACAAACCTTAACACTTCGCCAGGGGGATTCATGGAAACTGTCAATGCCCAGATCACATCACCAACCAACAATGCCAGTGGTTTCAGCATGCCAACACCTTCACCATCAACAAACAGTAACAATAGCAACTACAATATGCCAACACCGTCCCCAACAGCAAACAACAGTTATAACAACATGGCCAACCCTTCTCCATCAGGCAGCACAGGCAGTTACTTGCCTAACCCATCACCCAACACCAATAACGCTTCATACACTAATTTACCCAATCCCTCACCCACACCTAACGGTAACAATTACACAATTGGAGCAAACCCTTCACCAACTGCCAACACTAACAACTTCAATATGCGTAACCCTGCAGCCAGTGCTCCACCAGCACCCGGGGTCCCTGTACAAGTCAGCACATACAACATATGTACCAACGGTGCACAGGCAGCAGCAGCAGCCAACTATCCTCAGATGCCAGGCCAGCAACAGGTCACAGTGGGCACACAGCGCCTCAGCCATGCTGGACAGCCCAACTCCTGCAGTATTGTGGGCTCTCCTTACACACAAAGTGCCTACCCTAACAACTGCAGTCTGGCAAAGCTACAACAGCTAACAAATGGTATCATGGATTTACCAAATGAAACCATGACGCCACCACCTAACCTGACTGCCCCACCCATGAACATGGCCCCGTCCCCTGCTCTAAACCGCAACTTGGCATCTCCTGTATCGAACCTGCCATCACCCCTTCACCATGCACACACCCACAAGCACTACCAGCGACGCCAGTCACAAAAGAACCCCAATGTTACTGTCGGGGTCAACCCCAGTGTCACCGTTGGTATGAATGTGAACCCCAACATGGCTGCTTTCACCCCTAACATGACCTTGCAGCCAGGGACCAACATGATTACTGGCTACAACATGCTCAACAGCAACATGTTTAATGGTTATCGCATGCAGCAACCAGTATTAAATACACCCTACACTCTGAATGCAGGCTTCATCAACCAGCCACAGATTCCAGTTCAGATGAGTATGATGAATGTGCATCCACAAGCAAACTTTCAACAACAGATGCAACCGCCACAAGCAAACAACACAGTCTACACCACATACGGTTACATTAACACACAGGCATTTAACATGAATAGCATGATGCGAAGGTAATGCATGTTTCAACCTGGAACCTATTATTCAGGAACAAGTACCTGGTGGCAGCTTTTCACGCTGTTTAAGGGAAAAGCGTAAGGTTTGCGAGTAGCAGTGCATAGGAACATGAAAGGGCACGTTTTAAGGTGGTATTGTCCTCTTGGTAGACCAGTATGAACGCACCAGGTTGTGTAATGTTGCTGTCACGGCGATGGACTACCGTGTTAGAGCATTGTCTGTGCAGTGGGATCACAGACTTGTTATGAGAGTTAACAATCTATTTGTTGTGTACAAACTGACTGTACGCTGATTTGTGAAACTCGATGATGACTTGGGCATTTGCTACTGCCAATATCTATTTATAAACAGCAGGGATTTCCCCAAGAAACCCCCTCCCCACATGGAGTATATCCCAATGGCAGCATGAGAAAACTTGGGATTTTGACATCTGAGTTTTTTATGTATTGAGTACTACGTTATTGAGCAATGTTGAGTGAGCTGGTAATTTATGCGCATGTGCTGGCATTATGGTCATATTTGTCATATGAAGCACAAAGAGTAATTTTTTAGCATATAAAACTTGTGTATTAGTGCAGCTGCTGTTGGCATTGCAAACTTTGATGATATGCTCGTATATAGATTATAGCCTTAATAATGTGTGTGGTATTGTTGTTACATCTGTGGTTGAATGTAAACATGCCGTGAGATCAATCCCAGAGATTTGCTGCTGTATATATAGATGAAACAATGTAACCACATTACTTTACAGCTGTTAAATAAGGAGCCTTGATGCTTAACATTCAAGGGAGCCAACTCTATTACAATCATTGTGTTCATATTGTGTACATAAGAGCTTATTTTATCTACAAAGAGGGCATTTTATCTGTGAATGGGACTTTATAATCTATTAAAGATGTGTTATCCTGCACATCCTTCAGTTCTATATTACAGCATGTCACGGTACTGCATGTGAAAATAACTGACACTCCATAATAACTAATATATCAAACTTCACTGCTGGCTTTAGTTTGTACAAGAGAATGTCAATGAGGTGACAGTTGTGTGAGAGGACACAAACGCTTTAATATGGCCTTGCACACAGATGTGGAAGCATATACGTCTGCTAACGTCAGTTATATTAAAAAAAGAAAATGAAATGGTAAGCGGTTTAATATCAGTTTTCATGGATCATAATCTGACACCTGACTGTTAGCCGGGCACTTTTTTTCAACTTTTACAGCTGTAATGGTCCAAGTTTTGTGCATGGGCAGAACATTTTGAAAGATCCCACTAGGGCTTAAACTAGTAAAATATTGAAAGAAAGCATAACCCCCCCCCCCCCCCCCCCCCCCCATTCAAACCAGTTGGTAATTCGTGTTAGGCTGTCCCTTCCGCCGGAAGAACTAGAATGAGTGCAAAACTCCGCCAGTGCCAGATCCCCAACTGATTCGCCTCAATGTTTCGTTGCTGTGCTAGTCGCTTTTCTAAGTCCTAATGTATTATGATAGGAAACTTCTTCAGTAAATTAAATACTTTAAAACTGTCGAGCACTGCTTTTCGATTATGACGACGACGGCGTCATTCCAATGTCAACCCCACTACAAATCACTATCGGTAATTTTTAAAAGAACCTTAAACGGAAAAGTAGGCCACAGGTAAAGAAGGAATTGATTAAATTCTGGAGTGGGTTGTTCTATCTTTTGGAGATGTATAACAGAAGATTATAATCCGGAACCTCCAACAGAAAGGAGCGAATATGGCTGGATCAAGATCCGCATTTTAAATGCGTTAAAAACTGGTTTCGTCTCAATAATAATAGTAATAAGAATAATAATAGCAATCTGCCCCTATTAAGAATCGCCAAATCAAGAAATGTAATTTATTGAGCACTTTTCGGAGGTAATGTTCTGACACGCACGCACATCCAGATCTTGCAACCCTCTGCCACCATCGGCGGTAGATACAATTCACTCCTCCGTTTGTATCGCTATAAGCAGGTAGGTAGATGAATTTATATATACACACACACACATATATATATATATATATATATAATTTATTTATATAAATTAGCTGCAGTTTGTAAATTTTGCGATCCATCGGCACATGATCTTTAAATTGCAAAATGATTATACAAAAAGAATCGTCTCGGCACTGTTATTTGGTCTATCAAATCTTTAAATTTTTGCTTCTTTATGGAGTTCAATTTACTTAACTTTCTAGACAGAATCTTTAAAATGAAACAAAAAAAAAAAAAGAAAAACTTATTATATTTTAGGAATTATGACTGGTTGTCCTGAAAATGGTTCGTCCATCGATTCTAGTTAGTGTGACCATTTTCATCAGGGGAGGATTCCAACAGGACGCATAATAATCAAAAACAAAGGACTGACGTGTGTAATTGGCAGTGACGTCACCCAAAGGTTGTCACGTGACTCCTCTGTGGCCACGGCCGTTTTGCCAGTTATTGTCGGGAATGCTTGCCAAGTGTGTCCTAAAGGGGGGGGGGGGGGGGGGCAATTTTCATACTCCCCAATGATCTTGTTAAGAAATTTGACATTCCGTGGATTTACCCAACTTTCATTAGGTCGGCCAGTGCCATGGACCTGCCGTAGTGCAAGCTGTATTATGCCAGTTTAATGAATACCCATCAGGCAGATATGGGTCGGTAGCAAGCAGCCGATTCCATGGAGTTTTAATTGTATACGTACAAGGTGCATATCCAGCCTGAACGGCTCGCCTGCCATGTGACACAAGCCTCTCAAACCTCACGGCTTGCATTACATTTCATTTGTCTATAACCAATACTTGTCGCACATAATATGGAAAGGATCAATGAATCAAGATAATTTGTTTCGAGCAGTTTTGCTATAAGTAAGGAGTAATTTATGACAATACATCAACTGCCCTGATTCGAAATACGTGACATCTTGGCTTCTTGTATTCAGCAAACTTTTTTAATCGGCCTTATAAAATATAAAATTCAAAATTAGTAAAATGTACATCGTGTGCCGGAAGGCCTTTTTATATAACCGCAACTTTTTTGGGGTCAGTTGTCACGACCGCCAGTTTTATGGAACTAGTCACGGTCGCAAATGTCCAAAGCTCTGGTATGACTGGAGCTGAAATCGCCGATTATCGTTTCATCACTGCAGGTGGATCCGTGCTTGTAACCAAAAAGAAGACGAAATATGACGCATTGTGTCCATCCGCCATAGCTGGGAACGTTGATTCTATAAATGTGGGCACTATAAATCCCCCAGACCATTACAAATACACTTTTCTCCTGTTCATTTCAGCATGAATACACATTACATTTACAGACAAGATCTTGCATAAAGGTGGACATGCTGTACATTCATATACGCAGCAATTTTAATAAATAATAATTTGGGCCCCGCTTGACAAGCGGTGTCATATAGTGATCACCGTGACAGTCCGTCCTTCCGTCTATGACACTTTTTTCATGCGCAATAACTCAACAGCAACCAACTGCAGCTTTCCCAAATTCACAGGGATGATTGGTACTTATAAGGGCTCCAGACCTATTGAATTACAGACCTGTTGGAATTCCGATATGGCCGCTACAACCCGATCACTGATTTTCTTTCGCATGCAATAACAACAACCAGCTGCAGCTTTCCCAATTTCACAGGGATCATTGGTGCCTATAAGGGCTCCAAACCTATTGAATATCTTCTTTAATATCATTTGAACTAGTAGGATTTTTTTCCTCAAGCATATTGATAAATACCTGTTTCTGTTTTTCATATTTTTCAAATTTAACTTAATTTTTCACCCATATGTAAACTAGTCCAGCACTAGCGGAAAAGCGGGGCCCTCTGAGGACCATTGTCCGACCACATCTAGTTGTGTGTTAATATATGTAAATGAAACTGATTCCTAGAATTTGGCAAGATTTCTCTTTATGTACAAGCCATTGTATAAGAAAAGCCGGGTCCTGTAACCCTTCTATAATGTGTCCTTTACTGAATGAATCTTACTTTATTCTTTTTAAATATGAACAATTGAGATAATTATCACGGAAAACTGTTTGGCAGTCAGCTGATCGTTGATTTCGCGCGGAGTTACGGCGACATGTTTTCCCGTCCGACCATAGGACTCCTACATTTCCTGGACAAACACGAATTAGTGGCATCAAATTTAGGCGAGATAAAATAAATGTAAATCCACAAGATATTGCTGAAGGATGGGCGGATTATTTTGAATCACTGTATACTCCACGTAGCTTGAGCCATTTTGATTAAATTTTCGGTGATAAGATCAGAGAGGAATGTGGTAGCATATATAGAGAATCTTTCCTTCATCTGAATCCAATTTTGGATACAAAGTTTACATTAAGGGAAATTCTTGTAGCAATTAATTCACTAAAGGCTGGTAAAGTTGGCGGTTGGGACAAATTATCCAATGAGCATCTAAAATATGGTGGGTCGGCTTTGTACATGCATTTGTGCCACCTATTTAATTTGATTTTGGAAAGTGAGGAAATACCTATCAGCTTAAAGAGAGGGCTTATCGTTACCATCTCTAAGGGCAATTCGAGTGCTATTAGCCCTGACATGTAGGGGAGACCGGGGCTAGTTGTAACAAAATTGCATATTTTGTCTATGCCTCGTATAATATACAAGATAACAGGTAGCTATTTTGTAGTGATGAGCAACTTTTTATCATCTGTAGATACAACGATTATGGAAAGGCCAAGATATTTTATTCTTATAATATACCTCGATAAACCTATAAAAAAATGTGTATACAAGTTGCCCCTGTTACGGGGCAGATTGATACATCCTATGGGGTACTTTGTTACACAGGTCATAAAATATTAAAGTAGATCTTAATGTGATTTATAGTTAGCAATACATATATAATAGATATCAACTTTATAAGTGTGCACTCTTTTGGCACAATGTTTGCTCAAGATGAATGTGATAACTTGCTTAAAAGGCTACAAGGCTTAACAAATTAGAAAGGAAAAGGAAGACACTATAGAGACTCCGTCTCTAAACATTAGGCTAAGTGTCATCTATTCTTCTTGTCTAATTTTTCTTTATATATATATATATATATATATATATATATATATATATATATATATATATATATATATATATATATGGTAATCCCTTGGAGCCTTTGTAAAAAAAAAATAGTCAAGAAGAGCTGGATATCATCGCACACAGGCTGCTTGTTTTGTTAATATAAACATGTTTATAATGTGTAGGGGCCCTAAAAATTATCAAAACAAATTCCACAACGGCATTTGACAGCAAGTTAGATAGGCCAGAGCTTTGCAAAAGGCTTTTTGCAACAAGTGACCTTTCTACCTCCGCATTTATATGCAACCAACCACCTTAGATTACATGTTTTTCCCGTTTGTCAACATTGCTATTTATAAACATGTTGTTGATAAACAAGTTCATAACTCCTTCACGAAGGCCTATAAGAACATTTCACATTTAATATTATCATTAGGTTATTTTTATACATACTGAGACAGCCAGAAATCACATAAATCCCTTTTCAAAAGGTAAAGGTGAATGAGCACCTGTTAACCCTTTGTATTTTAACTTTTCAAACCACTCCCAAACTGCAAAATTAGTGCAATATATATTTTGTGGTACTTTATTTTGTATTATATATTCATTAAGATGCATTTTATACCATAGGGGTAATAGTCCGGGGGGTCGGGATGGGTGTAATTGTTCTGTTGCCCCTCATATATATCATAATTATTTCATATATAGCTAATTGGATAATACAGAATAAATCAGAGACCGAATATATGAGACATGAGCCTAAAAACAGTAAATAGATAGTCTTGGAGAAACTGGCATATTACGTAAATGATCAAAATTGTGATATGTGTTTCAATTTTACTAATAAACAATATCCTATGATGTCATGTTTTGCCAGGCATCTTAAAGTCATAAACTTTACAATATAACATTTTCCATGTGCTGGATTTGGTTTCTGAATTTCATCATCCTGCTATGCTTCATGTTAGGATCTATTATAAAATCAACGTTATTGTTGAAAATCGTTAAATATTTATTAGAGAAAAATTAACTATTTTTTTCGAAATAAATGTGCAGATACACGTTGAAAAACGTACTTTGAAATCAACTGCTACAAACTTTCATGATATTTTTTTAGTTATTACCCTTTCAGACGCTTTCACATAGTTTCAAGCTTTGTAGCAACACGTCTATTTGCTCTGATTGAATTTATATATGAGGAGGAAAAGTTAAACGGGGCATGTTGTTACAGTAATTTTTTACTGGGGGTATGTTGTTACATGTTGTTACAACTTGCCCCATCCTGACATTTTAATATTTTGCTAAAATTAGGTCAATAGGTTCTGTGATAAAGAAAAAACAATCATTCAAGAGAGAAGACATATAACATCCCTCTTCACTTATCAGGTTTGGTTTATTTAACTGTGGTTCATACATTTGCTGGGAGAACAGAAAACAGGATGAAAATATTTACTTTTCAAGTCGAAAAACGGAAAATTGTTCCTTGCGCTGTTACCCTTGCAGAAGATTCCACACCAACGGCGTCTTGTGCCGTTGGGGGCTATGTTGATCACGTGTTGTGAAAGTGAGCTCCTTCTTTTAAACAACGCCTGCACTAATGCTACTGTATTAACCTGCCCCTGTATACAACTAGCCCCGGTCTCCCCTACAGGGGAATTACATTATTACCTGTCATTTATAAGGTTTTCGAGAAACTCATTCTAAATAGATTAATTAAATTTATTAAGTTAGCTCAGCTGGAATTTCCGGATAACTTGCAATTTGCGTATCAAAAACAAATGAGCTCCCTTCATGCGTCCTTTGTGATTCAGGAAGTTGTTTCGCATTGCACGTTAAAACGGTCGAGAGTATATTTATGTTGCCTCGACTGTCAAAAGGCTTTCGACACCGTATGGCATGAGGGCCTTTTATACAAAATTGCTAGACTGGGTGTTAAAGGGAAGTTGTGGAAGAGTTATTAGATCCTCTTACAGAGGAATGACTAGCTTCGTGATGGTCGATGGTTGTTCAAGCAGATGGTTTAATATCAAACAGTCCGTGCGCCAAGGCGGTGTACTTTCTCCATGGTTGTTTCTTATATACATAAACGATTTGTTGGTAGAGTTGCGAAAACAAGGGTCCGGTGTAAAGTTAGGAAATGTGTATTTGGGATCACCAGTACAAGCCGATGATGTAGCCCTTCTATCCTTAACTCCTGCTGCATGGGTTGCAAGAAATGATAAATGTTTGTTACGATTACAGCTGTAAGTGGCGCTCTGTGTTTAACCCTAAAAAGTCCGTGGTGATGGTTTTTGGAGAATCAGAGGTAGCCTTTCAACGTTTATGCACCCAGAGAAACTGGTATTTGGGGAGAGAAACCATCAAACAGGATAGAAACCATATTCATTTAGGCGTGTCGTTACAGGCGGGTCTGATATGTACAGATGCCGCAACGAGGGCTTGTAGGCGAGGAAAAGGTTCGTTTCTCTCACTAGCCGGCTCAGGCGTTAGACCACGAGGTTTAAATCCAAATACCAGTATGGTACTTTATAAACAAGTTGTTCCAGGTGCACTATTCGGTTGTGAACTTTGGAGCAACTTATATCGCGCAGATTTATAGAAATTAGAAAGGTTTCACAGATACTGTATAAAGATAGCGCAAAGTTTTGGTCCGACAGTCCGAACAGATATGGCTCTCGCAATGGTTGGTATGCCTGGCTTGGAGTCATTTATTGACAAAGCAAAGCTTCTTTTCTTGGGCAATTTATTACGTCTGGATGGTTCAAATTCGTGCAAAAAACTTATAGTATACAGATTAATGTATTATTTCCTTCAACATACTAATGTGAAATCAGGGTTTATATCAGATATCGTGCGTATTCTGAGCAAATATAACTTACTAGAGTATGTAATGCATTTTTTGAATGAGTCCGTATTTCCAAGTAAATTACTATGGAGACAGTATGTTGTGGATGCAATAGTCCGTCATGAAAACGTAGCAGCTGAGGTTAGATGTCATGATGATATCAGTCTAAGTGATTTCTATAGCAGTTCATGGTGAACCGTTTATTCCATCGTCACTCTAGACTGCAGCTACAACAATCCCCGGGTCTTTTCCAGCGTTTAGATATATGGCTAATATACTCGTCAATTTCAATAATATTAACTCTCCTGAAAAACTGCTGTGTCACTATTGTGGAGATTTTCATTTCAATGCTGTTGTGCATTTACTGGAATCGTGTGTGGCTACGGGTATTTCCAGAAGGAAAACATGGAATTATAATTGTGACAATTCGCCTGTTCAAATTGAAGCTCACTTGGTTTCATTAACCGATAAGGAGCTTGTACTTGCATTACTAGGTGGCGTTATGCAGCTCGATGTAGAGTGGTCTGACGAAAGTCGTTTTCATTTCTTACACTCGGTGGCGCTACTTTTGAATGATATGAAACCTATCCTTTCAGATTTATTGCCACAAGGGACATGTGCCATTAATGTAAATGTTTGATGTTACTTCATTGACAAATTGAATTTCATTTTCTCTTTTTTTTTCTTTTCAAATGTATACCCATTTGTTATTCACATTTGCTGTTCATATAATAATTGTTGTACATCTTCGCTTGACGGAGGAAATAAAGGCTAACAACAACAAAAACAATAACATTGTATAAGGAAAGCCGGGTCCTGTGACACGCACTCCTCGCCTGTGTTTTCTGAAAACCACCACTGGTTAGGCCTACGTGACTGACACTGGCCGGCTCTTCAAAGGGTGCTGATCGCTGATAAAGACACCATGCAATATAATGAAAAGGTGACGCGTTAAATATTCGTCATTTTATCAGAAACCCTTCTATAATGTGTCCTTTGCTGAATGAATCTTACTTTATTCTTTTTAAATATGAACAATTGAGATAATTATCGCGGAAACGCTTTGGCAGTTAGCTGATCAGTGGCGTCAATTTTTCTTCCAGGGTGGGGGGGGGGGGGGGGGGGGGGATGACTAAGTATATATATATATATATATATATATATATATATATATAAAATATATTACTTTTTCAGCGTCTCTGAGTGACATATTCAACTATATAATTATATATATAATATAACTTTATATATATACGATTATTATATATATATTTATAATTATTTATATGTATACTTCATTATATTTCAAATAATTATAATATTACAATAGAAAATAAGTTATTTTGTGAATTCTAAGCAAGGTTTAGATATAACCTTTTTTAGTAAATGGATTCAAAGTTTTTAATTTTATTTATTAATATATTTTTTATTCGAATATTATAATATTATTCTCTGAAAAGTGGGGGGGGGGGATGACCCCTTGCCAAAAAGTGGGGGGTATATATACCCCCCATCGCCACCTATATTGACGCCCCTGCAGCTGATCGTTGATTTCGCGCGGAGTTACCGCGACATGTTTTCCCGTCTGACCATAGGACTCCTACATTTCCTGGACAAACACGAGGTCGTGTCTATACGAGCTATGGGGCAAAAACATGGAAGTCGAAAAATTAACGTTTCGGGGTTGATGAACCAGTTATTCCGCTTATGATCGTATTTGATTGAGACAACATAAGGGGACTTATTTAAATTTTGTACATCACTGCTATCATAGAAAGCTCGGCAAAACATTCTTGAAAATTTTACAGATGTGAAATTTCACTTCCATTCGTCTATTTTGAATAAAATTAACGAAAAAAGATTATAGCTTCCAAAATGATTCAGTGGATTGTCCTGAAAGTTTGCTATACATTTAGCTTGGGAAGTTTTACACATTGTTCACGACAGGCGGCGACACGTGTAATGATTTACCATTTTCATCGTAGAAAATGTATCATTGAATGTCAAGGATAAAATCTCTGTCACAACCCCGAAAGCATGGACACTCCAGGTTCCTTAAATGGTTCACCAAACCGGCTGAAACTCTCACATACCGGTACACTCCAAAAGATGAAAACGACATGAGTAAACAAAACGAAATATATTCAAAGAAAACTAACACTTCTCTGGAAAGGCGTTCCACACAGATGCATCGAAGATCACTTAAGTCTGTATCATCACATAAAATCACCGAGTCCTGTGTCCGGAATGTTCACTTTTCGTGAGGTTTTCACTCGTTTACACTGCTCCTGATCACAGGACCGACGTACGTGACATTGGAATGTCAACTACCAGTACTGTCCGCCACACTGTGTATATACACAGGAACTTGCCAGCGCTCCACGCCACTGAAAAACACCGTTCTCCACTGAAGTACGCGCTCGCCCATCAAGGAAAAGTCATGAAAGCACTGACAGCTAGGCTCACAGCCTTCTCTGATAGAACACGTAAGAAATGTCCTTCACGGCAGAAGACTCCTGGATACAACCAGTACCATGTAAATTAATATATGCCACAGCGCACGACAATATTCAGTACCACTCACTGTTCGCATAGATATTGTCCTGGCCTGGAACTGGAATCAACAAAGGTAGAAAAACATCGCCAAGTTACCAGTCTTTCGGTAATTACGATACCCACTCTCAAGTCCGTTAGAGAGGATCATCCTCAGACACTGACGTATTACGCTCAGGAATATCGTCTCTCAGCTGACCAGACTATACCGGACCCTCTTCTAGACCGGTGACAAACGGTAAGACTTCACTCTCTAGCGCGCTGACCCTATAGGAGTTTGTGAAGATTTCCCAGCATCCGAAGTTTATATATACGCCTGCTGACGACACACACCCTGGCAGCCGTTTAGCCAATCGTCTCGCACTATTATGCGGCTTGTCATTAATTGCATTAATACTAAAATGGTCACGCCTCCAGAGCGAAATATGGAAAAAATGAAGTTTGCAGGTGCGTTGTCTTTTGAAGTCTATACAGAAAACAATGTATTTATAGGAATGGTGTAGACATAAACGATTCCTATACGGAATTAAAACTTCTGAAACTAACATCAAACAAGGCACCTGGGTTCTCTGAACTACGTTCTACCGCTAATATCTATACATGATACTCCATATTAAAGTACAACAAATTATAAAAACAATCATCTGGTTATACTCCTCACTTGAACATGCAATAATATAAGTAAGTCAGTTCTCTGGTGACCATCTCTTGTAAACTCGGACATTGATAGCCTATTGGTGAGCTCTAAAGAAAGTACACATATGTATCGTCAAGTGTGTTTTGAGCTGCGCAAAACAATAATCAGGGACTGTGCCGACGTAAAAAAATGGCGATATATCACACTTCACGTGATCAGCGGGGAAGCACAAGTAAATCACAAATTGAGCTTTAAATATGGAGAGAATTAAACTGGAGCTCACGTGCATGTTAAATTGCATACTAAACAATTACCAAGTATGCTATGTTTATATATATGTGTGTAAATAATACACAGAACTTCATTTTCAAAAATTTTAATTTCAAAATTTTAATATCCAAACTTTTTTATTATCACTGTTTCATTTCAACTGTGAATTGAATACATGTATGTATATAAAATGTGGAAATGTTTATATAGACTTCGAAAATGGTTGAGAGAGAGAGAGAGAGAGAGAGAGAGAAACCAATATATGCCCCTGATGGATAGATCTGGGCGAGTGTGTTCGGGGATAACACCCCCTACATCCTAGTGGGGTAAATTTTAAACATGTAGGAAAAATAAGAATTTTTGGGGCATCTTCGTTGGTACGTATCATGAATTTCCCCGCCTGAAAGGACTGAAATATCGTAATCATTAAAAGGACTGAAACAACCTAAAATGCTCCCTACATGTGTCCCTGTGTTCTTACGATACTATCAATAGTCACGTTAAAATACAAACTTTTACACAATATCCTGGACATTTTACCCACCTGTAGTTGACTCCTTATTTCAAACACAATTGTTGAAGAAAGCAAACGACAATATAGAAGACTATATAGTCATCCGGCGCACTATTTGTTTTAAAAAATGAAATCGGGGCCTTCGGGGGTTCGCTATAGGTCGAAATTCCAAAAGAACTCAAAATAGCACTTGTAAACGCGACAGCCGTTCGGGAATTAAATATATCACTTGCAGCACAATAATTTAGTCAAACATTCTTAGTCAAACGTCTTTTTTTCTATACACAATTTTATTTTATTATTTCTTGTTTAATGTGTTTGTTTAAGCAAGCCAGTCAAGCCAAATATGTGATGATTTTATTACATATATATATATAGCAATAAACTATATCTTATCTTACATCCTGAGTAAGTGTACTGAATGTTTTTAGGCCTTCAGCGTAGGTGTTATATTTAATTATAGTTTTCCTGCAATTCACTAAGCACTGACGAAGCAATTTTATTCTCCACATTTAACTTTTTATCAGAAGTTCCGGGGGGGGGGGGCAGCTTCCCACATTGCCCTAAATCTTCTCTGTGGTCACGACTTGGAAATACCCGTTTATGGCCATGAAGTGTCAATTTAACGGTGCCGGCTTCCGCCGTTACGTAGCATCCACAACCACCGTGGAGCACATGACTCTCATTGATCAATTGTACGATTAAGTACACAAACCCTCGAATCATGAATATTTATGATAATAACAAACATACTTATGTATGTTATACCATAAAGAACTTGTTAAATCACAATATGCCTCTATAAAATATTTGCAGTATACATATCCCATTGTATATTATATAAGACAGATGAAAAGAAAACTATAGACCAATTCAGTCATTATAATTTGGTGGTCATGGATACATTACAATTTACTTGAAAGAAAGCACCGCCTCAGTGAGGGTGATACGAATGCCTGTTGTTACACCTACCGGAGGGAAATGATACTACTCGTGAATTCTTATTTCCATGACACTCCGTCCAGGGATGTTAGAAAACTCTCGACTTTTGGTCTGATATGCATTGCCCATAAACCTTCTGGATCGCGGAAACCTTTGCTAGGTAAGTACCGGGATATCAAATGTTATAATGTCCATTTTCCTAACAGTTGAAGTGATTGTCCTCGTTTGGTTGGAGAGTATTCAGTTTACCCTAAAGACCATACTGATGAAATCGTGATTGGCTCACATTATATGAATATTCAACAGCACGGCACACGTCGTCCTTTTACGAGCCCCTGTGCTTGACTGCTCGTTATGGTTGGAACAACTGGAGAACCGCCCCTGAAGATGAGGTGATCACGGGACGTTGAGTTGACTATATGTTCACTTGGTGGAGGAAGCGCGACTAACCTCGGTAAATAAACATTCATTAATGTGTTTAAAGGGCAGGTCAGGCGTAACTTCTAACTTTGGCTTTCTTTGTCGGGCTGGTCCTCTAGTTAACAATGTTTCGATCGTTGATCGTGTACATGGGGCCTACAGCCTACAGGTGTATGCTGATTGATGTACCGACTACTATATGTCTGTGGTTTGTTTTCTTTATGCCAGGTTTTTACACTATTTTCGCGAAAGGGTGTTCACAGCGAAAATAAAACCTCGGTGAATTAGACGCCTAGTGTACGTACACAGACAGTCATTTATACATCATTTATATATTCTCCTTTTGTATATAATTTATAGTCAACAAAACTTCAAAAGATTGATCTGAATAATACTTTATAATAGCATACGTTTACTTACTGGTAATTTAAAAACGTAAATCAAAAGTTCAAATTGTAATTAATATCAGATATTTTATGATATCAGTCAGAATTTAGCAAGAATTTCCATTTCTTTATTATTTTCTTAGATTCTTGTGAAATAATATTTTTTTGCGCATATTAGTATTAAATAATCAATATAATAATAAATAAATCTATTTTTTTTGCACACACAAGTTTTAAATGATCAGTACAATAAGAAATAAACTCTGATGATGGATCACCTATGGTAACATTGTGAAAAATTGGAAATCTAGCAGAACATTAAAAAAATTGTGAAAATTTAACCCTGCGAATATGAAGCAAACCACAGTATTCTTGCTTTATATGGAGAAGGGTGCATACAATGGAAAGAATCAAATTGAAATTGATCAGGAAACCAAGACTGCATGAGCAAATACAGTTTAAAACTTCACCAATAACTACTTCCAATGTTAACCTTTAATAATAAGGTTTCTCATTGCACTTGGTAAGCTTACTAATACAGTCTCACTGTTCCACCTGTTTTGGGGATAATTTTCTGCAAGTGTTAAGTGTGTGTCATTTTAATACTGTCAAGGTGTTGGGAAAATACTCTTATTAAAAACGAAATGGCAAACCTGGTGACAGCACTTGCTCTAAAATAGTCCACAGGCTAAACAGTCCAGAGAAGAAATTTATCCAGCCACCAGTTTGTATACCGGGCTTGGCTTTGGCATAAAGTGCACGGACAGATTACAAGTGTAGTGTTGAAGGGAAATTCAAACAACAAAGATCAGTTATAAGTATTATCAGAAGTGGATCCAGAGGGGGGTCCAGGGGGTCCGGACCCCCCCCCCCCCTTTTTCACCCGAAGCAACCTTTTTTTAAAGGGTTTTAGACAAAATTTTGCGGCTTGGACCCCCCCCCTTTTCCAGACCTGATAACCTTTTTTTTAGGGTTTTCATTAGTCCTCCTGGGTTGGACCCCCCTTTTCCTAAATCCTGGATCCGCCCCTGATTATAATCAATATTATAGTTCCCATCACAGTATAAGGAACATATATAAAAGCTATCTTGCATGATCTTTCATATCTTTTAAAGCATGCAGGACCTTTGTGAAGTATAATGTTGGTGTACTAATCATTCAAGTAGGTCAGGTAAACTTTTTTAAATGAAATTTTAGCTTGAATAGCTTACTATATATCTATCATGATTTGAGATATAATAATTATAATAATATGAAAAAAGGCAACATTTAATATAACTCTAAAGCCTATCTATAATTTGTCAAGTTGCATGTGTATCTGTGTATTAAACTCAAAAGGATCTTTAATGTTTCAGGCAAGTATTTGTATCACTAGTTTTCACCTTTAGTGACCATGGAGCCATAAGCCCTTAAATGTTAAAGTGCTTATTAGTGGTGTGCCAATTAATTGATTAAATCTATGATTGATCATTTTCTTTCAAAATTGATTAAATTGATTGCATTTTTTGCATAATCAATTAAAAATAATTATGCTTGCACATTCAAAGAATCTAATCCTGTCTGAGATATACAAACACAAAGTAATAAACAGCATCAAAACAGAACCTTGCACAACCAACAATTGTCTGACGGCTAGTCGGCCTTGGATGCATACCAATGTACATGTCACACTATTTACTGGGGTCGATATTTTGGGTACTAGTATACATCAGATTTCAAGGTAAAATAGAAAATGTATGAAATAATCGATTATTAATCAATCATCAGCCTTTTTTATTTTTCAATCATCAGCCCCATTTACACTAGAAAAATGTGGTGCGTGCTATACTGGTCCAGATAAATGTGGAGCAGGCTACAGTTTAACTTGCATTCACACTGTGCTGGACCAAGTAAGCATGTAGAGCGTGCTGCCCTGTCAAGTCCGACAGCATTGCACTTGGGCTGGCCTAGAATCTGCATTGCGTTTACATGCAGATAAATACTGCAATCTTGCATGGTCTAGATTGGATTCCCCCTTGCGCGCATTGGTAAATCCCAGTCACATGACAGCCCAGTCTTGCTGGACTGTGCTATATAGATAGTGCTCCACTTTTTTACACACATTCAAAGCACAAATGTAGGCTGCACCAGACACTGTCTGGCACGTGCTAGAATGTAGAACCAATCAAACCAGTGGTCAAAATGTAGGTGCTCCAGACAGAAAATCCTCAAAATCTGGCGCGTTTTGGGGACTTGGTTCACGCTAGACCATGTAGAGTGCTTCAGAAAAACGTGTGTAAATTGGGCTATTGGTTGTTATTTTAAAACCAATTCCTACCACCAGTGCTTATAGAATATAATATAAGCCTATCTTTGTTTATAAACCTTCATTAGATACTGGAATCTAGACATCAAAATTAGTATATATATGTATCCTGTGCATGTTATTACTATAGTCATGTAAAATTAGGCAGATATAACATGTCAATACACAATAAAGATCCTAAAATTATCAGGGCCCCGCTTGACAAGCGGTGCCCTATAGTGATCACCGTGTCAGTCCGTCCATCCGTCCTTCCGTCAGTGACACTTTCTTTCGCACGCGATAACTCAACAACAACATACTGCAGCTTTCCCAAATTCACAGGGATGATTGGTACCTATGAGGGCTCCAGACCTATCGAATTACAGACTTGTTGGAATTCAAGTATTGCTGCCACAGCCCAATTGCTGATTTTCTTTTGCACATGAAAACTCAACAACAACATACTGCAGCTTTCCCAAATTCACAGGGATGATTGGTACCTATGAGGGCTCCAGACCTATCGAATTATAGACCTGTCGGAATTCAAATATGGCAGCCACAGCCCAATCACTGATTTTCTTTCATGCACGATAACTCAACAACATCCTTCTGCAGCTTTCCCAAATTCACAGGGATGATTGGTACCTATGAGGGCTCCAGACCTATCAAATAACAGACTTGTCGGAATTCAAATATGGCCACCACAGCCCAATTGCTGATTTTCTTTCATGTGTGAGAACTCAACAACAACCTCCTGCAGCTTTCCCAAATTCACAGGGATGATTGGTACCTATGAGGGCTCCAAACCTATTGAATTACAGACCTGTCAGAATTCGAATATGGCCACCACAGCCCAATTGCTGATTTTCTTTCATGTATGAGAACTCAAAAACAACCTCCTGCAGCTTTCCCAAATTCACAGGGATGATTGGTACCTGTAAGGGCGCCAGACCTTTTGAATTACAGACCTGTTGGAATTTCAATATGGCTGCCACTGTCCAATTGCTGATTATCTTTCATGTGTGATAACTAAACAATAACATACATCAGCTTTTCCAAATTTACAAGGATCATTGGTCCTTATGAGGGTTCTTGACCTATTGCTCAAAATCAAATATGGCTAACAGACTACATTCGGTGATTTTCTATTGCACGCATTATTTCAGACATATCTTCTTTAATCCAGTATGATTTTTTCCCTCATGCATATTGATAAAAATCTGTTTCTGTTTGTGATATTTTTCAAATTTAACTTAATTTTTCACCCATATGTAAACTAGTCCAGCACTAGCAGAAACACAAGGCCCTCTGAGGACCATTGTCTGACCACATCTAGTCTTCTGTTAAATTTATTTGGCATAGGTACACAATGTCAGGACAGACTTATTAATAATATTGCCAAATGGCAGTACTGGTAGCATATGCATTATGTTTTCAAATAAAAATAAATAAATAATTAACCTATTTTCTGTATGTTAGGATTTTTTAAATATCTGTCATGACTATGAGGCAAATTCAGTCGAGGCCAAAAGAAAAAGTTCTTTGTTTCTGATTACATGGCCAAAAAATTTAGGGTAGGTAGGGCCAAAAAAAAATGTTAAAAAAAACTTAATGACAAATTTGTGATTGTTACAGGTCTTATCATGGAAAATAATAACATATTTAATCTATGTAAGGATAAATTTCATTTTTCTACATGTAATTTTATAATATTAATAATAATAATAATTATAATAATAATACTTATAAAATTTAGATATTAAATAATAATAAAAAATAAATAAATTTAATATATAAACAGAAAAGAACAAACTTAAATAATAAATGACAATTTCCATCATGGATGTCCATCATGGATGTTATATGTTTAATTTGATTTATAGGTCATCAATTTCTACACTATTAGCTGTACCATATGTACAGTATTTAGGCGGGAGAAGTTTTCAACTTTTAAATGCCATATGATATTTTTGTCCTGAATCCCCCAGTTGATGGCAACAAATCAGAACTTAAACGTTGAGAATTTATGGAGAGATGGAGATTTGAAGATAATAATTATATGAGCCATAAAATAAAGCTTTAGTTAAGATTTTACATGTTAATAAGAGGACCAAATATTCATAATCCTTTCCCAATATAATTTATATTATCATATTTGCATGTAAAAACTCATCTAAAGTTATGTTTTATGGCCTGTCTGTTCAAATGAAAACTCCCTGAGATTTTGACTGTCTGCCAGTTTTCCGATTCTTAGGAAACCACCGACCGCTCAAAAAACTAATGACCTAGCTTAATGCTGGAGCAAACACTAAACAGGCAACTGTTGGGCTGAAAACGATCTAAATTTATTTTAAAAATGATAGATTGTATCACATTAGGAGACAGAAGTGAAAGTATTCGTTCATGCTAATTGGCGCACAAATTCCTTTGTTGTTTAATGCTTGGGAATGATCATATACGGCACAAATTTATATGAGATTGTGGAATGATCGATAAATTTTTTTGGCTGGCAAATATTTAGGGTCAGTCACTTAACCGGAAACAAAGACTTAATTTTTTTTGTCTGAGCACTGTGACCCATGAATGTCATGAATGTGGACTTAATGAAGCACAAAACAGATGATCAGGTGAGATCTTTATCTGTCGTTGATTAACCACTTTACTGAACTTTTTAGGTGCTTACGGATTTGGGGCATAACAAGAAAACGTGTTGTAAACAGACTGGCCATGTCTTTGCAAGAACGATGTCACAGGCGATGCTCCCAGGTGTGTTCTGTCAAAACGATCAAACAGAAGCTGCCAATCACCAACTGGCTTCCCAAGTACAGGTACATTGTGATTAATACTTCATGCACAGTCAAAACAAATATGAACTGTAGCTGAAAATCCTAACTAATTTTTTCTTGACATTTTTCCTGCAGTGTGACATCATTGTGGGCCTGACAGTAGGCTTGATTGTGATACCTCAATGATTGTTATAACATTTCATTTTCTTAGACTTAACAGCAGTGTGACATCATTGTGGGCCCGACTGTGGGCTTTACTGTGATACCTTACTGATTGTTATTACATATCAGGTTCTCAGACCTGCAGTGTGACATCATTGTGGGCCTGACAGTAGGCTTGATTGTGATACCTCAATGATTGTTATAACATTTCATTTTCTAAGACTTAGCTGCAGTGTGACATCATTGTGGGTCTGACTGTGGGCTTGATTGTGATACCTCAATGATTGTTATAACATTTCATTTTCTAAGACTTAGCTGCAGTGTGACATCATTGTGGGCCTGACTGTGGGCTTGATTGTGATACCTCAATGATTGTTATAACATTTCATTTTCTAAGACTTAGCTGCAGTGTTACATCATTGTGGGCCTGACTGTGGGCTTGATTGTGATACCTCAATGATTGTTATAACATTTCATTTTCAAAGACTTAGCTGCAGTGTTACATCATTGTGGGCCTGACAGTAGGCTTGATTGTGATACCTCAATGATTGTTATTCCATTTCAGGTTCTCAGACCTGCAGTGTGACATTACTGTGGGCCTGACAGTAGGCTTGATTGTGATACCTCAATGATTGTTATAACATTTCATTTTCTAAGACTTAGCTGCAGTGTGACATCATTGTGGGCCTGACTGTAGGCTTTACTGTGATACCTTACTGATTGTTATTACATTTCAGGTTCTCAGACCTGCAGTGTGACATCATTGTGGGCCTGACAGTAGGCTTGATTGTGATACCTCAATGATTGTTATAACATTTCATTTTCTAAGACTCAGCTGCAGTGTGACATCATTGTGGGCCTGACTGTGGGCTTGATTGTGATACCTCAATGATTGTTATAACATTTCATTTTCTAAGACTTAGCTGGTGTGTGACATCATTGTGGGCCTGACTGTGGGCTTGATTGTGATACCTCAATGATTGTTATAACATTTCATTTTCTAAGACTTAGCTGCAGTGTTACATCATTGTGGGCCTGACAGTAGGCTTGATTGTGATACCTCAATGATTGTTATTCCATTTCAGGTTCTCAGACCTGCAGTGTGACATTACTGTGGGCCTGACAGTAGGCTTGATTGTGATACCTCAATGATTGTTATTACATTTCAGGTTCTCAGACCTGCAGTGTGACATTATTGTGGGCCTGACTGTGGGCTTGACTATGATACCTCAATGATTGTTATCACATTTCAGATTCTCAGACCTGCAGTGTGACATTATTGCTGGTCTGGCTGTAGGCTTTACTGTGATACCTCAGTGATTGTTATTATATGTTATTACATTATTGCGTGTCTGACTGTGGGCTTGACTTTGATACCATACTGATTGTTATTACATTTCAGGTTCTCGGACCTGCAGTGTGACATTATTGCGGGCCTGACTGTAGGCTTGACTGTTATACCCCAGGGTTTGGCTTACGCTAGTTTGGCACAGCTTCCACCACAGGTTGGTAAAATTAGTTAAAATCAGGGCAGTTTAATATTAGATTCTGTGCCAGTATTCACCTGATTAATACAGTATGAATACTGTATCACTAACTTATTGGAAATTAAATAGCTTGTCTTAATCAGTCATTTGACAAATTCCTGTGATATTTGTTCTCTGAAAGAATACCTTTGATATGAATTCTTTGATGTCAACATTTGTCACTAGTCTGTACACAGCATTCCTATGTTTGTGATTAAAATCAGGTAACTGTCGGGACAATGTTGCTGCTTTTCTCTACACCAGTCTTGTTTTAACACACTTATGGCTATATATGCCATACCTTTGAGAATAAGAGAGGAATATTATTAGCCTTAGATACACCTTATATATAGGCAATCACATTTATATTTCACATTGACACCATGATCCCTAAATTTGGTCACATTCACAATAAAAATAGTCAGTGATAAAATTGAGCTACCTTGGTGGTGGCTGAAACTGTTAATTAAGAAAGATTGTCCTCATACGTAAAGTGAGTGCCATTTTGATCCTCTGACATTAGTGCAGTGCCAGAGTGCCTTTACATGTTGTATCTAGGACTGCACTCTAACGCTCCATGAGGATGCAAATATTTTCATCATTTTCGACAGTGCCTCATGGCCTACAAAGATGCTGTCATTTGTCATAAACCAGAACAACTGTTAGGATTCTGTTTTAACAAAGCATATTGTTAAATCCCCATGCAAGTCTGTTGAATTTCTGACTGCATGAACACAAGCATGTCTCACAAGGGTTACTTGATGATGGCCAATAGTACATGACACAGACAATGACTTTTTACCATAGAGACAGATTTTCTCTCTGGTATGCGAGTTCACATGTATTCATCACTCTTAAAATAATGTTAAGAATATCCACTGTTCACTCCAGTATCCATGCAACAGGATGAATGCACTCCTCCTGTATGGGTTCCATCATGACTCAAGTAGGCTTACCAGTCTAAAATAAATGTCTACAGAGTTGTGTATTTATGGCTAATGTAATGCAGAAATTTATAACAAGCATATCCACACGGGTTAAGTTCACGTCAACCTATTTTGATTAAAATTAAATTACATTTAAACAGATTCCACAGATGGATTCTTCTCACTGATAAAAACTCATTTATTGGTTTTAAGATGCATTTGCATTTAAGCTCTGCTGTAAACATGTAAATTTGAAGACTCAGAGGAGAGGTTAAGAGCTGACCCTAGAAATGAAACAGAGGAAAACCTGGGAAATAAGAAAATGTCACTTTCTGTCAGTGCAGGAAATATCAGATATAGTTCATATGAATGAATATGAGAGATATCAGTGCCTTTCTAGCATGAATATTATCAGTTACTGTTATCAGACTGTTTTATGCTACTGGCAATATCATTATCGTACAATATGTGCTGATGAACAGCATATGGGTGAAATGTGTCCCAATCATTTCCTTTTCATGTCAGTCAACAATGGACGTTGTTATGTATACTGATTTCACATTATAAATTTTGTCTCACATGACAACAGTTATTCAACTGTTCCATCACAGCTTCTGTTCATTGTTATCTGGTCAGACATATCATATAATCATTGCAGCTACAGACTTCAAATTATGCATACAGTTACATGTGGGAAATTTCTCTAAGGTGGCCTGAAATTGTGTCACTGTTGAAAGCCTGGTTGATCATCATAAAATTGCGCCACCAATCTCTACCAGTTTAATCTTTTAAGAATGTAGCTATTCAGTTCTAAATATTTTTTTAGCTCAGCTGACTATAAGTCATCTGAGCTATAGTCATGGTCCATTGTCCGTTGTCCGTCCGTCCGTAGATGTGGCACGTTTTGAAACCGTAAGACCTAGGAACCTAAAATTCGGCATAGTTTTAGATGTCCCCAAGATCTCCTACCAAGCCGAAAACTGGGTCTTTGCGACTTGGTTCCTTTGAGAAATTAAGGAAAAACCTCAATTTTTTATTAAAAACCTATTTTCACACTTCAGGGCTGCCTAATATCAAAACCACTCATTTGTTTTTCCTCATATTTACCATAAATATTCCTCTATATAGTTCCTATGTACATGCCTGAAATTATGTCTGTATTATATAATTTAAGAAAGTTATGGGCCAGAACATAATGCATTTTGTAAAAAATCAGGCATGATATTTGATCACTTAACACAAAACTTGTTAAAGCTATGGACTTTTTTTCAAGTAATATAACTTTAATTAATTAAAATTAAATTGTATACCCATAATTAGATCAAAATCCTTTAAATTTTTTAAAATGTTAACAAAAATAAAAAAATTGGTACCTTAAATTTTGCCTTACTTTGACCATGGCACGTTTTTTTCCTGTAAGTACTTTGGATTTAATTTTCTCAGCATGTTTTTGTTAGCATTTTGTCTGTTAACACAAAAAATTTGAAACCAGTTGAATAAAAAACTGTAGATTTTATTCAAGTTTTCAAGCACCATGTAACATATTGTTTACATCAGGCTAGTGTTATGCATTTTGCAAGAGCTCAGCTCCCCAGCTTAAGCTCTCAGTTTGTAAAATTTGGCATACAATTAGATGTCTCCAAAATCCCCTATCATGCCAAGAATTTGGTCACTAGGACTTAATACCTTTGAGATATTAATGAAAAAATTATTTTTCAATTAAAAACCCATTGTTACACTTCAATACTGCCTAATATCAAAATCACTGATCTGACTTTAATCATATATAATATACATGTGTTTCTATACATTCTCTGTGCACATGCCAGAAATGATGTCAGTATTGCGTAATTGTTTTAAGTTATGGGCCCAAACATAATGCACTTTGTAAAAAATCAAGAAATATATTTACTCCCTTAACAAGGGGCTTGCTGAAGCTAGAGATTTTTTGTCAGGGATGTAACATTATTTAATCAAGATTCAATTGAATACCTAAAAATTAGTTCTGAATTTTTAAAATTTTATAAGTTATTAGTATAAATATAAAATTAGTACCTTAAATTTTGCCCAACTTTGACCATTTCACTTTTGTTTCATGTGAGCTCTGTTTATATAATTTTCATATCATGCACACATAAGGATTTCAGCTTTTTAGTTTAGAAAACTGAAAGAAATTGGCCAAAAATTGTAGCTTTTATTAATGTTTTTATGAGACCATGTCAGACCTTGGCTCTCTCCAGCCACTCTTGAGTCACCTGTATGTTGACCTTGTTGAACTTTCAGCAAATTATGCACGCTTCAGGCGAGGCATATACTTGGGCAGCCAGGCAGCTTATGGCCAGCCACAGTTGATCCAGGTGTCCAACCCAACTCATCTAGTAGTTTTAACCAACAACATAACAATAAACAATAAATTAATCAATTTTTATTGGTTTTTAATAACAAATTAAAGAAAAATAGAAAAGGAATTTGTTAGTTTATAATAATAGGGAATTAACTTGCAGTTACTGATGATATAAGAATCTTGTATCGATGGATAGAATGTCACGTATTCTAAATAACACCATGCAGTCACCTATGGCATTTTTCAGTTCAATTTTAATAATAAAAAAGTAAATCATATTATTCATTACTAATCATAAGGGATCATATGAAGGAAATTAATGATAGACAAAGATGCAGTTGATAATATTAATCTAGGTTCCTACTGTGTCTAGTGTGTACATTGATGTGAAATTAGTCCAAAATGAACATATCACATTTATTTTTCTTTAATATAAATAAAAGTCATAAAACCAGGTACTTATGATCATTATTTAAATGTTTGAATTTTGTACATTCTGGATTCTCAACACCATTGTTTGGTGAAAACTGAATAAATACCAGACATGGTGGGAATACTTTGCAATTGTATTTAAATACGAATATAAATATGTACTCCATTATAAAATTTCTTGCATAAAGAATGGGAATTCAGGTAAAAATGAAAGTATATGAATACCAGTGCAAATACTTTCCAAATGTATTCATGAATGCATTCATGAATATATTCTTAAATATTATTTTAATAATCATTTCAGTTATATTTCATTTTAAAAATCATATGATACTCTTATTATTTTTAATAAAAATTATATCTGGGACAATATTTGTAATTTTTTTTAATAAATAGTTAAACTCTTATATTATATGTTCTGCTTATAAGTTATATGGCCAAGTCAAAATCTGTGTGACAATAGTACTCCATTTGTTAATAAAATAAATGAAATCAATTCTCTTCTCTGTCTCCAAAGGTACTATCAAAATCATACATAAGCTAAACAACAACAACTCATAATACAGCTTATACTTATTACCACACAAAACCAGCATGTGCCTCATTTCTAAATCATATTTTTTTATCATATATAACAGCTGAGTGCCATGACCCATAGGTCCCTTGTTTCCAAATAGCTTGCCCAAGCCTGAAAGCAAGCTGATATTCCTGAAATCTGTCGGCCTGTCTGTTATATTGTCCTGGGGCCCATTGGTCCTTGATTCTCATTAAGGCATCTGTTTTATGTATCCAGGCCTCTTTGAGCACCATGTGTGCCATGAGTCATCATATATTTTGTACCCGTGAAATTACATTTTGACAAGTTTCAGTACATCTGGTAATCAGGTAAATAAGAAAATCTTTCAAACAGCACCCAGTGATATTTCATTTAGACAAGTGTCAGTATGGCTTGTACTTGGCCTTATTGTGTATAAAATGGATATATTAAGAAAATATTTGTGGAAAGGTACTGTTTATTAGCGAACCTGTGAGCTTATGCAATGGTGCGGCATTGTCTGTTGTATGTTGTGCGTCGTCTGTACGTTAACCATAGCTATCTCAGAAAAGGCAGGAGCTAGCATCACCAATTTTTTTGCAAATAATCAGTTATCTGAAAAACTCTATCAGATTTTGTTTATTTTTTTTCTAACTGCATTTTCTTAAATTTTATAGGGAAAAAGCTAAAAAAGCTTTAAAATCTTCTTCTCTGAAACTGTCCAGCCAAATTGTCCAATATTTTGCAGAAATGATCCCTGGAACAATCTTTCTCAAGTTTGTTCGAATGGTTCCAGTTCCGAGATTTTTGGCCCAGTAACAGGAGGTTTAACTTTGTCATCTGTCCAAAAAAGCATATTAAAATTTCAATCTCAGAAACGGCTGAAGCTATCATCACCATATTTTATGCCAATTTTGGTCACATAGGTCATTTCTGAAATTGAGGTATTGGTGGCGCCACCTGCATCGGCCTTTTTTGTACGGGGGTCATCAGTGCCTGTATCGCACAGAAATGATCCTAGGGTAGTGCTTTCTGAAGTGTTCAAATGGTCTCTGTTAAGTGACTTTTGGCTAAGTTATGGGAGGCTGAATTTAGTCATCTGCCAAAACAGCCCATTTTAGCTCAGTGGCTACAAAGATCTTCTTCTCAAAAACCACTGGGCCAAATTCTTCAATCTCACACATTAATTGTCCTCAGATGTTGATAATTCAAGTTTGTTCAAACGGTTTTGGTTCAGTGCTTTTTGGGTGAGTTACAGGAAGCTGAACTGAGCCAGTTTGCTGTATCTTCCTATATGAGTTATAAACCTGCGAAACGTTTTTCGACTGATGCCACTGAAGCCAGTTTGTTAAATATTTTACAAGAATAATCCCCACAATAATTTTTATAATAATTGTCATTAATGGTTCCATATGAATGATTTTTGGCTGAATTATGGAGATTAAATTGATTCATTTTACCATATATGTTAGCTGTGTGATGCTGTTACATCTAGCCTGGCACCAGTTTATCAGCATCTATTACATCATGCCACTAGACATTTAGATTTCAGGTTATCTTTGGTTAATATTGACAAGTATGTTTTTTAAAAGCTTTTAAAAAAATTAGATTTATGATTAAAGTTATTCATCATACCAGGCAATGTAGCAAACATAGATATTCAGCTCTCTGTGGCTATATAAAGACATCTGTACATGGATTATAAATTATTGGTATCCCTACTTAACTTAATTTAAGAATTTGCCATCAATGAGATATATCTGTATTATAATTTTGCATTCAATATGCATCTGTAATAATTTTACATATATTCCTGATTCCTTTTTTTAGCTCAGCTGACTATAAGTCATCTGAGCTATAGTCGTGGTCCTTTGTCCGTCGTCCGTCCGTCCGGCCGTTAACAGGGCACGTTTTGAAACCGTTGGACCTATGAATCCAAAATTTTGCATACTGTTAGATGTTCCCAAAATCTCTTACCATACCGAAAATTGGGTCACTAGGACTTCGTTCCCTTGAGGTTCACTCAGTGCAGCCAGGTACAGGTCAAAAGTTCACTCAGTCTAGCCAGGTGCAGGTCAAGAGTTCACTCAGTGCAGTAGCTTGAGGCAGCAATTTGTCACAGTTCACTCGGGGGCAACTGCCTTACTCACCTAAGCCTCGTCAGCCGAGTGCATCAAACTCAAGGGAAGTTTGATGTATTTTCCTGATATTTTGACCTGTCTATGTGTCTTTGATGATATTCTCATTTACAAGAGAGATGGTGCCACCTACATTGACTTTTGCAGTGTATGAGCCTGCTTATTTCTACAGAGGAATTAGATACATCAGCCTAAAATTGGGCATATTTATACATATCAGGTAGCTTTATTGTGTCAAGACTTGTGGCGCCACCTACAGTAATCTTTGCACAGTGTATGTCCCTGCTTATTTCGCAGGAGGGGTTAGACATATTGGTCTGACATTGGGCATATGTATATATCTCTTCGTTGTATACATGACTGGTGGTGCCAGCTACAATCATTTTTGTGTTGTGTGCACCCATGCCAGAATTTCAGCAGTGATGTTTGTGTAATTGTTTCTTGTTCAAAGTGTTTAGAACTTGCATTGTTCATATACATGTTACACATGTTCTTGAAAAGTAATGGTCCAGCATTGAAGCATTATACCTGGTGTAATCCTATTGCACAGGTTCGCATTAGGCCTGTAGGCCTTGTTTTTCAATAAGTGTAAATAAATTATAAAACCTGTTTTGAGCGTTTATAGTTGTATCCCTATTGCTGAAGGTGTACAAGCTAATTAGAAGTGGTAGACTGCCTTGAAAAAAGTAATAGGTGCCCAAAATAACCTGAAAAGCTTTAGTATATGTTAATACTTTTCTAAAAAAAAAAATTTTAAATGAGAAATGTTCAGCTCTAGCTGCTCAAGTGAGACTTGGTAGTTGGTCACACAGTAAATAGTGAAAATTAAATACAGCACCTCCTGTCTACCAAATAGTGAAAATTAAATACAGCACCTCCTGTCCACTAAATAGTGAAAATCAAATACAGCACCTCCTGTCCACTAAATAGTGAAAATTAAATACAGCACCTCCTGTCCACCAAATAGTGAAAATTAAATACAGCACCTCCTGTCCACCAAATAGTGAACATTAAATACAGCACCTCCAGTCCACTAAATAGTGTACATTAAATACAGCACCTCCTGTCCACCAAAAAATGAACATTAATTACAGCACCTCCTATCCACCAAATAGTGAACATTCAGTACAGCACCTCCTGTCCACCAAATAGTGAAAATTAAATACAGCACCTCCTGTCTACCAAATAGTGAAAATTAAATACAGCACCTCCTGTCCACTAAATAGTGAAAATTAAATACAGCACCTCCTGTCTACCGAATAGTGAAAATTAAATACAATACCTCCTGTCCACCAAACAGTGAACATTAAATACAGCACCTCCTGTCCACCAAATAGTGAAAATTAAATACAGCACCTCCTGTCTACCAAATAGTGAAAATTAAATACAGCACCTCCTGTCCACTAAAAAGTGAACATTAAATACAGCACCTCCTGTCCACTAAATAGTGAACATTAAATACAGCACCTCCTGTCCACTAAATAGTGAACATTAAATACAGCACCTCCTGTCCACTAAATAGTGAACATTAAATACAGCACCTCCTGTCTACCAAATAGTGAAAATTAAATACAGCACCTCCTGTCTACCAAATAGTGAAAATTAAATACAGCACCTCCTGTCCACCAAACAGTGAACATTAAATACAGTACCTCCTGTCCACCAAACAGTGAACATTAAAAACAGCACCTCCTGTCCACCAAATAGTGAACATTAAATACAGCACCTCCTGTCTACCAAATAGTGAAAATTAAATACAGCACCTCCTGTCCACTAAATAGTGAAAATTAAATACAGCACTTCCTGTCCACTAAATAGTGAACATTAAATACAGCACCTCCTGTCCACCAAATAGTGAAAATTAAATACAGCACCTCCTGTCCACTAAATAATGAACATTAAATACAGCACCTCCTGTCCACCAAATAGTGTACATTAAATACAGCACCTCCTGTCTACCAAATAATGAACATTAAATACAGTACCTCCTGTCCACCAAATAGTGTACATTAAATACAGCACCTCCTGTCCACCAAATAATGAACATTAAATACAGCACCTCCTGTCCACCAAATAATTAACATTAAATACAGCACCTCCTGTCCACCAAATAATGAACATTAAATACAGCACCTCCTGTCCACCAAATAATTAACATTTAATTCAGCACCTCCTATCCACCAAATAATGAACATTAAATACAGCACCCCCTGTCCACCAAATGAGGAACATTAAATTCAGCACCTCCTGTCCACCTAATAATGAACATTAAATACAGCACCTCCTGTCCATCAAATAATGAACATTAAATACAGCACCTCCTGTCCACCAAATAATGAACATTAAATACAGTACCTCCTGTCCACCAAATAATGAACATTAAATACAGCACCTCCTGTCCACCAAATAATGAACATTAAATACAGCACCTCCTGTCCACCAAATAATTAACATTAAATTCAGCACCTCCTATCCACCAAATAATGAACATTAAATACAGCACCTCCTGTCCACCAAATAATGAACATTAAATACAGCACCTCCTGTCCACCAAATAATGAACATTAAATACAGTACCTCCTGTCCACCAAATATTGAACATTAAATACAGCACCTCCTGTCCACCAAATAATGAACATTAAATACAGCACCTCCTGTCCACCAAATAATTAACATTAAATTCAGCACCTCCTATCCACCAAATAATGAACATTAAATACAGTACCTCCTGTCCACCAAATAATGAACATTAAATACAGCACCTCCTGTCCACCAAATAATGAACATTAAATACAGCACCTCCTGTCCACCAAATAATTAACATTAAATTCAGCACCTCCTATCCACCAAATAATGAACATTAAATACAGCACCTCCTGTCCACCAAATAGTGAACATTAAATACAGCACCTCCTGTCCACCAAATAATGAACATTAAATACAGTACCTCCTGTCCACCAAATAATGAACATTAAATACAGCACCTCCTGTCCACCAAATAATGAACATTAAATACAGCACCTCCTGTCCACCAAATAATTAACATTAAATTCAGCACCTCCTATCCACCAAATAGTGAACATTAAATACAGCACCTCCTGTCCACCAAATAATGAACATTAAATACAGCACCTCCTGTCCACCAAATAATTAACATTAAATACAGCACCTCCTATCCACCAGATAGTGAACATTAAATACAGCACCTCCTGTCCACCAAATAATTAACATTAAATACAGCACCTCCTGTCCACCAAATAGTGTACATTAAATACAGCACCTCCTGTCCACCAAATAATGAACATTAAATACAGCACCTCCTGTCCACCAAATAATGAACATTAAATACAGCACCTCCTGTCCACCAAATAATTAACATTAAATTCAGCACCTCCTATCCACCAAATAGTGAACATTAAATACAGCACCTCCTGTCCACCAAATAATGAACATTAAATACAGCACCTCCTGTCCACCAAATAATGAACATTAAATACAGTACCTCCTGTCCACCAAATAATTAACATTAAATACAGCACCTCCTATCCACCAAATAGTGAACATTATATACAGCACCTCCTGTCCACCAAATAATTAACATTAAATACAACACCTCCTGTCCACCAAATAGTGTACATTAAATACAACACCTCCTGTCCACCAAATAATGAACATTAAATACAGCACCTCCTGTCCACCAAATAATTAACATTAAATACAGCACCTCCTGTCCACCAAATAATGAACATTAAATACAGCACCTCCTGTCCACCAAATAATGAACATTAAATACAGCACCTCCTGTCCACCAAATGATTAACATTAAATTCAGCACCTCCTATCCACCAAATAATGAACATTAAATACAGCACCCCCTGTCCACCAAATTAGGAACATTAAATTCAGCACCTCCTGTCCACCAAATAATGAACATTAAATACAGCACCTCCTGTCCACCAAATAATGAACATTAAATACAGCACCTCCTGTCCACCAAATAATGAACATTAAATACAGTACCTCCTGTCCACCAAATAATGAACATTAAATACAGCACCTCCTGTCCACCAAATAATGAACATTAAATACAGCACCTCCTGTCCACCAAATAATTAACATTAAATTCAGCACCTCCTCTCCACCAAATAATGAACATTAAATACAGCACCTCCTGTCCACCAAATAGTGAACATTAAATACAGCACCTCCTGTCCACCAAATAATGAACATTAAATACAGTACCTCCTGTCCACCAAATAATGAACATTAAATACAGCACCTCCTGTCCACCAAATAATTAACATTAAATACAGCACCTCCTGTCCACCAAATAATTAACATTAAATTCAGCACCTCCTATCCACCGAATAGTGAACATTAAATACAGCACCTCCTGTCCACCAAATACTGAACATTAAATACAGCAGCTCCTGTCCACCAAATAGTGAACATTAAATACAGCACCTCCTGTCCACTAAATAGAAAAAACGTTATTTATTTTACAACATGCTTACAGTATGGCTTGATCTAGGCCTTATATTTATGTAACATGTGGATATACTTTCAGTATGGCTTGTATTCAGCGTTTGTTGGTTGCTTTATCTACTGTATACTTGGTACATCTAAGGACATCACACTTGGCCCCACCGCCATCATGTCCCTCATGACAGCCACGTTTGCCAAATCCCCCATTCCTTATGACAGTACATACGCCGTGGTGCTGACGTTGTTTTGTGGTGCTGTACAGCTGCTTCTAGGCGTCTTCCATCTCGGTAAGTAACTGTAATGGCCATTTTATACTTTGTTGTCCCCCACTGTCACCATTGGATTTGTGGTGTTAGCACAATAAAAAAAAAACAAATTGACATACTGTCACCATACTCACATCATTCATACCTCTTGTGAAGGGCTAGGTCAAGAACAAATATGGATGACATTGATGCGGTCAGATTGGTGATCATGCTAAAATGATGTTAGTGCAATACCTTGAATAGAGGCACAGTTACTATATTCACACCATTGTTGCATCTCATGAATTGCTAGATCAAGTTTGAAAATGGATGTCCTTGCCACAGTTTCAAAGGTCACACAGCATTACTGTTTGTTACTGATATAACACTCAATATTCTTTTTAAAAAGTCTCTTTCCCACTTGTACTCAGAACCTTCTCTGAAACTTCTCCATGATTGGCAGGGGATAACCAGAAGATCTTTTCTTGTTAGCATTTACTTGGTTATCAGTCAGTAAAAATATAATTGTACCACCGCATACAGCATTCCTTATCCAGCATTAATATGACTTGCTGCTCTTCTCCTTAATCATTCTTGGTATTAACAAGGTGTTTATAGTACTTTAATTATCAAGTGCATCATGTTAACAAGTGTAGGTTTAAGTACCATGATAAGTTTTTAAACTGTAAAACAAATGATGCCTCACCCTTCTAGTCAAATGTGTGGCAGGCACTGTGAACTTCTAGGCCCTAAAATGATTAAAATTAGATAGTAAAGAGAAAACACATACAAACATTTATGCACCTGTTTATTGTATAACATGCTGTGAAACATGCAAAACAATCTATGGAACACTCTGTATTCATGGCTATGATTAATAATTCGGTTGGGCAAGTAAAAAGTTATTTGGGGCAATAAAATTTATTTGGGGCAAGTTATAGCTAGGTGTTAGTTGCATGGTGGGTCAAGTCTCACACCTCAAGTAGGACCAGCTTTATCTATACCTGTCCAGGTCAGTACTGTAACAAGCCTTTAGTAGGCCCTTTACTAGCATGCCTGTTAGTATATTACATAGACATGTTTCCAATTGATTATTATGTGATATTAGCAATTTTTTCAAACAGCCTATAAATGTGTTCCATGTGACTCATTGTCTGATGTACCTATTGTTTCAGGTATCATTGTGGAGTTCATTTCGTTCCCGGTAATCAGTGGTTTTACATCAGCAGCAGCTATTATCATAGCAACTGGTCAAATAAAGGTAAAGTCTGCAATCTGGGAAATAAAAGTAATCAAGTCATTGTGATATAGTCAAATCATTTAAGAACTTAATATTCCATTAACCCTGCAATCTGACTGTATTCTTACCTCAAATGACTGAAAGTTATCTCAGCAAAAGTGATCACCCTTTTGACCGTTTTGCTGCCTGTCCATTAAAGGGGCCTAATCACCTGTAAAGTACACTAAAAACAGCATCTTCTCTTTGAAGTAAATTGGTACCTGCCAAAATATTGCCCTGAAACTGTTGGCTTACTCCTGTGCACAAGTGTTGAAAAAAGTGGACCAGGCATGATCACTGGCATCAACAGCATGTGGGACTCTATGCATCGCTCAGGACACATCACCTGTCAATCAGGAGATGCCCTGACTGACTAGGCCCTAAAAATGTAATACATGTCCCACTGGTTGAAACATTGCATGTTTCAGAACCCAATTAATGGCCTCACACTGTGCTAGACATATCATTTTTGCTGGCGCCCCTAGAAAGATTGTACAGTGAATTAACATAAATTAACATTTGGCCCATAGACCATATTGTCCCTCCAGAAGAGATATATCGGGGACATGAAAGTCCATGTGTGGACTAGTTGGACTACTCTTTGTTTTAGATCTGTCATGCATGCCTAAAAATGGACCTCCTGTCACTCGACCTTGTTATGGTAAGCAGACACACACAGACTATGTGTGCTCACACACAGAAACATAACAAGTATGGGAGTCATTGAGACTGTGTGCTGGGATGGTTTTGCTTAGAAACTGAACTGATAGTGTGAAAGAATAGACAAGTATTGCTCCTGATTATGTCCCTTAATAAAAGGGCACAAATTATAACTGTTTAACCCAATCATAACTGTAATTCCCAACTTAGTGTCCCTGGAAGTCTTAATCTAGTCTCATTTAAAACCTAAATTTTCACAGTGGTCCATATTCTGTGAGCTACTGGGCAAAAACATAATTTTGGGTACCCTAAAGTTCAGAGACTTCTGAGTGACCTAGAGTGCTGAACAAATGATTTGTTTGAAGTATAAAATTTAATAATTGGAACTCACGAACACACCTTGAAGGCTATCAACGTGCAGTGTTCGAACATAGTTAGATGTGCATTTTTAGCGAACCTGTGAGCTTATGCGATGATGCGGCATCGTGCGTCATCTGTCGTGCGTCGTGCATCGTCTGTATGTTAACCATAGCTCTCTCAAAAACGGCAGAAGCTAGCATCACCAAATTTTTTGCAAATAATCAGTCATCTGAAAAACTCTATTGGATTTTGTTTATTTTTTTTCTAACTGCATTTTCTTAGATTTTATAGGGAAATAGCTAAAAAAAGCTTTAAAAATCTTCTTCTCTGAAACTGTCCAGGCAAATTGTCCAATATTTCACAGAAATGATCACTGGAATAATCTCTCTCAAGTTTGTTCGAATGGTTCTATTTCGGAGATTTTTGGCTGAGTTATTTCAGGAGGTTGAACTTAGTCATCTGTCCAAAAAAGCACACTAAAATTAAAATCTCAGAAATGGCTAGAGCTATAATCATCAAATTTTATACCAATGTTTGTCACATATGTCATATCTGAAATTGAGGTATTGGAGGGGCCACCTACATTAATGTGTTTTTAGCTCAGCTGACTATAAGTCATCTGAGCTATAGTCGTGGTCCATTGTCCGTCGTCCGTCCGTCTGTCCGTCCGTCCGTCCGTCCGTCCGTAGATGTGGCACGTTTTGAAACCGTAAGACCTAGGAATCCAAAATTCAGCATAATGTTAGATGTCCCCAAGATCTCCTACCAAGCCAAAAACTGGGTCTTTGCGACTTCATTCCTTTGAGAAATTAAGGAAAAACCTCAATTTTTTATTAAAAACCTATTTTCACACTTCTGGACTGCCTAATATCAAAACCACTCATCTGTTTTTCCTCATATTTCCTATAAATAATCCTCTATATAATTCCTATGTACATGCCAGAAATTAGGTCTATATTATATAATTTAAAAAAGTTATGGGCCCAAACATAATGCATTTTGTAAATAATCAGGAAAGAAATTTTATCACTTAACACAAAACTTGTTAAAGCTAAGCACTTTTTTTCCAGTAATATTACTTTTATTAATCAAAATTAAATTGTATACCCAAAATTAGATCAAAATCTTTTAAATTTTTTAAAATATTAGCAAAAATAAAAAATTGGTACCTTAAATTTTGCCCAACTTTGACCATGGCACGTTTTTTTGCTGTAACTGCTGTGGATTTAATTTTCACAGCATGTTTTTGTTAGCATTTCAACTGTTAACACCAAAAATTTGAAACCAGTTGATCAAAAACTGTAGATTTTATTCAAGTTTTCAAGCACCATGTCACATATTGCTAGTGTTATGCAGTTTGCTAGAGCTCAGCTCCTCAGCTTCAGCTCTAAGTTCCTTAAATTTGGCATACAGTTAGATTTCTCCAAAATCCCCTACCATGCCAAGAATTTGGTCACTAGGACTTAATTCCTTCGAGATATCAATGAAAAACTTCATTTTTCCATGAAAAACCCATTGTTACACTTTAAGACTGCCTAATATCAAAACCACTGATCTGACTTTGATCATATATAATATACATATTTTTCTATACATTCGCTATGCACATGCCAGAAATGATGTCAGTATTGTGTATTTTTTTTAAGTTATGGGCCAAAACATAATGCACTTTGTAAAAAATCAAGAAAAATATTTACTCCCTTAACAAGGGCATTGCTGAAGCTAGAGATTTTATTGTCAGAGATGTAACATTATTTAATCAAGATTCAATTGAATACCCAAAATTAGTTCTGAATTTTTCAAATTTTATAAGTTATTAGTATAAATATAAAATTAGTACCTTAAATTTTGCCCAACTGTGACCATGGCATGTTTGTTTCCTGAGAGCACTGTTGATATAATTTTCATATCATGCACACATAAGGATTTCAGCTTTTTAGTTTAGAAAGCTGAAAGAAATTGGCCAAATATTGTAGCTTTTATTAATGTTTTTTATGAGACCCTGTCAGACTTTGGCTCTCTCCAGCCCCTCTTGAGTCACCTGTTTGTTGACCTTGTTGACCTTTCATCAAATTATGCACGCTTGAGGCGAGAATCCAGGCAGCTTATGGCCAGCCACAGTTGATCCAGGTGTCCAACCCAACTCATCTAGTAGTTTTAACCAACAACATAACAATAAACAAGAAATTAATAAATTTTTCTTGGTTTTTAATAACAAATTAAAGAAAAATAGAAAAGGAATTTGTTAGTTTATAATAACAGGAAATTTACTTGCAGTTACTGATGATATAAGAATCTTGTATCGATAGGTAGAATGTCACATATTCCAAATAACACCATGCAGTCACCTATGGCATTTTTCAGTTCATTTTTAATGATAAAGAAGTAAATCATATTATTCATTACTAATCATTAGGGATTATATGAAGGAAATTAATGATAGACAAAGATGCATTTGATAATATTAATCTAGATTCCTACTGTGTCTAGTGTGTACATTGATGTGAAATTAGTCCAAAATGAATTTTTTACAGTTATTTTTAATATAAATAAAAGCCATAAAACCAGGTACTTATGATCATTATTTAAATGTGTGAATTTTGTATATTCTGGATTCTCAAAATCATTGTTTGGTGAAAACTGAAATTATATTTGGGACAATATTTGTAATTTTTTTAATAAATAGTTAAACTCTTATATTATATGTTCTGCTTATAAGTTATATGGCCAAGTCAAAATCTGTGTGACAATAGCACTCCATTTGTTAATAAAATAAATGAAATCAATCCTCTTCCCTGTCTCCAAAGATACTATCAAAATCATACATAATCTAAACACCCACAACTCATAATACAGCTTATATTTATTACCACACAAAACCAGCATGTGCCTCATTTCTAAAAAATATTTTTTTATTTTTTTATCATATATAACAGCTGAGCGTCGTGACCCATAGGTCCCTTGTTTACAAGCAAAAATGTAATTTTAAACTCTTCTTGCTTATACACTGATTTACGATGAAACTCTTAAGCTGATTGATTTAAACTTTACAAAAATTATTCTATGGTAGGGTTCTGCCAGTTTTATAAGAACAGATTGGGTAAATACAGCTTTAAAAAAGCATTGTAGCCAATTGAAAAAGACTTTCTGTGTTTGAAAACAGATTTGACAATATGCTGAGTTTCAGCAGCCAAGTCAAGAGGTCACTCAGTACAAACAGGTGGGGTCCAGACATCACCATGGCAACTGACCTGGCTCTGGCAGGTGTCTAGACCATCTGTTCATCTGCCTTGGGATAATATCACTCATATCTCAGCAGTGGTTTGACTTTTCCACCTGACATTTTTCAGGTTTATACATCCTGGACAATTTTCTTGATTTTATGACAGGTGGCACCACCTGCCATCACATTTACGCTGCAGACATCCCTGCTAATATGCAACACACCTCCCTCTATTCCCCTTGCCACTTAATCCATGCCTCACTTCTCCCGTCCCACTCTGATTTCTGCGGGTACACATAGTCGCTTGTCGACTACCCATATTCTGGTTTTAAAATGTTCTAGTCTGAAACTTGCAGGTCCGAAACGTCCGAAATCATAATGACTAAGGTAGATATGCAGGACTTAAGAGGATCAATATTAAATTTTAAAAATAAACCTCCATTCTTACTCCCAAACTTTGCACAGGTTCGCATTAGGCCTGTTGGCCTTGTTCAAGTTACAAGACAAAAACCACATTTTAGCACCTCACAAGTGTGACAGGGCCAGAAAACAACTTCCATTCTTCAAGGAGCAAGTAACAAGGGAATGTGCAAGACTAGGTAATGTCACATTGGCCACCACTGACTTTGTAACTATAGTCCACCCCAGGGATGGCCACAATTTTGGGGGGATATTTATTTACAAAGTCTGTTTACTTTGTAAACACCAGTAATGATCATGTATTCATTGATGTAATATGATGCATTAGGCATTGTGATCATGTATTGCATCATAATTAAAGAAGCCATGTGATTTTCACAGAAGGGAAAGTTACAGACCTGTCATTCTGGTGATAGCTCATGTACATGTTCCACTCAAATGTACATCATGTAAACACCAGTAATGATCATGTATTCATTGATGTAATATGATGCATTAGGCATTGTGATCATGTATTGCATCATAATTAAAGAAGCCATGTGATTTTCACAGAAGGGAAAGTTACAGACCTGTCATTCTGGTGATAGCTCATGTACATGTTCCACTCAAGTCTGGATTATACAAATATTTATTATAACTAATTGAGGCACTCTCCATGGCTCACCTGGTGGCCTTCAGTAGTTTCTAAACAGCAGAGGAAACCAGAGAACCCAGAGAAAGCCACCTGCATAGGACTAGCTCCTGTAATCCACTCTCGTAGACCCACCCAGGATCAGACCCAGCTTGCCAGCAGAGAGAGACTGTTCAGGCAGACAGTTATAAAAAATAACTTGAATTAAATAAATGAAATTATTCCCAAATACATCCATCTTACAAAAGAAAATCTTAATTAAACCATGCTATTCAGTAGGAGCTTTGAATAAAGGATACCTGTAATAGTGCGTGCTGTAAATATTATTGCCTCCAGTCTCTCAGGAGCGAAGTTCACAGATCATATTGTATGACAGCTTCACAAGTTCTGCTTATCAGCTGAGTGCCATGGCCCATCAGTCAGTTTTCCAATTATCTCTCATTCCAATTCATGTACATATATATGGTGGTTGGAAAAGACTTGGATGAAAAAAAAAATGGTTGCTTGGGTATATGAAACTTAGCCAAACTTTGTTTTGTATTATTACAGAGTTTATTTTTTTATGCCATGGTTTTGTTAGAATTTGTGTTTTGTTACATTATAGCATACTTTTTATGTGATGGTTTTGTGAGAATTTGTGTTATGTTACATTATAGCATATTTTTTTATGCCATGGTTTTGTTAGAATTTTTGTTATGTTACATTGTAGCATTTTCTGGGATTACCAAAACCACCTGCAAACGACTTCCCACCAGGCTTTATACAGACAATGTATGGTCTGTTCACCACCATCAAAAGCACAAAGTGAGTTTCAAGCATTTCAAACTATCATAACCCCGTAGTCTTCTTTCTTTACCTTCATTAACAGATTGTGGCCACATGTAGTGTGTAATTTATGTATGTATATTGTAATTATTGTTGTATCTTTTTCCATTGCATCATAAAATGCTGGTTCAAAACCATAACATAAATATCACCAGATATTTAGCCAGTTTTAACCATTGTTGGACTGTCACCACATGATTGAATGAAACAATTATTTGTTAGACTCAACATTATGTCATTTTCATGGAGCCCTAAAAATGCTAGCTGTAGCATATTTCAGCTAAACAAAAATATTCTTTTAATATCATTTACTGGGTATAAAAATTGGCTTATTAGGACTTCATGGACATAATTGTTGGCACCTGCTTGTCAACAGTGTATGTTCTATAGTAGCCTGATCTTATGCATACATACAGTGTTTATTATTATACAGTAAATCATCTATCTGTGAGTGTTCATGAACATATGGTCACATTTTCTATGGAGTAAAAGTTGTACTGTTGTTTTCTCCTGTTTCAGCCCTTGGGATCTGCTTCTTGGGGCCTGCAGCCTTGTTATTTTGTTCCTTTTGAAGGTAAGTGACTGATGCATGACTCGGTAATGCTGCGTGATTCAATTGCAGTTAGAACTGAGGATTTTGTGTTGCCATGTGTTGGCCTTATCAGAACTACCACTATAACAGGTCTAGCCTTAACCAATACAATGTACACAGTCTGAGGCTTTAAAACAAACTGGTTATATGCCTGGTTATATCCCCACTAAGAGAAAAAGATCCCATTTAGCTCAGCTGACTCTGAGTACTGAGCTTTAGCAACCACCAGTATTCATCAACAGGACAGTCAGTATTTGCACCAACTGCCAGCTTTTGAATTTGACAAGCAGTTTGTAACCTTTTCCAAGTTTCCAAATCAAACATAAAACTGAGACACTCAACTTAATTGTTATGATACTCTTCTCAAATGGTAATTTAAACATTGTGATCATTTTTGGATAGAACCCTTTTCTCACTGTTTCCCTGGCAACAAGGATTAGAAGCTAATTTTTTATTTGCTGACAGTTGCTGAAATCTAAGGACTGGGGTGATGATGAGCAGTCGATACCACTGTCACAACGTGCTGCCCGCAAGTTCCTGTGGCTGATGGGCACAGGTAAACCACTTTGATTGACTAAAGTTTTAATCTGCTGATATGCAGAGCATTTTGTATTGGCTACTGCAGTGTAATACGAGTCATTCATCATTTGGAGCATATCTTGTGAAGGAAATTATTTAGAAATATTTTATTAAACTCATAAAAAGAAACAGTATATGCAAGAAAACAAAACAAGACGACCATAGGTCACGCGCTTGCCGGAAACACTCTGACCCAGATTGGAAGACAGATAATGAGAGCATGTAATAAAGAAGACAAAGAGGAAAAAATGAGCCATTGTTTGTAAAGTTTGGACCAATATTGACACAGTTACGATGGAAATAATAATCTGACGTGTTTTCATGACTTTGACCTATTCAAAAATAGATATACAGCTTCAAGAATTCGTTCCAATATACGATAGGTGAAAGTTGCAAAGTGATTCCTGGTAAACTGTGGCCTATAGAATGCTATTATAACAGAGGCAAGAACCAGCAAGAAGGCAACATTTAGGACATCTTGCAAACAGACAGACATATTGACAAAGTGACACAAAGTTGAGATCAGTTGACTAGACTTAGTTATGTAGAAGACGAAGGTGAAAAAAAATGAGCCAAAGTTTGTGAAGATAGGACCAGAATGGACAAAGTTATGAGAAAAATAACATTTTGAAGTGTTTTGAAGTGACCGACATACTAACAAAGCGGCACAAAGTAGAGACAAAAAGACTTAACTATGTTATGAAGAAGACAGAGGAAGAAAATAAGCTACAGTTTATGAAATTTAGGTTTAAAGTCTCAGAGATATGGGCAAAAAATGATATGTTCTAGTGTTTCATGTGCAGTGCCCCTTAGTGGCTATTTTCCAAAACTGAAAAATCACTTTCGAGATATTAGTGTAGGACTTAAGATGTATCAGTTTCAAAAGGATTCCTGCAAAACTGTGGCCTGTAGAATGCTATATGTTAGACACAAGAACAAGCAAGAAGGCGAAATTGATGACACCTGACAGATAGACAGACATACTGTCAAAGTGACACAAAGCTGAGGCCAGATGACTTGACCTAGTTATGGAGAAGACTCAGGGGAAGAAATTAAGCTATAGTTTATGTAATTCAGGTGTATAGTTTCGGAGATATTGTCAACAAAATTATAAGTTGATGAAGTTTAAGTGCAGCGCCCCCTAGAGGCCATATCCTGAAAATGAAAAATCAATTTTGAGATATTAGTGTAAGACATAAGATTCACCAATTTCAAAAGGATTCTTGCAAAACTATGGCCTGTAGAATGCTATATGTAAGACAGAAGCACCAGCAAGAAGGTGAAATTGAGGTCAACTGACAGACAGACAGACATACTGACAAAGTGACACAAATTTGAGCAAAGATGACAAGACCATGTTATGAAGAAGACACAGAGGAAGAAAATGAACCTAAGTTTGTGAAGATAGGACCAATAGTTACAAAGTTATGATGAAAATAAAATTTTGATGTTTTTCGATGACCTTGACCTTGACCTTTAACTTATGCCTACCGAAAACAATAGGCTACCAGGACTTTTGACTTTTAATCAACCCTGAAAGTTTCAAATTGATTGCTAAAAAATTGTGGCCAGGAGAGTACTGACAAACAAACAAACATCGTGACAAACAAACACACAAACAGACATAGGCAACTGACCAACATGCTTGCCGAAATCGAAGATTTCCGGCAAGCAATAATATGATGTATATGTATCTATGAATCTGATGCTTTTGTAGCTGTTTATTAAATACAGCAGAACCTTTTTTCTCCATTCCTGATCGACCAGATCTTTCCATAAATCTCACAACTAAACAGCAACTGTATACTCTGTCATCTCACATGCATATGAGTTATTTCTGTAGATACCCTTTTTATGGCTGCATGTCTGTCATCCCTTTATCGAGCTCCAACTAAGGTCCAAATACTCCATAACTCCTTTATAAGCCGCCCCCTGACTAACTCCCTGGCCTACATGTAGCAGTAGTCAGTAGGGATGAAATGGGTACAAAATTTTGGACTTGAGTACCTAGTAGGCATGACCCGACTCGGACACCAGTACTTGTTACCATGGCAACACTTTAAAGATAAAATGGACATCTGTTTACCCATGCAAAATATGCATAAATTTGACTTTATGACGGCTTATATTCATCCCAACAAAGGAATAGATATATGTCATAACAGAACCTCTGTTAATTTGACTAGCATATGTTTAGAGCCCTATGCAAGGCTATGATAAAAAATAAATAGGCCTATAGACTGCCCGTAAATTTGCAGTAATATTCAGATATGCATAAACCCCGAAACTCAAGTCCTAATTTTTACCTGGACTAGAGTACTCAAGTACTCCTTTCAGCCCTAAAAGACAGGTGCATTTATAGCAGATAAATCACAGCTGCTTCAATGAAGAATAAAATAAAAGTATTGATTGTGGAGGTTAAATTTGTTGCTAGATCATGTATATTCAATATATTTAACACTCAAGATAATGACAAAATATTTGTATGTTACAAAAATATTTTTCTGCCCCCGCCACAAAGTGGCCGGGGCATAAAGTTTTAGTACTTTTACCCATGTCCGTCCTTCCATCATTCCGAAATCAAACAGTTGTACGGACTTTATTTCGCAATGCCTGCAGATATTGCCCTGATTTTTGGTGTGTGGGCAGAAAATGACCAGTTACAGATCAAGTTCGCGTTTCGTCCCGGTTGACCTATTTTGACCGTTTTACGGCTCCTAAACTTAGAAAATTTCATGAAAAATAGAAATTTTCATGACAAATACACATGTACGAATTTTTTTTCGCCAGGCCTGCAGATATGGGCCTGATTTTTGGTGTGTGGGCAGATAATGACCAGTTACAGATCGAGTTCGCGTTTTATCCCCGTTGACCGACTTTTGACCATTTTACGGCTCCTTAACTTAGAAAATTTCATGATAAATAGAAATTTTCATGACAAATACACATGTACGGACTTTTTTCGCAATGCCTGCAGATATTGGCCTGATTTTTGGTGTGTATGCAGACAATGACCAGTTACAGATCGAGTTCGCGTTTCGTCCCGGTTGACCTACTTTTGACCGTTTTATGGCTCCTTAACTTAGAAAATTTCATGAAAAATATAAATTTCCATGACAAGTGCACATGTATGGACTTTTTTCCACAATGCCTGCAGGTACCGCCCTGATTTTTGGTGTGTGGGCAGATAATGATCAGTTACAGATGGAGTTCGCGTTTCGTCCAGGTTGACCTACTTTTGATTGTTTTACGGATCCTAAACATAGAAAATTTCATGAAAAATATAAATTTTCATGACAAATGTACATGTACAGCCGTTTTTAGCCCTCAGCTCATAGGCTGATGGGCTATTGTCATCACCCAAGCTGTCTGTCTGTTTGTCCATCTATCTGTCCGTCCATCTGTCCCACGTCTGTTAACTTTTAACTTGTGAGTGGGATATCTCTAAAAGGATTCACTGTTGGAATTTCATTTCATCAGTGAAGATGTATATCGATAAAATCTCGGTCAAGTTTGAAGATCTGTGACCTTGACCCATTTTTCTACATTTTAGAGGTGATTTTTGAAAAACACTCAGAAGCTTATATCTCAGGAACCATTGTCTGGATTTTCACAAAACTTACTATGATCATTGGGACTGATGGTCTGTACGTGCTGCACAATTTTGGTCCTGCCACCTGCAATTTCTGATTTATTAATCAATTTTTATCGGATATTTCAATTTTGGCCTTGTGAGCGGGATATCTCTAAAAGGATTCACCGTTGGAATTTTATTTCATCAGTGAAGATGTATATCAACAAAATCTTAGTCAAGTGCAAAGATAGGTGACCTTGACCTATTTTTCTTTGTTTTGGAGCTGATTATACAAAAACACTCAGAAGCTTATATCTCAGGAACCATTATCTGGATTTTCACAAAACTTACTATGATCATTTGGAATGATGGTCGTAATTTTGGTGGCACCACCTACAAATTCTGATTTTTAATGAATTTTTATCGGATTTTTCAATTTTGGCCTTTTGTGCAGGATATCTCCAAAGGTATTCAACACAGGAACTTCATTTCTTCAGTGCTATTGCATGATATTTACATAATCTTGGTCAAGTTCAAAGATGGGTGATCTTGACCTACTTTTCAAGGTCACAGAGCTTATTATAGAAAAAAACTTAGGAGCTTATTTCTCAGGAAGCATTTGGTGGATTGTTATGAAACATGGTACATACCTCTCCAATTTAAATTTATAACTGATTATCAGCTTTTGCCAATATTCTGGTTTTACAATGCAGTGCTTACAGATACTGGCCTAATGTTTGCACATGTATGGCCTGATTTTTGGTGTGTTGCTTGATAATGACCCATTACAGATCGAGTTTGCATTTTGCCCTTGTTGACCTACTTTTGACCATACAACACCTCCTGAGCTTAAAAAATTTTACAAAATTTAACAAATATTTCTAATTTGCCCAAGGCGGGGGCATTCGTGTCGTTCCGACACATCTAGTTCCCAAGTGACATCTCATGGAGAATCAGGCATTTATCAACATGTACATGCATGCAGTTGTCAGAGACAATTTTATGAACATTGAGATTTATATATACATTTATTGAAACAAAAAGCGGGAATACTATCAGCTATTAGGCAGCATCACACATTGGCATTCAGTGGGCCACATGATGGTTAAGACAGCTTGTCACGTATTCAACTTGCAGTAACTTAATCACTGCTCATGGTATAAGTATAAAACTTAAAATGTAGAATCTTGAATTGTTTATTTTTATTTTGTATGCAAATGATTATTACATTGTATATGAACGTTTACACAATTTATACAATATTTCTGTGACCAGGAAGAGTAGTCCCTCTGTCGTTTGCTTTATCTCCTATTATTACCCACCAGAGCACTATGTCCGAGGGAGTGGTCTTCTCACAGTTCATTTCAGATAAACTATCAATTTATGGTTGCACGGCAAGTTTAAAAAGTCCAGATTATTAAATTTATGTTTCTTTTTATGATCTATGGTAAATATCCAAATGAGATAACAGTTTGTCTTTATGCATGGTAAATGTTGTTTTTACCTTTTCTCACTGTGTGTATGGTTCTGTTTGCAGGTAGGAACGCTGTGGTAGTGCTGAGTGCGGCGCTGGTTACTGCTGCCCTGCTGAGTCAGAACATTGAAGTGCTGTCACTCACGTCAAACGTCCAGGAGGGTCTGCCGCCGATTTCTCTGCCAAAATTTTCAGTCTCTCAGGGAAACCATACATACACTGCTGCAGATATATTCAGTGTTAGTCATTTTTATAATGTTTAAAGACTAAAATAAAGACTCTTGGTATTGGTGACACAGGTCACATTATTTCAGCTGACTGGCACGGCTCATGCATATTTTACTTATCCATATTCTATAGCTCAGTTGCATATATTTTTTCAGTTTGATATTATTAATGCACTTCATAATTTTTGTTAATTTTCTTAAAATTTAAAAATGTGTTACATGCAATTATGGAACTTCACCTATTGGTATAGTTAATTTATATATATTTTTTTATTTTTAAGCAAATGTAAATGTTAAATCTTAGAAGTTCAGCAAATATTATAAAATGTGTATGGTATATTAAAATGTTTGTGAAGTTCATATATAAATACAGTGTAACCACTAAATAATGACACTTTTCCTTTAACAGAGTTGATAAAGTATTATCCTCACAGGACCTGTCTGTAAAAGAAAGGAACCCACAGTCGACATGTATGTCTGTAAGGAGAGGTTTTCTGTATACATGATATTCTTCATATTTTATCTTTGATAAATGGCATAAACTGTAATTTGAATATTTATGTATCCTTTATGCAGTTAAATTAAAATAGTATCTTGTCTGATAAGTAAAACCAGCCATTATCTATTGCAGCACATTGGGGTGGGGTTTGGAGTTGTGCCTCTTATTGGTCTAGTCGAAACTATAGCTATTGGTAAAGCATTTGGTGAGTAAAAATTGTTCTATATCTGCTCCTTTACCAGCATATTTCTTGACAGTTATTATCTTTATGATGTGTTAAATTGCTGAGTTAACATTAAAGATTTATTTATTATGTATCTTATAAAAAAAGCTAGAATGCATTCTAAGGTAGATAAAAAATGTCTACTCACATGTTCTGTGTAGAATGGAAGATTTATTGAGCTCCTGCTGTATACTTTCTGTCTACATTGAGCTCCTGCTGTATACATTCTGTTTACATTGAGCTCCTGCTGTATACATTCTGTTTACATTGAGCTCCTGCTGTATACATTCTGTCTACATTGAGCTCAAGCTGTATACATTCTGTCTACATTGAGCTCCTGCTGTATACATTCTGTTTACACTGAACTCCTGCTGTATACTTTCTGTCTACATTAAGCTCCTGCTGTATACATTCTGTCTACATAGAGCTCCTGCTGTATACATTCTGTTTACATTGAGCTCCTGCTATATACATTCTGTTTACATTGAGCTCCTGCTGTATACTTTCTGTCTACATAGAGTTCCCGCTGTATACTTTCTGTGTACATAGAGCTCCTGCTGTGTACATTATGTTTACATTGAGCTCCTGCTGTATACATTCTGTTTACATTGAGCTCCTGCTGTATACATTCTGTTTACATTGAGCTCCTGCTGTATACTTTCTGTGAACATTGAGCTCCTGCTGTATACATTCTGTCTACATTGAGCTCCTGCTGTATATATTCTGTTTACATTGAGCTCCTTCTGTGTACATTCTGTCTACATTGAGCTCCTGCTGTATACATTCTGTTTACATTGAGCTCCTGCTGTATACTTTCTGTCTACATTGAGCTCCTGCTGTATACATTCTGTCTACATTGAGCTCCTGCTGTATACATTCTGTTTACATTGAGCTCCTGCTGTATACATTCTGTTGTTATTGAAAGTTCCACAGTAGTATCTAATACTACATATTTAACGTATCACAGAAACCACATTCTGGAGTATGAATTCATGCATGATTTCTGATCCATGTGTTATATCTGAAAGGTTTGTTTTTCTGTTTTCAGCAAGACAGAATGGTTACAGAATTGAGCCAAGCCAGGAACTCATAGCTATAGGTATGTACATACATGGCCAATGTTAGTAGACAATATTCACTCAAATAAATTATATCCATGTATATTAATTGTAATAGCTGAAAGGGGGTTTTACACATACTATGTTTTCACACAGGTTCAACCACCACCGCATTTTTCTTAAAATGGTGTAATTGACCTGACGGCGAGTGCGTGATCGACAGCTCTATTAGCCAATCAGCGAACGTTATTGCCGGACTGAAAACGAGGCCATGTAAACACACGTGGAGGTCGGACATCAGGTCGGACATTCCTGACACATGTGTAAACTTTCAACCATATATATGCTCGATGGACCTGTCATAATAAATATGTTTTATTTTTAATACGGTCTAGTCATATGTTTATAATATTTATAAAAATTGCTCCAGGTATCATTGAAAGTTACAGCAATCTGTTTTCTTCCTTCTCTTCGTAATAAAAGCACAATATGAGGAGAAACCCAGGGATGGTACAAGGCAGGCTCAATTTGGCCCTGCCATATATTGAGTCCATATTGACACATGAAATTTTCAGTAAGTCAAAAGATGCAGCCTATATGACCCTATGTACCATCTATTGGTAAACATTGGCCCATAACCAATGCTAAAAAGTATTACATCTACCCCACACCAGCGCGTCACTCTTCAAAGTTATGGATACAAAATGTATCAATCTTTGGTCCTGTCGAATCAGAGCGTCTCCCACTCCCAGTCAAAGTATTCGTGTGTTCATGTGCATGCGAAGATATGCTATCTCCTGTTACCACAAATATATTTGATATATCTCTGGTAAAAGGTCAGTAACTGTTATTGACTAGGATACAAGTTTAATTGTATAGTTCTCTGCTTTATATTGTAATCATGTGGATATTTTACATAGCAGTGCGCATTAATTGGCACTCCAAGATGCAAGACAGCTATTAGTATTACCAAAGAATGTAAATAATATATCATATTGCACTCTTTGCTATTAGTATTACTGCCGTATTGGTGTTAGAACTTTACAACTTACAGATCTGTCGGTGTGACAAAGCGCGAACTCAAATTTTGGTGATCGACCTGATCTGATTATTCAATTGACAAAAAATACAAATAATCGTCAAGAAACTACCGAAAGACAAAGATACAATCTTGATTAATTTAGCTGTTCTTTAATAAAATTATTATGTGTAACTGTCGTCTGCGTAAATGGTATATATAATATTTATATTTTTCACAGAAATTTTGTCTGTTCATTTGTCTGTCATTTAAAAAATTATCAATCTTTATTTATTTAGTGATCACAAAGCTTGTTGATTTATGGTAATAAAAAAAAAAAAAATATTTCATTCTATGGACGCATATGAACCCTGCCTGTATGTGTGTGTGTGGGGGTGGGGGGGGGGGGGGGGAGTTGGAGAAAGAGAAGGGAAAATGCTACTTTTTTATTTGGCAAGTAGTAAAAAAAGAGATAACAAATTCATATTTGTTATCATATTCCACTTGGAATCAGACATTATGACAACCATGAGTAATAATTAGAAAATAATCATTAAGATATTCCTATTCAACATTAAACAAGATAAATAATTTTCACTGACAATATGTGTTTACACCTGTTATGTACATTTCATTGAAATGGTGTGAGAAATTGTAAAAAAAATAATCCACAATTTATTTAGGCTATAATGATGCATTACATCAGAATATAATAAATTCTTGTAAGTTGTAATAACAAAGAGAAACTGTGTTAACTTTCAATGATTAAATTATAAAAAAAAAAAATATATATTTCATTAAACATTTTTTTCAGGATTTAAAACTATTTTTTTCTGGCCTGAACCCCTCCCTTTATGGAGAGGGGGACCTTTTACATACCCTATCTTATTAGTCTTCCTGGGTTGGATCCTCCCCTTTACAAACCCTTGAACCACCCCTGATACACACACACACACATATATATATATTTTAATGCATTTAAATTTCTTCTTGTACACGCATCTTTCTTCCAGTATATTAACATGGTGCTTCCTATTAAAAACATCAATACACATGCAATATTTAATAATAATTTTAACTTCAGTTTTATTCAATAATTTTCTCAGTATATTCAATTTTATTTAACATCCATGATATATGATTAACAACGTTGTGATGTTTACAGATCATCTGTGATTTCACCTGTTTTTTTAATATTTATTGTTTTAATACTGGTATTGACATTAGTTTGATAATTATTATTAATTTCAATTAATTTTAATGATTTGACAAACCCGACTTTCAATAGTTATAAATCTTTGCATGATCAATAAATATTTAGCAAGACTTCCTTTAATGTTTTTAAAAAAAATTAGTTCCCCCTCCCCCCCCCCCCCCCCCACCTATGACAGCTTTAACCTGTATGGAAGCAAAACTTTTTATGTTGTCATCTTTCATTTTTTTTGTTGAAACTCCACCCTAGGTGATAAAAAAACATTTTAATAACTGTTACTTTGTTGTTTTTCAAATTTGTTCTGCTAGACTTGGACAATTTGTCAATTATAACCAACCGCTCAGGTGTCATTGCTGATGTGAGGGGTCAGCTGATTTGTTTTCTAACACCGGTCGTATTGAGCAGAAACAGGCGTAAATTCATCAAACTTCTCAATTTTATATATAAAACATTTCTGTAGCCTCCATATGTACACTTTTAACCTAAGGCAGCGTTCTTGGTAAAATAAATACTGTTTGGGGTCTGGTGCGATACACGGCTGAAGTGCCAGTTCCACGTGTATAAACAGCACGCTTTCTTGGTTCAATGTCCGACCTAGTAACCGTATCCAAGGTGGGCGGAGCTAACTCGTCCATGCCGTCACGTCAATTAAAGGGTCATTTGTGAACTGGTGCCAAACATAGATTGGTGGCACCACCTATAACCCTTGTGCATAGTTTCCATCTGTCTTTTTTAGAAAAAATAGCCCAAATCTCAAGAGGGGTTCAGCTTTTTACCAAAATATGTGTATGATAAGTAATATTCAGAAAATATTTTGTAAAAAATGTTTTGTTTTCTTTCAGGTGTGTCCAATATCCTTGGATCTTTTGTTTCAGCATATCCAGTAACGGGCAGCTTCTCAAGGTGAGGAGGGTCACACAATGGTTCTTAGTGGTTTTTTATTTCAAGTGAAGAATATCAAATCCAACATTGAGTGAGGAATGTATATCATTCTTTGAGGGATTGATGATTTTCTTGAATAATAACGTATATTTATTTATCACAACATATGTCACAGGGTTTTGCACTCAATACTAACTCATGTTTATGATGCATATTAAATATATTATTATATGCTTGACACACATTGTGCTTGACATTATGATTAATATTGCACATTATATATAAAATATTTTAACCAGAATCACAAATTGTATTTAGAAATAATATATACTGGTAATACTGGTATTGTTTAGATCAAATTTTCTATAGAATCATCATAAAACAAAGTTGATTAGACTCAATATTAGATGAAGAATGATGTTGCATCCAGCCCCACTGAATGTTCAGCATGTTTTCTAGATTTCCAGTTTTCTGATATATAGAAAAAATGTATTTTTGTCACTTTATTTAATTCATGAGAGAATACATAAAGATATGAATGTCACCGACTGCTTTTAAAAACAACACCAGTAAATATGGTTAGTTCCCAGGACTGAACTGTGATTCTGCTGGTTGTGTTGATTTATCATACTGACCTGATCTTATCCAGAACGGCGGTGAACTCGCAGAGCGGGGTCAGGACACCAGCATCAGGTATATTTACAGGTAAGATTACTGTTATCTGTAGGGATAATACATAACATGGGGATGGAGGTATTTGGGGATGGGTATAATTGCAATTGGGTAGAAGAAAAGCATGTCATTGATGATACACATTACATTATGTAATACCATGGGATACTTGTGTGAGAGGCAATCTGGGAAAAATCATAAAATTTACATTACTTTCAGATTCACATCATGCAAATAATTTTTAGCTCAGCTGACTATAAGTCATTTGAGCTATAGTCGTGGTCCATTGTCCATTGTCTGTCCATCCTGCTGTCTGTCCGTAAGACGGGCACGTTTTGACACAGTTGCACCTACGAATCCAAAATTTGGCATACTGTTAGATGTCCCCAGAATCGCCTACCAAATCAAAAACTGGGTCACTGCGCCTTTGTTCCTTTGAAAAATTAAGGAAAAACCTTCATTAAATTTCCATTAAAAACCTATTATCACCCTTCAGGACTGCCTAATATCAAAACCACTTATATGTTTTTCTTAATATTTATCAGAAGCATTCTCCTGTATAATTTCTATATACATGCTAGAAATCAAGCCTGTAAAGTGTAATTTCTTTAAGTTATGGGCCCGAACAAAATGGACTTTGTAAAAAATCAGAAAAATATTTACTCACTTAAGAGAATTTTTATAAGTATACAACTTTGTTTAATTAAGATTCAATTGTATACCCAAAATTAGATCTGAATTATGTAAATTTTTAGCTAACCTGTGAGCTAATGCGATGGAGCAGCGTCGTGCATCGTGTGTCGTGCATTGTGCGTCGTACGTCGTGCGTCGTCTCCATAGCTATCTCAAAAACGGCAGTAGCTAGCATCACAAAATTTCTTGCAAATAAACAGTCATCCAAAAAACTATATCGGATTTTGTTAATTTTTTTTCTAACTGCATTTTCTTAGATTTTATAGGGAAAAAGCTAAAAAAAGGCTTTAAAAATCTTCTTCTCTGAAACTTTCCAGCCAAATTGTCCAATATTTCACAGAAATGATCCCTGGAACAATCTTTCTCAAGTTTGTTCGAATGGTTCCAGTTCGGAGATTTTTGGCCGAGTTACAGGAGGTTGAACTTTGTTAACTTTGCAAAAAAGCATATTATAATTTAAATCTCAGAAACGGCTGGAGCTATAATCACCAAATTTTATGCCAATGTTGGTCACATAGGTCATATCTGAAATTGAGGTATTGGTGCCACCACCTGCATCAGCCTTTTTTGTACAGGGTCATCAGTGCCTGTATCACACTGAGGGCTACAAAAAACTTCTTCTCTGAAACCATATGGCCAAAATGTTTAATATCGCACAGAAATGATCCTAGGGTTGTGCTTTCTGAAGTTTGTTCAAATGGTCTCTCTTCAGTGACTTTTGGCTAAGTCAGGGAAGCTGAATTTAGTCATATGCTTTAACAGCCCATTTGAGCTCAGTGGCTACAAAGATCTTCTTCTCAAAAACCACTGGGCCAAATTCTTAAATCTCACACATTAATTATCCTCAGATGTTGATAATTCAAGTTTGTTCAAATGGTTTTGGTTTATTGCTTTTTGGCTGAGTTACAGGAAGCTGAACTAAGCCAGTTTGCTGTATCTTCCTATATGAGTTATTAACCTGCGAAACATTTTTCGACTGATGCCACTGAAGCCAGTTTGTTAAATATTTTACAAGAATAATCCCTACAATAATTCTTATAATAATTGTCATTAATGGTTCCACGTGAATGATTTTTTGCTGAATTATGGAGATTGAATTGAGTCATTTTACCATATATGTTAGCTGTGTGATGCTGTTACATCTAGCCCGGCACCAGTTTATCAGCATCTATTACATCATGCCACTAGACATTTAGATTTCAGGTTATCTTTGGTTAATTTGACAAGAAAGTTTTTAAAAAGCTTTTAAAAAATTTAGATTTATGATTTTAGTTATTCTTCATACAAGGCAATGTTACAATTGTGGATATTCAGCACTCTGTGGCTATATAAAGACAACTGTACGTAGATTATAAATTATTGGTATCCCTACTCAATTTAATTCAAGAATTTGCCATCAATGAGATATATCTGTATTTTAATTTTGCATTCAGTATGCATCCGTAATAATTTTACATATATTCCTGATTTCTTTTTTTTTTTAAAAAAGTCAGCTGAAAAGCTTTTTGTATTGGGAAAATAAATTTCAAAGTTATTTCAGGTAGGGACCACTTTTGTGCACAGATGGCAGCACTTGGTTTACCATTGGCAGCTTGCCAGTGCCTTGATGTTGGCCATTAGCCAAGATGATGTCAGCTCTATAAATAGTTTTGGCACAGTGCCAGGATTGGAAGAAGTGCAGCCAGGTATAGGTCAAGAGTTCACTCGGTGCAGTAGCTGCATTCTATTTATAGCTTTGGCAGACCGCTCACTGTGTCATATTTGGCACCAAAGTTCAGCCTGAATCTATTTATAGTTTTGGCAAACTGCCAACTGTGTCAGATGATGCAACAGGTCAAGAGTTCACTGAGTGCAGCCAGGTACAGGTCAAAAGTTTACTCAGTCTAGCCAGGTGCAGGTCAATTGTTCACTCAGTGCAGCTTGAGGCATCAATTTGTCACAGGTCACTCAGGGGCAACTACTTTACTCACCTAATCCTTGTCAGCCCAGTGCATCAAACTCTGGGGAAGTTTGATGTATTGGACTGATATTTTGACCTGTCTATGCGTCTTTGATGGTATTTTCATTTACAAAACAGGTGGTGCCACCTACATTTACTTTTGCAGTGTATGCGCCTGCTTATTTCTACAGAGGAATTTGATACATCAGCCTAAAATTAAGCATGTTTATACATATCGGGTAGCTGTATAGTGTACAAGACTGGTGGCGCTACCTACAATAATTTTTGCACAGTGTATGTCCCTGCTTATTTCACAGGAGGAATTATGATTGGTAACATGTGAACTGTTTCGCCCTCATTTTTGGTTGACCTCTGACCTTTCCTCTCTGCCCAGCGTCCATTTGTGTGTCTGTTCCCACACATAAACCCACAAATCTCGGGAACCGTTTGACCGATAAGGCTAAAGATTTTGCACAAATGTAGCCCTTGGAAAGCTTTATAACATACACTAAAAATGGTGGCGCCATCTGCAATCATTTTTGCACAGTGTCCATCTGTTCATCTGCCTTGGGATAAAATCACTCATATCTCGGCAGTGGTTTGACATATCTGCCTAAAATTTTGCAGGTTTATACATCTTGGATAGCTTTCTGGATTATATGGCAGGTGGCGCCACCTACATTTATGTATACCCTGCAGACATTCATGCTCGTATCTCAGGACTGGTTTGACACATTCCCCTGAAATTGTTCATGTGTATAGATCTCTCATATCTCTTAATCATACACAAAATTGATGGCGCCACCTGCCACCATTTTTGCACAGCGTCCGTCTGTTTGTCCGCCATGGGCTAAAATCACTCATATCACAGTAGTGGTTTGACTTATCTGCCTAAAATTTTGCATGTTCATACATCTTGGACAGCTTTCTGGATTTTGTGGTAGGTGGTGCAACCTTTATACACATTTCGGCTGCAGACATCCAGGCTATTATGCAGCACACCTCACTTTATTTCCCCATGCCACTCAGTCCATGCCTCACTTCACCTTTCCCACTCTGATTTTGGCAGATACACGTAGTCCCTTGTTGACTACCCATATTCTAGTTTTTGTGTTGTGTGCACCCAAGCCAGAATTGCAGCAGTGATGTTTGTGTAATTGTTTCTTGTTCTAAGTGTTTAGTACTTGCATTGTTCATATACATGTTACACATGTTCTTGAAAAGTAATGGTCCAGCATTGAAGCATTATACCTGGTGTAATCTCATTGCACAGGTTCACATTAGGCCTGTAGGCCTTGTTTAAGTTATTAGCATAAAAAAATAAAGTACCTTAAATTTTACCAAACTTTGACCATGGCATGTTTTTTTTCCCTGCGAGTACTGTTAATTTAATTTTCACAGTATGTAAACATAAGTATTTAATTTGAAAATAAAAGGTTTAAAATTAGGCTAGTTATTGCTCCAGATGCAGGTTGGCCACTCCTGGTTACTGGAAGTCAGCTGTGCAAGGGTTCTGGATTTGTTACAGTTACTGGGGGAGATCCCCTGCTGTGACAGATGTACAGTTGTCATATCACCCCACCCCACCCATCAATGAATGTATAAATATACATTTGTATGCATGATGTGGTGTTTAATGACAAGATTGAGATTTATGATGATGCAATTTAGAATTATGTATCTACTTTTATATTCAGATATATATGTTATATTGTATATATGTATAGTAAACTTTAAATAAAAAAAATGAGGATCTAATACAAACGTGTTCATTATTTTCCCACCTCAGCAGAATTGGAGATCAGGCTTTGTTTGCCCTGAATGTATATGTTGTTAATCCCCCCTCCCTCTGCTGCCATTGATTCCTTTGCACCTGTGCACTGAGACATCTGTTTTTATTGCAAATGTGTACAACTTATTTAATTTAAAAAATAATTGGATTAGAAAAAAATTAAGATCTATTTGAAACATATTCTTGCCTCAGGATAAGGGAACATAAAGTGATCAGTTCTGTGAGTCCATCATCGCTCCATTATCATTAAATATATATATATATTTATTATGAAATTTGCCCTATAAGCATTGTTGCAATTACTTTCATATGCTGTATGTGTCTTGTTAAACCTGTTAAAGTCTGAAATTTGAAAGCAACTTATATATACAGTTGTATAATATTGCAGACGTAATACTTTAAACAAATTTTGATATAGTAAAAGAAATTAGGAATTAATTGAAACTTCATATATTATCAGCTTTGTTTGTCAACCAGTCTCTCTGTCCTTTTTTAAATATTAAGTAATTGTGAATGAGCTATTTTTTCCTGTAAGCATTGTTGAATGAAGTGAAAATCCTATGTATACACTATAATAATACAGAGATGTTGTAACTCCCATCATTCAATGCCCCCAGGCCCACCACCACCAACATCAACACCAAGTCCTTGCATCCACGGACTGGGGACATTAGTTATATTTCAACTGTATTCATTTTATAAAAAAATAGATCCAATTGAGCAAATGTGTTAACTACTGAACTGTCAACAATTTATCAAAAAGCCAACCAATGATCATGGAAATAATATGCATCTTATGTTCACAGAATGCTCAAATGCATAAATTTTAATGTTAGAGAATGCATGGTTTGGTCACAAAATATTATTTGCAGCAATTTCTTACTCATCAATACAAACTAATCATGTCAACCAGCCATGGTCTATATTACCATTTCCTCTTAAACTTTATCTCCATTTGATATTATTTTAGATTTTTACCTTCAAGGTCAACTTCAGCTGAGCACAGTGACCCACAGGTCCCTTGTTTAACTTTAACACAAAGTTATCTGTAAAATTTCATTAATAAAGATGAATAATCTGTTGTATTGTTGTTATAGGGGGCTTGTATTGTTATTGTTGTTATAGGTGGGCTAGTCCTGCTTGCGCTGGGAGTGCTAACACCGCTGTTCCGTTACATTCCGTCTGCAGCATTGGCAGCAGTCATCATATCAGCAGTTCTACCGATGTGTGAGTTCAAGGTCATCCTACACTTTTGGAAAGTGAAGAGTAAGTATGTTTGCTCAGTTTTTTTAAATGTAAAAAACTTTAAGTTGTAGACATTAAAAGCATTTAAATAAAAGCTGTGCTGTAAAATGACCCATAATGTTGAACCCCAAAGCCTGCCAGAACTTCAGATGTGGAAACATGCCGGAAGTTTGCTTTAGTAGAGTACAGCAGAACCTGTCGGGAGGGGACACCTGTGGAATAACAGCTAAGTGTCCCTACATCGCAGGTGTACCTTCATGAGAGGTAGGGACAGATGTGGGTGGGAATAATTATTACTGTATGGAGATTCATTCAAAAATTAAAACAGAAGAATCACATACCTATAAGTATATAAAAATAAAATGTTTTTTTTTTCATATCAATAATATATGAAAAAATATTTATGTGGACATCTAACACAGGAAAGCATATTTTTTTATGTCATGATTAAAAGTCTTTCAAGAGCTGGCTCATTTTTTAATACAAAATTAAATACCGTTTCCCCCCGTGGATAATCCGCTACCGTAGATAATCCGCACCCCTATTTAGAGCAACAATTTCTGAGGAAAAACACATAACCCTGTGTATAATACGCAGCCTGCTTCTGGCCAAAATCTTGAATGCTACAATTTGTATCTGCCGTAGTCCTCGAATGTTCACTGGCTCCGTGGGGGGTAAACTTTGCCAGTCAGACCGACAAGTCTCTTAGAAGAAGATAGTTACACTTAAAATAGCAAAAGGTTATTCTCCTTTAGTTCTCGAGTGTAAAAAAGGTGCTGTCAAGTGTGCAATACTGACACGTACCTGTTTTAAGTAAGATATAATTTACTGGACAACCACCTGTAAAATGCGGGCAAATTACGCCCACTTTATATTATATCAGTCCATTTCCAAACTCCTTTTAATATCAATATATAAATGCTGTGAAATACGACCACCTGGCTATTACAGATTACAAGTTTTTTTCTGACCAAATTGTTATATTACTATAAAATTGACCTGCCTAATACCGGCACTCGTGCTAATCAAGTGCTGACCCGGTTGATTGCCCATGGGTGAAGTCGCGGCCACCTGTATGGGCTCACCGTTTGCTCTATTGTTGTGCGCATGTACCGACTACCGAACCCTGGCTGGTGGTTTCAACGGCACCTGGGGCGACCCTAGATTTCCCCTGGCCACGTGACAGACTCACACGACCTGCTAATCCGTGTAAGTGGAGGTGCCCCGAAGTTAATCGTGATGACATTAATTTGTACAACTGATCAATCTGACCATGACGATGTACACAATAGGGTAACTAATTAACAAAGAAAACCACTAGGCAATTATTCCTCCCTTGGCTCAAGTTGTTTAGAAAGTAATTAAGTGTATCACGGATAATTTCCTAAGAGAATCAATGACCCGGCATAACAACCCCAGTGTTGGTGTCCACGGTGCCATCTACCAACTGACAATGACATTAAATGAGGTAAGCCAGACCATGCATCGTCATGCATATTTCAGTTCACAAATCATCAATGTTCTTCGGCTGTAAGCTACATTAATGGTATATTTTAAGGATTTGAAATTATGACAGTAAATAAAACCTATTATTATGTTTTCTTATGCCTAATGTGATAAAGTACAGTGTGTATACACTTCGTTTGCATAAAATCCTTTATTATCACTCACTGTCGGCCCACCAAACGATGTCCAATGTGATGGGGAAAATAGTTTGGAATTTTGCTTCCATGTATAATACGCACCAATGTTTTTTATTTCTATTTCATGGATTATCCACGGGGGAAAACGGTAATGGTGGATCAGGAGTACAATTTTTTAGAAATGGTTACTTTCTACTAAAATAACTTTAAAAACAAATTTTTATTCAATAACACATATCTATAATATTTCTTAATTTCATATCATTTCTGAATAAATAATTGTTTCTGAATAAAAAATAAATGTCATCCCGCAAACCCCTGGTTTAGCCAAACTTGCATGACAGGAGAATATTTGAAATGAAAGATAAGGGTGTAATTAAGATATTGCATTAATTTCAATTTTTAATAAACAATTAAATTTATTCAATGTTCTATCCATGGCACTGAAGAGTAAATTGATGTCTGTCAAAATGAGTTATATCTCATGTCCCTTATATGGTCCACCGGAAATAATTCAAATCAAGACACCTCAAACTCAATATTGGATCAATATCAATTTTCCACATTAGAATTTTATCCCAACATTGAAATTATGACCGCATACCTCAAATTTAGCAAAGTTTAAAGTCAGATTAACATTGCCTTGACTCGGCTTCACATCAGGCGGACATTCAATATGGCGGAAACACTGGGGTGATCGGGAGTGTTTGGTGGCCTTTGGTAGGTGTCACCAGCCGGTGCTACTTGCAATAAAATTTGATTTATGTACAGTGATTTCGTCCACTGAACTCAACTCAAATACATCGACTTTAACCGCAGTATTGGGAAGGAAATAATTTTCCACATGAAACTTTTATCTTGACATTTAGATTTTGACCAGATGCCTCAAATTCAGTGATGATTTTTTCAGATTTACATTGCCATGACTGGGCCTCAAATGAAGCGGAAATTCAATATGACAGGAACACCAGCGTATTTGGGAGCCTTTGCGGGTGCTTGATTTCTTTTGCAACAGTTAGAGTTACAACTATCAAATATGCTATCGTTATTATTTTGCAACTTTGAAATAGTGCCGCAAGTTTGCAGGTACAATCCACTTGTCTTCTATGCTTATATGACGGAAAAAGGAATCATGTAAACTAATTTGGATGCTCATTGGTCATGTCAGTCATGTGATACGGAATTCCCATGTTTTACATAATATCTATGAATGAATCTGTATACGAGCCATTCAGGGCGTGCACGAAGTGTACCGCAGAGCTGCTCAGCTGGTACACCCGCGCAGTGTAACTGGCGGCCACTGATAAATCAGACTCGGGTGTCCGTTCATGACAGGATTTGGGCCAAACAGGACTGTCCCTGTCTGCGTTTAGCAGGTGTCTGCTCATGACAGGTAAATTTTAATGGGAAGTGGGTCGGGACATTGGCTTATTGTCCGCACATCGAAGGTGTCTGCTCATCCGGTGTTCCCTCACGGCAGGTTCTGGTGTACTACCAGTACCAGCAGTAAAATCCCAGCAGTTAATTGTATCCGCCAAAACGAAGTTTTGCGGATACTATGTTTTTGATCAGGTTCCGTCGCCGCCGCCACTGCGTTCGTTTCCAGAGACTCCTCTGAGACTACTGGATGGATTTTTCCTAAACTTACACAAATTAACGGGTCACATGTGAACTGGTGCCTAACCAAGTGGCCTTTCCTCTCTGCCCAGCGTCCGTTTGTTTCCACACATAAACCCACATATCTTGGGAACCGTTTGACCGATCAGTAAAAAAAATTTTACACAAATGTAGCCCTTGGATAGCTTTACAACATACATAAAAAAAGGTGGCGCCACCTGCAACCATGTTTGCACAGTGTCCATCTGTTCATCTGCCTTGGGTTAAAATCACTCATATCTCTGCAGTCATTTGACTAATTCACCTAAAATTCGGCATACATATACATCCTAGGTAGCTTTCTTGATTTTATGACAGGTGGCGCCACCTACATTCACGTTAACGCTGCAGACATCCATGCTTATATCTCCGGACTCGTTCGACCATTCAGGGAAAAGATTTTACACAAATGTAGCCCTTGGATAGCTTTATAACGTACACAAAAATGATGGCACCACCTGCAGCAATTTTTGCACAGCGTCCATCTGTTTGTCTGCCTTGGGTTAAAAGCACTCATATCTCTGCAGTGGTTAGACTTTTTCACCTGAAATTTTGCATGTGTATACATCTTGGATAGTTTCTCGTTCAAATAACAGGTAGCACCAATCATGTTTACGTTGCACAGATCCATTCTAATATGTAACACATGTAACTCTATTTCCCCTTGCCACTCAATCCATGCCTCACTTCACCTGTCCTACTCTGATTTTGGCGGATACACGTAGTCGCTTGTCGACTACCCCTTTCCTAGTTTTAAAAATGATGCTAGAGACAACTAATTAAGGTTTTCTACACTTTTGGTTAAGAAGTTCGCACATGAAATTCAAGATTGTGCAGTTTTGAAAATACATTCTTTTCCTGTTTCTGCTGCCAAAGTAATCCATGTTCAAGTAAAGATGTTCCAAGTAAAATCCATCTTCCTATGAATTTTAGAGCCATTGAATAAATTGCAAACTGATAGCCTGTTTAAGCAGACCTAGTGATAGATAAACAAATACAAATGCTGTCATTGTATCCACCAAAACAGAGTTTTGCGGATACTATGTTTTCAGCTGCACGCCGCCGCCGCGGCCGCCGCCGCCGCGTAGGTGTCCAAAGAACTCCTCCGTAACCGCTGGGCGGAATTTCACAAAACCCGGGATTATGTTCGGGTCACATGTGAACTGCTGCGCCCTGATTTTGTTTTGACCTCTGACCTTTCCTCTGCGCTCTGCTTCGGTTTGTGCGTCTGTTTCCACACATAAACCCACATATCTCGGGAACCGTTTGACGGATCAGGAAAATTTTTTTGCACAAATGTAGCCCTTGGAGAGCTTTATAACATACACAAAAAATGGTGGCACCAACTGCAACCATGTTTGCACAGTGTCCATCTGTTCGTCTGCCTTGGGTTAAAATCACTCATATCTCTGCAGTGATTTGACTAATTCACCTGAAATTCGGCATGCGTATACATCCTGGATAGTTTCTCTGATTTTATGACAGGTGGCACCACCTACATTCACGTTTACGCTGCCGACATCCAAGCTCATATCTCGGGAACCGTTTGACCGATTGGGCCAAAATTTTGCATGTGTATAGATCTCACATAGCTCTTTATCATACGCAAAACTGGTGGCCCACCTGCAGCCATTTTTGCACAGCTCCCGTCTGTTTGTTTTCCATGGGATAAAATCACTCATATCTCTGCAGTGATTTGACTAATTCACCTGAAATTCGGCATGCGTATACATCCTGGATAGCTTTTCTGATTTTATGACAGGTGGCACCACCTACATTCACGTTTACGCTGCCGACATCCAAGCTCATATCTTGGGAACCGTTTGACCGATTGGGCCAAACTTTTGCATGTGTATAGATCTGACATAGCTCTTTATCATACGCAAAACTGGTGGCGCCACCTGCAGCCATTTTTGCACAGCTCCCGTCTGTTTGTCTGCCATGGGATAAAATCACTCATATCTCGGCAGTGGTTTGACATATCTGCCTAAAATTTTGCAGGTTTATACATCGTGGACAGCTCTCGTGATTTTATGACAGGTGGCGCCACCTACATTCTAGTTTATGCAGCAGACATCCAAGCTCATATCTTGGGAACCGTTTGACCGATTGGGCCAAAGTTTTGCATGTGTATAGTTCTCACATAGCTCTTTATCATACGCAAAACTGGTGGCGCCACCTTCAACCATTTTTGCACAGCATCCATCTGTTTGTCTGCCACGGGCTAAAATCACTCATAAACATATAGCGGTTTGACTTATCTGCCTCAAATTTTGCATATGTATACAACTTGGATGGCTTTCTGGATTTTGTGGTAGGTGGCGCAACCTACATACACCATTTGGCTGCAGACATCCATGCTAATATGCAACATTCACTCTATTTCCCCTTGCCACTCAATCCATGCCTCACTTCACCCGTTCCACTCTGATTTAGGTGGATACACGTAGTCGCTTGTCGACTACCCGTATTCTAGTTCACTTTGAATTCCTGTGCGAATGTATGATTATACGAGCCAGTTAGAGTAGAGTCCGGTGTTGCCTGGTTATCTGACTCTAAAAAAGTGCTGGCTGATGTAGGAAAATTGTCCTTGTATAATAATAATAATAACTTTCATCATGAGTGTGAGGTGGTGTATCAGCAGTGATACAAAAATATCCAGTTAACATGATACTGCACAGGAATGTTAGTAAATTCATTTACTGGAACTATTGACTAAAACCTGTGACCTCTGACTTTTTGTCATCAGTGTGTCTGTTTGTGTTTCATCATCTGTGTGTGTATTCTGGCGGGTGCCATCCATGTTCTTGCTCTGGTGTTAGTGCCTACTTTTCATTTGTTTTATGCCAGTTTTGCCTGTATTCCTTTGAGCTTGCTGGTTTGATTTTCACAAAATGTGGCATGTTTTTGAATTTTCTTGAATATGTTTTAGTTCATAAAACAGTTTAGTATGTTCTGAATTCCTTTGTGTATTCCACCTGTGGCATTTATTCAGGTACCTGTTGTAGTCCGCTAAGTTATGTTTTATATTGTGTACAATATTGTGATTACCCTCCATGTTTACTTTGCAGAGTTGGACATTATTCCGTGGGCTTTTACCTTTATATCGTCATTCCTTGTGGGAATAGAGGTTTGAACTTTTATTATTATGATTTATAAATTTAGCAACAAGATATTTAACAGTCACTGTTATGCAAAGATATCAAAATTTAGTGAATGGCTCTCTTGATTTCTAAACATGTCTTAAGTAGTTATGTAGACTTTGAGATGAGCTACTAGTCTTAAGTAGATATGTGTGCCGTGAGATTATCTACACATCTTAAGTTGATATGTGAACTGTGAGATTATCTATACGTCTTAAGTTGATATGTGTACCGTGAGATTATCAACAAATCTTAAGCTGATATGTGTACTGTGAGATTATCTATATGTCTTAAGTTGATAAGTGTACTGTGAGGTTATCTGCACATCTTAAGTTGATAAGTGTACTGTTAGGTTATCTACACATCTTAAGTTGATAAGTGTACTGTGAGGTTATCTGCACATCTTAAGTTGATAAGTGTACTGTGAGGTTAACTGCACATCTTAAGTTGATAAGTGTACTGTGAGGTTATCTACACATCTTTAGTTGATAAGTGTACTGTGAGGTTATCTGCACATCTTAAGTTGATAAGTGTACTGTGAGGTTATCTACACATCTTAAGTTGATAAGTGTACTGTGAGGTTATCTACACATCTTAAGTTGATAAGTGTACTGTGAGGTTATCTGCACATCTTAAGTTGATATGTGTACTGTGAGGTTAACTGCACATCTTAAGTTGATAAGTGTACTGTGAGGTTATCTACACATCTTAAGTTGGTAAGTGTACTGTGAGGTTATCTACACATCTTGAGTTGATAAGTGTACTGTGAGGTAACTGCACATCTTAAGTTGATAAGTGTACTGTGAGGTTAACTGCACATCTTAAGTTGATAAGTGTACTGTGAGGTTATCTGCACATCTTAAGTTGATATGTGAACTGTGAGGTTATCTACACATCTTAAGTTGATATGTGTACTATGAGATTATCTACAGTTTTGAATTGAATTCCTATGAAATAGATCAGTGCTGCATGGCAGTATTTTGGCAGGTACCAATTTATTCAAACGAGAAGACGCAATTTCATGTTAAATCAACATACTTCATGGGTGATTAGGCCCCCCTTTAATGTTTTATTAGTATTTAAACTATAAGTATCAACTATTTATTAAAATGCAGTGACTTCATTAAGAAATAGAAAACTGGTACGTTTGGCTGTAGAAATAACAATTCTTTCAATATATTAAACTCAATACTCTTTTTTTTGTGTTCATCATTATTCAACATATACAAATTGTCATGGATCAATGGTCATGCTTCACCAGTAAATATTTCAGTCATGAAATAATGATCTGCTGAAAGTGTGGGAGCCCTGAATTTTTTATGTTGTATTTTCAGTATGGTATTTTGATTGGCATTGGTGTGTCTACATTGATTATTCTGTACCCCCTTGCAAGGCCATCTATACAGGTCAGTGATGATGAACAATTCTCAGACATTTCAATTACATATATTTTCTAAACTTGAGTTTCTGGAAAAGAAATAGAAGTCATTTGTTCACATTTCCATGCAATATTTTACTATTGTTAACTTGTTATTTTGTAAACATGATGCAATCTGAGAGAGCTGAAGTATTTGCTTGGAAAAAGTAGTTTGATAAAGGGAATATTTTACTGTGGTTCAAGTACAGTACTTGGCAAACAAATGTTGGCCCAGGAACCATGTTATGTTATGCCAAGTTGACTTTTTATTAAAATAATCTTTTTGAATTCAGCAGAATTAAGTCAGTGGTTGACTCAAAAACAAGTCTCTATCAGAGGAGGGCAGGCTCTTCTTCCTTGATCAATCAGCATGTTAAACAGGAGTCACACACTGAGTCACCGGCAAGGATATTATCAAACAAATACAGATGACTCAGTTAAGACTGGTGCAGGGATAGTACATGTACCCTCCAGCTCCACGTGCAGCCAAATTCATGCAGATCTTATTAATTGTATTCATTGATGTACGGGTAAAGTTGATGTTTAATCATTGTAACATTCTGTTATCTTTATAGACCAAATAAACTTGATGTGATCTGTTGTTTTGTTTCATCTTTGCTATATTTTGTAATATTCTGTTATCTTTATTTGTATTATATTGATATCTTTATAGACAAGAAATAAAGACTACCTGTTGATAAGTCTGAGCCATGGTCTCCAGTACCCAGGGATAGATTTTGTGAAACAGCAAATCATAGCCAAAGTGCAAGAAGGTAAGCGGACACGTCAAGTTTTGAGCTCAGCTGACTGTAAATCAAGAAAGCTACAGTGATCATCTCTCATCCACTGTCTGTTGCAAAGTAAGCAAAAATAGGTGCTTTGATTGACCTTTTAATTCAGCTAAGTGTCACAGCACACCTGTTCTACCTTTCTCCTGTTAATGAGGACCAGGTTACCTAGTGTGGTCATGTGGGGAAGGGTCATAATGTTGTGATATTTTGGACAGTCAGATGAGCGTCAGGGATATTTAATAGTCCATCTGCCATGTGCTGTTCCAGATGTTTTCATTTAAAACATTAGAGCTTGAAAACTAGGCAGTCAGACAGGTCTATACCAGATCTCCAGATGTTATATTACATTGTTTTAACCTGTGACAGCTCTTTGTCCTGGGATCAGGGGCCTGTTACAAAAACATTATACTTGACTTAAGTCCAGGAGCAGGCATAAATGCCAGTGTTATAGTTGTGACATCATAATGGTTACCATAGTGACACACAGGTGCCTCTGGGTTTAAGTCACCTACATGACTTAGGTCAACTTATTGCAACATACCCCAGATTATAAAGACTTAATAATCTGCTGTTATATATTGTTTTTATTACTTTCAGAGGAATATGTGAAGCCAGTAGTTCTGGATGGCTGTCATGTTTCAACAGCAGACTACAGCACTGCACAGGTAACGCCTTGCTTCTGACAGAATAAGAGGCATCATTATTTAGTCTTATATTCAGGGCCTCAGTGTGTAATGTAAGTGTACCTGCCCTACAGTTCATGAAAAGAAGCTGACATTCAGTGTATTTACTCTGGCTGCAGTGAATGCATCTGTTTCTTAGAGCTCATTCTATGAGGAGCTGCAGTTATCAAAATTACTATGCTTACTTTCTCCAAATTATTGACTTCCCGTTCCAAAAAGTCACCCATTTATGCTTGCAGTGGGTTATTCACATGGAAGGCATACACTACAATTGTGGCTTAAAAACAGAACTTTTATTTTTGACAAAGCTCACGATGCAGTGGTACCTTGTGAGTGTGAAATCTTTTTCAATGAAAGTTTTTTTGAGAACCCTAGAAAACCACAAACAAATTTAGGGTTCTGGTAAGTTTTATCAGTGAACAAGTACTACTGTATCCCATGCCCACAGTGTGCCATAAGTAAACATTGATTGAGACTCCTTTATTTCTGTGTGTAATATTTTGGATTCTCCTCAGTTTGTGGTGTAAACATGATGGCAGGAAAGAATCAGTGTTTGATATGACTACATATCCTGATCATTGGCAGGGCATGAAGGAACTTGCTGAAGATCTCAGGAAAATGGGCTCTCTCTTGGTGTTATGCCAAATACAGGTAACCTTGTCTAAATTATAACAATTATGATGATGATTATAATGATGAAAAAAAATAATAAAGAAAATAGAAATTTACAGTTCAACACAACTGAAATGAATGCTGTTTATGCATTCATGGTGGTTTAGAATCACAAAATTATTTATAATTTACTGACATAATTCATGGAAATATGATTTGGCAATTACAACTTAATTGTGGTAAAATAATATATTCATGGAAAAAATTTTAACAAATAAAAAAAAATTTGCTTTGTGAATTTCATATATTTTATTATTTTTATGTTTTTAAGAATTCTCTAAAATTATGAAATACATTTAAAGAGAACAAGAACTCAAGATGTGTGTATAAATCACATTTCCTTGGATAAGAGCCAAATTAACATGTTACCTTGGATATGAGGCACATTAACACAAGTTACCTTGAATTTGAGCCACATTGAGTTATCTTGGATATAAGGCACATTTACATGTTTCCTTCAGATGATAGTCATGTCAATGTGTTACCAGTACTTTTGGTATGAGCAGCATTAACACTTTATACCTTTGGTATGAGCCACATTAACACATGTTATACCTTTGGTTTGTGCCACATTTACAAGTTACTGTTGATATGACTGTCATTAAAACAGTATTTAAACTGATAGAGCCTGAAGCAGGGGATATAATGTTCATGAACTAGCTTTGCTTATTTCATTTTGAATAAAATAGACCTTATTCAACAAATTATATCATCTACAAAGTTTGAAGAAAATAGGCCCACTTAAAACTGACATGTCACTAAATTTGTTGATCATTTGTTTTCCTTGTCCAGTCCAGAGTGGCAGAGGTTCTCCGTCATGCTGATATCCCTGAACTCACCATTGTACAGTCAGTAGCAGATGCGGAGGAACATATCAAAGGTGAGAACACTCAGTGATCATCACTGGCTGATACCACTAGTATAAGTGCTGATACAGCTGACACCTTGTTGAATTCAGTGTCTTTCAAGTAATAACTCAGCATTATGTTGACCGTACTGGTAATAACAACACTCCATAGTTTGGCCTTGTTATAACTGGCAATAAAAAAAATCCTCATTTGAAACATGGCATTTTTCTGTTGCTTCTCTGTATTATATATACAGTTCATCGCTGTATTATATATACAGTTCACCGCTGCCCATAGGTTCACACCCTGCACAGCAGTGTGAGGGTCAAGTCTGGTGCAACTTTAAATTTAGCTAATTATAAAAATTGATGATTTGTTGGGTTTCCATGCAAAATAGGATTTCTAATATAGATATTTCACAGACACAGCTGCAGCTATCTACATTAAATTTTACAGGAACATTTATATTTCAAATATATAAATGTAAGCTGTATATGGTGTCACCTATGTCCATCTACTTTCAGCAAGCTAAAGTGTTATGTTCTATTTTCACCTTATAAGTAAGGCCAGCTCTTTAGCTCAGATCATCGGGAGCAATTCCTTTGTATAAGAGAAATCAAATTAATGTGGGTTGACTTGACATGTCTTCAAAATGAGTTTACAGTTTGATGTTAGATTTAATTTGTTTGCATACATAATATAAAGTTTATAGTTAAATATCTTGGAAATAACTGATTCTTTCAGCACTAAGTTTTACTGACATACTGCATGACTAGTAAGCAGATGTAAGCTGCAGGTGGTGCCCTCTATTGTTAACAACTGCTGAAATAGTATTTTCTGTTTAATGGTTTTATCTCTTTTTAACTACTATTGTGCAGAATATTGCACAGAGTGAACATAAAATCATAGGATCTCTGTATGTCAGTGCTTGATTAAATCAACAGTCACCTCATTAACTAGTGAGGTTCCTCTGAGCATCGTGTCACAGGGGTCACTTTTTTCAGTACCTCTCTTCCATCTTGTGGTAAATATTTGGTAATGAAATCATTGTTTTATTCTTAGCACTGACAATGCCAAATACCATTGAAATATTTATGAGACTACAGGTATTTAATATGGATGCTAAATCCATGTTTGGTATATTTAAAGCTATTGAAGCAAATATATTTTGAATATGTACACATCATGACCATGAGTCAAACTTTTTACTGAGATAAAACATTTGATTTTACTTGTCGGCAGGTTCCTGTGACAGACCTTATGTAAGTGTTCATTTGCAGTGTGTGATAGTTTAGGACTATTTTACTGCATTAGGTATAAACCCTAGTGTTGTTCTGAGGCACAATATCTCTGCATCTGCACAAGTCAAATAAAATCACTCGGTGACAGTTCAGGTCATGTGGTGACATTATAGGTCATGTGGTAATGTTGACATTCCTGTATAACAATTGTCAAGCCTCAGGTTTCAATAAGTAGGTCACCACTGACTGTTCCATAACCCTTCACCTCACTGTTTCCCCGACACAGTTTAAAATTGGAGATGCCCCTCATTGTTACCCCTATCCGACAGTTCCTCCCTTGCTACCTAGCAGCCTATGTTTGTTTAGTCTTACCTTTGTCATTGCTTTCTGTGTCATCTGAGGGTGCACGATAAGCTGGTCAGCTGTCTCCCTTCAGGCCTCAAGGTTCTCAGACATGGGTTGGGTGGCCAAATAAGCTGTGGAACTAAAAATGTCTAAGCCCTCTTTAACTGGACTCCTGCAGCAGAGTGTTTGGGGTGTTCTGGTCTGTTGCCAGGCTGGGACCACCATGTCAGGTGTCCTGCTTGCCTCTGGGCAGCTGGTGACTGTGGCGGCCCCTCTGAGCCCTGTCAAGGATCATTATCATGCGAAAGCTACAGAAAGAGAAAGAAACCTGGGACCAATGTTAGGTCAATCTGCTGGACCAAACGGCCTGATAACCTTGGGATGATTCAGTCAATACAACGAATTTCCTAGTGTTTCAATGTTTGACAGAATGGTCTCTGTCATCCCAAAATCTGGGAGGATTGGCCCTGCCCTTTAGTGCCTCTCTCCCACCAGTGCACTCCACTTGTTTTGAGTTTGGCAAGGCAAAAACAGAGTTCCTGGACTTTCACTGCCAGGTATTACTAGGGGAAATATCTCCAGTGACTGGCAGAGATATGACCCCTCCGAAACCTTGGTCAGTGGGCCAGGTCTGGACACTCAGGCATTATCGGCAAACTAATCTGCCAAAGATGACTCCATACCCGGCCTTTGAGTCGGTGCTAACGTCGCCCATGAGGCATGATGCTGGGGGTCCAGCCTTTTTGGGACAGTATGCCCTTAACACCAGCCAAGGTCACAGCCTCAGATTCCACCATGGCTGATCTGGAAAATTTTGGCAGTTCCACCTCTGGGCTGGTGAACGATTCTCAGGCACTTGTGGGACTATTGTCTTATGACCAATCTCAAGATACTGTTCAGGACGTGCTGAAATGTTAACACCAAAATTTTCAGGAGTTAAACTTAACTATATGCCGTATGGTCGAGAACATTATTTTTCTCAGATGAGAGGCGGCACGCCAACAACTTGAGCATCAACCATCAAGGTTTCACTGATCCAAGCTCCAGGATCCCTATTCTCGACTGTTCACAGGCAAGATGCTGTTTGGTGGTCACCTAAAGGAGGTGTATAACCGGGCCACGGTCATAGCAGAATGGGAAGCCAAGGGCAGTAAGAGTTACCCCTTCTGCTCAATCATTACTAGATCAGCCTCAGGTCCGTAGTGTGGTCAAAAGGTCCGCGCTGCCAGCCTCGCTTTGTGCACATTCCTTCGGATCCAGAAAGTTGGGTAACATTAGAGAAAGAGACTTTGGGTATGCAGGAAAAGCTAGCTATAAGATTGGCCAATCCCCAGTCATAGGGGTTTTACTCCCACCTTTCACTAGTAAAAACAGGGAACGCAAGTGGCAACCAATCCTACACTTAAAGGCCCTGAATCATTGCGTTAAAACAGCCCTGATTCTGTGTGCGCAACATAAATTTGGTGCTCCACACAGTACGTCAAGTTGAATGGGCCTTTCCTCTAGCCTCAAAGAAGGCATATTTTCACGTACCAATTCACTGGACATCACAACCATTCCTGCAACTGCGTACAGGAACCAGATTTTTCCAATTTCAGAGTCTACAATTCAGTCTGAGTCTGGTTCCCTGGATCTTTTCGCAACTTGTGGACATGGTAGCTCTGCACCTCCAATATCACGGCATTTCAGTAGTACTGTATCTCGACAGCTGGCTGATATGGTATACGGGCAGTCCTACTTCAACAGAGAGATATTGTCTTGCACACAGTACAGTCTTTGGTTTTACTCTCAATCTGGAGACATCTCATGTTGAACCGTCCAGGGAGGTATGTTTTCTGGGGATGCAGATAGATTTGTCATGGGGCTATGCTACGCCCCCCACTACCTTGGCAGAGAAAATTAGGAAATTACTGGGCTGCACCCTACGTCAGCGCTAGGTTTCCACTCACGATGCAGCGGAACTAATGGACAATCTTTTCTGGGTGGCCAATTTTATCCCATTAAGGAGAATGGAGATGAGGCCCACTCTACAGCTGTTCCTTTGGTTTCAGCTCCAGCGATCAACTCAGGACCATTCAGTTCCCATACTGTCTCTAGCCTTGCGGCAGGCTTTAGCTCAGTGGAAATCCCTCTGGTTTCTCACTTAGGGCATTTTGTTTGTGTATGTCAGTCTAGTGGACATTTACATGTACAAGTTCTGAGGTGCTTACTGGGAGGATCACCATGTGTCAGGCCTCTGGTCTTAAACAGAACCTTCGCTTATATAAACATTTTGGAGACCAGGGTGATTTTTCAGACCCTGGAGAAGTGGCAGGATTCACTAGGACAATACAACAGTAGCATATATCAGTCATCAGGGAGGCACCCACTCCTGGTCCTACTTAGAAGAGATTCTCTGACTCCTTCTGATGTGCAGGTCTCTCTGCATACAAACATAGTGGGCACTACCAACACAATTTTGGACGCCCTTTCATGCAGTTTAAACCCACTATCAGCGGAGTGGCAATTACACCTGCTGCTTGCATGGGAGATACTTGCGATCTGGGAGGTTATGGAGGTATATCTGTTGGCCTCAGAGTGGAATCATCAACTACCTCGGTTTGTGTTCTTGCCCCATCCAGGTGGGCAACTGGGACAAATGAGTTCAATTTATCGTTGGATTATCACTTCCTTTACTCATTTCCACCAGTAAACCTTGTGTCGCAGGTTCTGGAACGGCTACTGGCCTCCAGGGAAACAAGGTTAATCCTCATTCTCAGAGTTTCCACGTGGGCGCTGTGGTGACCACGTCTTCAGGACTTCCTGATCGATTGGCCTTGGTCTCTGACAATGTTGCCCAATGTTCTTCATCAGGGTCGGTTCTGCCAGTGTCAGACAGTCACCTGTCTGCACGCTTGTCTGTTATTGTTGAACACCTGTGTCAGGCGGTCTTTTCACAAGAGGCGGCTCAAGTCATCGCTGCTCCAAGTAAACGGTCTTCTAACCATGCCTACGACTCTTGCTGGCTGGTTTTGTAGAATGGGCTGGAGCCTGGAGTGCGTGGTATTAATATAGTAAAGATGTCAACTCTGGAGCTCATGGAATTTTTATGTTTCTCTTTTTGGAGAAACAACTTATTCCCTCCTTGCTACAGGGCTATCAAGCAACACTTCTGTCAGTCTTAAGACTGCTGGGCTCTCGTTTACCTCTTCAGCAGTCTCTCTTTTAAGATTTTTTAAAATCAGTATATTTCTGGTGGGTCCATGGAAACCTAGTGGGCCGTCCTGGCACCTGGGTGTGATTTTTATCATTACAGTGTGCTCTGTCTGAACCCCTTAAGTGTGCATCTTTGTAAGACGGCATTTTGCTCCCTATGTCCTCAGTGAGGTGCCACAGTGAGTTACACACTCTGCTCGCAGACCCCACATATACACTAGTGGCTCCATATTGTTCTTCTGCTTCATACTGATTTTTAACATAAAACCTAATGAATTTTTGGAGGCTGCAACCCCTTTGCCATATACCTGCATTACCTCATGGTAAGCACAATTACGGTGCGTTCTATTGCCTGGTAAGGGCTCTGTGCTATTACCTAGGTGCAACGACTCCCTTGAGGGCCGACTGAAAACGTCCTGATTATTCAGACGACCTGGCTAGGGTATCAGTCCATCTCCTGTGAGATTAGTCCCACTACGATCTCTCATTGGATCAAGGAGACCATTATCGAAGCACATGATATGGTGTCCCAGTCTACCCTGTCATCGCTCCTGGTGAAGGGGTACAAGTCTGGGCTGTGGCTGCATCTCTCTGGGCTGTTCCAATTTTAATTCATGTCAGGGAAACACTGAGGTGAAGGGTTATGGCAAAGTCAGTGGTGACCTACTCTGTCCACTACCACACCTTCAATTCACAGAGGATTGGTAAGTTTTTTTTTACCATTTTGGTAAACTCTTTTTGCAAGTCCCAAAATTAGGTCACTTATGGTGAACATTTATGTGTTATGGCCTTGAGTAGTGTGTCAGATTCAGCTGAGTGTTATGGCCCATGGGCCACTTGTTTATATGTCCATCTTGTAGTGGGTCATATTTAGGTATGGGCATTGGGCAGCATCCCTCTGTGTGTGTCCGTCCATTAACTTTTAGTGTCACTGTGATTTATTACGAGGACTTGATGGATTTTGATGAAATTTGCTATTTATAAAAGACAACAAAATCTCACGAAATTCTTATTCAATATTAAACATATTTAACAGGGTCAGAGCTCACCAGACATATCGGTGGTGCCCCTGTGATAACTTATGGGGAGGTGGAGGGATTTTATGTCAAAAGTCAGAGGAGCTCTATTTTACCATTAATGCAGGGCTGAATGTCAGTGGCCAGTCAGCCTTTCTGTATATTGATATGACCTATAGGAGCAGCATCTGGTCATGACAGGTGAGGGTTCGGCAGAATATCATACAGGTATAAAATAATTACACAGCACTACCAGGGGCCCACCACCTGTCAAGCTGAACAATAACGTGTGAAACAGCTTCAAAGGTTGCACTGGCTTTTAAGTTCACAAATAGAAAAGTTTGCTTATAGCCACTTGACCGAACTAACTCTAGAGGTGCCAAGGCTGATTCACACAGGTGATGGCATTTTGTATGAGGTTTATTTAATGTTTAGCAGTTCTTATGACTCTTTGAGTCACCATCCAGTAAGACTTTCATGAAATTCCAAGGTATTTTCAACACAATCAACTTCTGTGAAATTTCTCAACTCATTTAAAAAGTCATCAGCAACCATTTCTTTTAGCTATATATGTGATTACCTCCTTAACACATAACATCAGTTGTTTTTTGGATAGATTGAATTTGGGTATATTATGGCTTTGGCTCCTGGTGTGATTATTTTTTTAAATCAGTTTTAACCCTTAAATAAGGTACAGTATGGATTAAAGGCATACATTCATTCCTTATGCAAATATTTAAATTTTGAAAGAAAAGTCTGAAAAAACAAGACATGCCTTGTAAGAAAACTATATCAAAACTAGTTATCAAAGTATGACATGGGTCGTCCACTCAGTGGCTGTATCAAAGGTCATTTCTGTGGCCCTAGACAAAGACCCCTTATACTAGTCTAGTACCAGATAAAGGCCCCTTATACCAAGAGTTTTAATAAGATGGAGTTAGTACTGGGATTAACGTAAAGTATCAAAGGGACACGCCAGGCTGCCCCTGAGTTTTTATTGCTGCTGCCTATTGTTCATGCGAGGGATGCCTATTGTACTTGCAGTCTGTCGTTATCGTGACACCTCTTAAAAGTCAGACAGCACAGTTACTGCGTCCGATGCTGCTTGCAGCAGCTGAGACTAAGCATTGGCGTGCTGGATGATTCCCATGAAATTTCATGAAATTTTTTGCAAGCAGAAGTAAAAGTTTAATGCATGCCATATCTAATTTAAAGACATATATGTGCAGTGACCAGCTTACAAATCCTTATAAACTGGTTGCAACACTGAGTGATTTTGGAGTCCCGCTTTCAATCTCAGTATGTCCAGTACGAGCAGTGCAGGGTGTATATGTAATATTGGATAATACTGTGAACATTTAATGCATCTGACTTTACCACACAGTTACACTATTATTTTTATTTTTCCTGAAAAGTTATCTTTATCTGCTGGCCATTGATGTAATTTCTTTGCATTTAACTTGTGAGTGAGCAAAGCAAGTTGTCATTCAAAAATTGGTCTGTCCCATCTGAGAAATGATTGGGCATTCCTATACGATAACATAATATTAAAAAAAAATTGTTTTCATGCGAACAAATCCCCTATAAATTCTAGTTCAGTACCAAGTAACCATAATGTTACAGTGCAAACTAAAATTAAAGACAAAGGCCCCTTTTACCAGTCTAGTACCAGACAAAGGCCCCTTGTACCAGTCTGGTAACAGACAAAGGCTCCTTATACCAGTCTAGTACCAGACAAAAGCCCCTTATACCAGTCTAGTACCAGACAACGGCCCCTTTTGCCAGTCTGGTACCAGACAAAGCCTTCTTTTACCAGTATAGTACCAGACAAAGGCCCATTGTGCCAGTCTGGTACCAGACAAATCCTCCTGTTACCAGTCTAGTACCAGACAAAGGCCCCTTGTACCAGTCTGGTTACAGACAAAGGCTGCTTATACCGGTCTAGTAACAGACAAAGGCTGCTTGTACCAGTCTGGTAACAGACAAAGGCCCCTTGTACCAGTCTGGTAACAGACAAAGGCTCCTTATTCTAGTGTACTACCAGACAAAGACTCCTTATACCAGTGTACTACCAGACAGGCTCCTTATACCAGTCTGGTAATAGACAAAGGCTCCTTATACCAGTCTGGTAACAGACAAAGGCCCCTTGTACCAGTCTGGTAACAGACAAAGGCCCCTTGTACCAGTCTGGTAACAGACAAAGGCTCCTTAAACCAGTCTGGTAACAGACAAAGCCCCCTTGTACCAGTCTGTTAACAGACAAAGGCTCCTTATACCAGTGTTCTACCAGACAAAGGCTCCTTATACCAGTCTGGTAACAGACAAAGGCTCCTTAAACCAGTCTGGTAACAGACAAAGGCTCCTTATACCAGTGTACTACCAGACAAAGGCTCCTTATTCCAGTCTGGTAACAGACAAAGGCTCCTTATACCAGTCTGGTAACAGACAAAGGCTCTTGTACCAGTCTGGTAACAGACAAAGGCTCCTTATACCAGTGTACTACCAGACAAAGGCTCCTTATACCAGTCTGGTAACAGACAAAGGCTCCTTAAACCAGTCTGGTAACAGACAAAGCCCCCTTGTACCAGTCTGTTAACAGACAAAGGCTCCTTATACCAGTGTTCTACCAGACAAAGGCTCCTTATACCAGTCTGGTAACAGACAAAGGCTCCTTAAACCAGTCTGGTAACAGACAAAGGCCCCTTGTACCAGTCTGTTAACAGACAAAGGCTCCTTATACCAGTGTACTACCAGACAAAGGCTCCCTATACCAGTGTACTACCAGTGTACTACCAGACAAAGGCTCCTTATACCAGTGTACTACCAGACAAAGCCTCCTTATACCAGTCTGGTAACAGACAAAGGCTCCTTATACCAGTGTACTACCAGACAAAGGCTCCTTATACCAGTGTACTACCAGACAAAGGCTCCTTATACCAGTCTGGTAACAGACAAAGGCTCCTTATACCAGTCTGGTAACAGACAAAGGCCCCTTGTACCAGTCTGTTAACAGACAAAGGCTCCTTATACCAGTCTGGTAACAGACAAAGGCTCCTTATACCAGTCTGGTAACAGACAAAGGCCCCTTGTACCAGTCTGTTAACAGACAAAGACTCCTTATACCAGTGTACTACCAGACAAAGGCTCTTTATACCAGTGTACTACCAGACAAAGGCTCCATATACCAGTGTACTACCAGACAAAGGCTCCTTATACCAGTGTACCCCCTGGTCAAAGCCCCCCCCCACCTAAATAATAAGGAGGACAAAATCCCCTTTCTAAAAAAAAATTAATCATTGTAAATTCAATTTATAAAAAAAATAAATATATGATAACATTTAAAAATTCATAAATTTATTTATCTATAGTAAAACTTGCCACAGTGCAGAAGTAACTCTGTAAGAATATTGTAAATACATAATTAATGAGTCACTTGATATCAACAGTATAGATATCAACAATTAATAAATCATTATTATCATGAATGATAATTCATCAAATTGTTGACTATTTGTATTTTCAATAAACTGATTGTTTTTTTTATCATAATTTAATAAGTGTAGTTCATGTAATTTTGTGAAGTATACGTTGATATTGCTTTTGTACATTTAACCCAAAATATGAAATATATAGCAAATTTGAGTTGTTTTGGGTTAAGCAGATGTAGACATCACCTATGTATAACCGTTAATTGTATAAAACATTATATATATTTATTAGGGTTGGAGAGGCTTTTGTCCTCTTAATCATGAAGTTATTGGTCCTAGGGGTTTTTACAATGGGGCTTCTGTCCAGCAACCAGCATGGTCTGTGATTTTTTTTTACACAGTTTCTGAAAGAGAGTACATTCAACCTTTCTCAATGCCAGGGGTATAATTTGTGAGAAGATGTTCCCTGATGAATTTCAGACATATTACTAATACAATATGGTTCCCAGGCAATGATCTGAGAATTCCTTAAGAATTGTTGAATCAATTGCTGTGAATGTTTTACTGAAGATTGACAAACATAGGATGTGCGCCAATCAAATTTCAGACCTGTTTTTCAAAGAAATATATGGACATAGAAAGCCACATCAAAAAGCATGATATTGCCATTTGCTGGAGGGTGGGGAAATTAGTGATATTCTGAGCACATTTCTATGGCATAATTCTCAAGTTTATTTAATAAATGTTGTGGATGGCAGAGTCTCTGTTTATAGCACCAGGGTAAAAATTAACTCTTATTTTGCAGTCCGATAACCTTGGCCTTGTCCTTTGTTCTTTAAGGTCCTAGGTAGGATACAACCCAAAACAGGTGGGTTAAAATGATATTTGTCCCCATAACATGTTACCACTGCTGCTGATTACTTCTAGTTTAGCATATACATTTATCTTATCAGGGAAGTCCAATATTACTCTTACCAACTTTCTAAAAATATTTTGTTCATTAATATATATGGACAGAGATATTTATAGTTTTGTTGTTATTTTGCAGAGCAATATGGCTCTGATGAAGTGAATGCCAGAAGGGGTCTCCTGGATCAGGGAAATCAGAGCTCACAGAAAAACATTCAATATCCAGAGGACCAACACAGTGTCATTGCATAGAACACCCAGGAAACATCATTACTTAGCAAATCACTGCAAACACAGAAAACAATGTTACATAGGATATCACTGCAAACCATAGAAATAATGTTACATAGGAAATCACTGCAAACACAGAAAAAATAATGTTACATAGGAAATCACTGCAAACTTAAAAAATAATATTACATAGGAAATCATGAAGACCCAGAAAATAATGTGACATAGGAAATCAATACAAACCGCAAAAAGCACTGTTACATAAAGGAAATTACTGCATACCCCCAAAAACAACGTTACATACAGGAAATCACTGCAAACCCAGAAAATAATGTACATAGGTAATCACTGCAAACCCAGAATACAATGTTACATAGGAAATCACCGCAAACCCAGAAAACATCATTTCATAGAAAATCATTGGAAACCAAGAAAATATTTCATCAATGGAAACCCAGAAAACATCATTACAAAGGAAATTACTGGAATGGTAGAAAACTAGAAACACAAAAAGCAGCATTACATGGAAAGAATCATTTGAAACCAAGAAAACAATCTTACATATGATACAGTCACTGGAAACCTATAAAATATCATTAAATGAAAAAATAATTTGAAACCCAGAAAATGTCATAACATAAGAAAGAATTAATTGAAACCCAGAAAATGTCATTGTTACATAGGAAAGAATCACTGGAAAACAGATTCTCTCCTTACATAACAAATGCTAGAAAACAAGAAAACTGCATTATATAAAACAGAAACCGTAAATGCAGAAAGAAGCCTAAACACCATACCTGAAAAATACTCAAAGCATCGATACACAACATGCCATCACTGGATAATATACAATATATATGCTAGAAAATTAAAAATTTAAACTTTACACATTTTTTAAAACAACCGATATATATATTTTCGTTACACAATAAAATATATATGTGGTGACTTGAATGTCACTTCGTTGAAATAAATATAGTTATGCAATGTTTACATATTTTTGTACTATTCTGATTGTAACAACATTTTGGTAACTATTGGTAAAAGAGCTTTAGTTTTAATATATTTATATATGAGACTTTTTACATGATGTGAACTGGTCTGTTGACACTGTTAATAATTGGTCATTGTTTTTAACTTTTTATGCTAAACCTCTGTTATACACCAGTGACTGTGGTCACTGTGTAATACTGTAATGGTGTGCTGTTCATCCTGTGATACATGTAGACCAGTAATACTCAGGTTATAGTGGAGAGTGGCCATATTCTCTTGTTTAACTTGACAGGTCATGGACAAGGCCACACTAACAAGGGTAATAGTTCTTTGGAATCACCACTCCTATTTTTCACTGATCAAAAATCTTTTATATTGAAAGAGTAAAAGATCAATGCTTCATGTTGTTAATTGTTGATCATTGTGCATATTCTTAATGCAACGTTTGCATTTATAAAGATATTATTTAAAATGGTTTAAGCTTTGTGTTGTTTGTATGCACCATTTCAAATATGGTCACATATTTGTTGTTTCCTTCCTGCAAACTGAGAAAATTTCAAATATTTCATCTCAATTAAGAAATTTTCTAAGGGAGAAAATGTCCCTCTTGTTCCTAAATTGTTTGCATTCACAGGCTGTGGAACAGTTTATTTTTGTGTATGGCCTAAGGAAATGTGTTTATCAATTATATGTACAGTAAGATCAGCCATATTTGGGCAATAATATTCACACAGCTATTAGCATATATTCTCTTCAAGAGGCATGGTGAATGTCATATGAGGTATAAATACCATGAGTATATGTGTAACCTTTGAATTTCACAATTTTATTCCTTACTCTACACTTTTGTTCCTTAGTTATGTTTATAAAATATTGCATTTTTTTATTTATGGTTAAATCAAACTGGTCAAGGGGTGGGTATATTTTTTTCACACAAAAAATCTGGCTAGTGTGCAAGCATGACTGCTGTGTTTTTGTATGTTATCCAAGTATGAAATAAAAGTACATCCTTTGTTTTGTGGGTACACCATGCAGACAAACTGTCAGTTGCCGTTAGAAAATGCATTTGCCTGATGCTTGTGTATAAACACATAAGCTGGTTATAAAGCATTTTGTTTTTAACTGTTATTGATAATGTTTTGTGTGTCAGAGGAGAAATATATTTAATCATATGATTATACCAAGTTAAATATTTATTTTTCTTGCTTTAAGTGCATCTTGTCAATGTTCATTCAAAATGCTTTCCTGCAATATTTATGATCAATTGTTAATGTTATTCCTCAAAGCATTCACTGGTCTCAGCATTGTTATAATTATGCATAACACATGACAGCTTCTCTCGGTTAATATATTTATTGGGCATTCGAAGAGAGATGTATATTTTTGTGCATATTTTTATAGATAATGATAAAAACATGAATGGTTGTGTAAATGTTATCAGGTCTTAGGGTGTAGGGTACACAAGTGTATGTGGGTGAGTGGTGATACATTCATAATTGATCACACAAGAATAAAGTGTAGAAATTGTCTATCCAGGAACAGAAATTTTGTTCACAAACTGGAGACCACACTGTTATTTTCTGTGGGCATATGTAAACATATTCAAGCTTTAACCATTTATTTTGTAAACCACAAGGAAGAATAAAGTTATTTATCAGTCAACACAGAGTTGTAGTAACTGATGCAGAAACTAGACACTGAGAAACCCAGCAGGGATAGTGTGTGACTGACTGACATCATGTAGTATCTGAACCAGAAACTAGACACTGAGAAACCCAGCAGGGATAGTGTGTGACTGACTGACATCATGTAGTATCTGAACCAGAAACTAGACACTGAGAAACCCAGCAGGGATAGTGTGTGACTGACTGACATCATGTAGTATCTGAACCAGAAACTAGACACTGAGAAACCCAGCAGGGAAAGTGTGTGACCAACTGGCATCATGTGGTATCTGAACCAGAAACTAGACACTGAGAAATCCAGCAGGGATAGTGTGTGACTGACTGACATCATGTAGTATCTGAACCAGAAACTAGACACTGAGAAACCCAGCAGGGATAGTGTGTGACCAACTGGCATCATGTGGTATCTGAACCAGAAACTGGACACTGAGAAACCCAGCAGGGATAGTGTGTGGCTGACTGACATCATGTAGTATCTGAACCAGAAACTAGACACTGAGAAACCCAGCAGGGATAGTGTGTGACCCACTGGCATCATGTGGTATCTGAACCAGAAACTAGACACTGAGAAACCCAGCAGGGATAGTGTGTGACTGACTGACATCATGTAGTATCTGAACCAGAAACTAGACACTGAGAAACCCAGCAGGGATCGTGTGTGACCCACTGGCATCATGTGGTATCTGAACCAGAAACTAGACACTGAGAAACCCAGCAGGGATAGTGTGTGACTGACTGACATCATGTAGTATCTGAACCAGAAACTAGACACTGAGAAACCCAGCAGGGATAGTGTGTGACTGACTGACATCATGTAGTATCTGAACCAGAAACTAGACACTGAGAAACCCAGCAGGGATAGTGTGTGACTGACTGACATCATGTAGTATCTGAACCAGAAACTAGACACTGAGAAACCCAGCAGGGATAGTGTGTGACTGACTGACATCATGTAGTATCTGAACCAGAAACTAGACACAGAGAAACCCAGCAGGGATCGTGTGTGACCCACTGGCATCATGTGGTATCTGAACCAGAAACTAGACACTGAGAAACCCAGCAGGGATAGTGTGTGACCCACTGGCATCATGTGGTATCTGAACCAGAAACTAGACACTGAGAAACCCAGCAGGGATAGTGTGTGACCCACTGGCATCATGGAGTATCTGAACCAGAAACTAGGCACTGAGAAACCCAGCAGGGATAGTGTGTGACTGACTGACATCATGTAGTATCTGAACCAGAAACTAGACACTGAGAAACCCAGCAGGGATAGTGTGTGACTGACTGACATCATGTAGTATCTGACCAGAAACTAGACACTGAGAAACCCAGCAGGGATAGTGTGTGACTGACTGACATCATGTAGTATCTGAACCAGAAACTAGACACAGAGAAACCCAGCAGGGATCGTGTGTGACCCACTGGCATCATGTGGTATCTGAACCAGAAACTAGACACTGAGAAACCCAGCAGGGATAGTGTGTGACCCACTGGCATCATGTGGTATCTGAACCAGAAACTAGACACCGAGAAACCCAGCAGGGATAGTGTGTGACCCACTGGCATCATGTAGTATCTGAACCAGAAACTAGACACTGAGAAACCCAGCAGGGATCGTGTGTGAATGACTGGCATCATGTAGTATCTGAACCAGAAACTAGACACTGAGAAACCCAGCAAGGATCGTGTGTGACTGACTGGCATCATGTAGTATCTGAACCAGAAACTAGACACTGAGAAACCCAGCAGGGATAGTGTGTGACCCACTGGCATCGTGTGGTATCTGAACCAGAAACTAGACACTGAGAAACCCAGCAGGGATCGTGTGTGACTGACTGGCATCATGTAGTATCTGAACCAGAAACTAGACACTGAGAAACCCAGCAGGGATAGTGTGTGACCCACTGGCATCGTGTGGTATCTGAACCAGAAACTAGACACTGAGAAACCCAGCAGGGATCGTGTGTGACCCACTGGCATCATGTGGTATCTGAACCAGAAACTAGACACTGAGAAACCCATCAGGGATAGTGTGTGACTGACTGACATCATGTAGTATCTGAACCAGAAACTAGACACTGAGAAACCCAGCAGGGATAGTGTGTGACTGACTGACATCATGTAGTATCTGAACCAGAAACTAGACACTGAGAAACCCAGCAGGGATAGTGTGTGACCCACTGGCATCATGTATTTTGTTTGCTGAATGAACATTTTGGATTCCGGCTGATTGGCTGAATGAGCCTTTTCTTTAGAACATGATTGACTGTTTTAGTCCTTACAAAATTTGAGTACTATTTGATCCTTGGTCATTCAGCATTTATAATGTAATATTAGACTGTACATTGCTTTCCTTTAATTTTAACTACATATCATATCATTACATGGTTTTCATTATTGATCAACGAATGTCTGGGTGTTATTAAATCCGTTACGCTTTGAGGCTTTCTAAGTTTTGGTCAAAATGGCTAAAAGAAGGTCATCACTGGCTATTTTTGGAGGAGATCTGTGGTGGAGGATGTCTCAAGGTATCATCAGTGTGTAACTGGGACTGGAAAATGTATTTTTAGCTCGGCTGACTGTAAGTCATCTGAGCTATAGCGATCCCTTTGTCCGTCGTCCGTCCGGCCGTCTGTCCGTTAACAGGGCACAAATCGTAACTGCTGGGCCTGGAATCTTCTAACTTGACATCCAGGGAGGTCCATGAAAATTCTCCTCAAAAACCTGGAATTAGGTCTCTGTTACCCATATTCTTCGAGCTATGCGGCTCCAAAGTACCCCCCAGAATAATGGAAATTTTGATACAAAAGCTCAAGTATCTGAACAACAAATGCATTGATCACCATGATTCTTTGCATAGATATTGATCATGGAGTGTTTCATCAGTTTCTGCAGACTGGTGGCGCTACCTGTATATATATTTTTTTATTTTTTACGATTTTTTTTCTCTATTTTTGAGACCTTTAAAGATGGGGTCATCTGTTAACAGGGCACATATCATAACCAGGAATTGACCAGGAATCTACTTACTTTACATCCAGAGAGGTCCATGAAATATCGCCTTATAAAAACCTGGAATTAGGTCTCTGTTACCCATATTCTATGGGGCTCCAAAGTACCCCACAGAATAATGGAAAATTTGATACAAAAGCTACAGTATCTGAACAACTAATGCATTGATAACCATGAATTTTTGCATGGTTATTGATCATGGAGTGTTACATAAGTTTTTTTGCAGACTGGTGGCACCACCGCTATTTTTAGCGAACCTGTGAGTTTATGCGATGGTGCGGCGTCGTCCGTCGTGCGTCGTCTGTACGTTAACCATAGCTATCTTAAAAACGGCAGGAGCTAGCATCACCAAATTTTTTGCAAATATTCAGTCATCCAAAAAACTATATCGGATTTTGTTTATTTTTTTCTAACTGCATTTTCTTAGATTTTATAGGGAAAAAGCTAAAAAACCTTTAAAAATCTTCTTCTCTGAAACTGTCCAGCCAAATTGTCCAATATTTCACAGAAATGATCCCTGGAACAATCCCTCACAAGTTTGTTCGAATGGTTTAGGTTCGATGATTTTGGCCGAGTTACAGGAAGTTGAACTTAGTCATCTTTCCAAAAAAAGCATAATAAAATTACAATCTCAGAAACGGCTGGAGCTATCATCACCAAATTTTATGCCAATGTTGGTCACATGAGTCATATCTGAAATTGAGGTATTGGTTGCGCCACCTGCATCGGCCTTTTTGGTACGGGGGTCATCAGTGCCTGTATCATACTGATGGCTACAAAAAACTTCTTATCTGATATCATATGGCCAAATTGTTTAATTTCGCACAGAAATAATCCTAGGGTAGTGCTTTCTGAAGTTTGTTCAAATGGTCTCAGTTCAGTAAATTTTGGCTGAGTTATGGGAAGCTAAATTTCGTCATATGCCAAAAGAGCCCATTTTAGCTCAGTGGCTACAAAGATCTTCTCAAAAACCACTGGGCCAAATTCTTGAATCTTACACATTAATTATCCTTAAATGTTGATTATTCAAATTTGTTCAAATGGTTTTGGTTCAGTGTTTTTAGGCTGAGTTATAGGAAGCTTAACTTAGCCATTTTGCAGTATTTTCCCATATGAGTTATAAACCTGCAAAACGTTTGTTGACTGACGCCACTGAGGCCAATTTTTTTAATATTTTGCAAGAATAATTCCCTGAATAATTCTTATAATAATTGTCTTTTATGGTTCCAAAGAATGAATTTTGGCTGAATTATAAAGATTGAATTGAGTCATTTTACCATATATGTTAGCTGTGTGAAGCAGATACATCTAGCCTAGCACCAGTTTATCAGCATCCATTACATCACGCCTCTAGACATTTAGATTTCAGGTTATCTATGGAAAATATTGACAAGAATGTTTTTAAAAGCTTTTAAAAAATGTAGATTTATGATATTACATATCATCTGTACACTAACTCATAATTTCTCAGGAATAGCAGGAGCTACCATCCCCAAATGTTATGCAATTATCTGTCACATATCAAATGTTGATGGATTCATCATATTTTTGCTATCTGCATTTACTTAGATTTTACAAGGAAAAAGCTGAAAAAAACTTGTAAAAGTCTTCTTCTTGTAAACAATCCAGCCAAATTGTCCAAATTTTACAGAAATGATCCCAGAGGCGAGCCCTCTCAAGTTTGTTCAAATGGTTTGTGTTAGATAAATTTTAGAAGAGTTACATAACAGGCCAAGATTGTGTACGTTTCTTGAATAGGTTGAGAAACTGCCAACTGTTTCAGATTTAGCAACAGATCAAGAGTTCATTCAGTGCAGCCAAATATAGGTCAACAGTTCAGTCAGTGCAGCCAAGCACAAGGCATGTGATCACCTCATGGGCAGCATGTGATCATCTCATGGGTAGCATGTGATCACCTCATGAGTATCATGTGATCACCTCATGGGTGTCATGCCCCTCAGGGTTGCATATGGAGCCAATCTGTGAGCTTATGCAATTGTGTGGCTACTATTTCAGATTTGGCAATAGGCAAAAGATCAGCCTGGATTTATTTATAGCTTTGGCAGATTGCCAACTGTTTCAGATTATGCAACAGGTCAAGAGTTCACTCAGTGCAGCCAGGTACAGGTAAAAAAATTCACTCAGTCTAGCCAGGTGCAGGTCAAGAGTTCACTCAGTGCAGTAGCCTGAGCCAGTAATTTGTCACAGTACACTCGGGGCAACAGCCTTTCTCACCTAAGCCTGGTCAGCCCCGTGCATCAGACTCAAGGTAAGTTTGATGTATTGGCCTGATATTCTGACCTGTCTATGTGTTTTTATGACTTTCTCATTCACAAGACAGGTGTCGCCATCTACAATGACTTTTGCAAAGTGTATTTGCCTGCTTAATTCTACAGAAGATTTTGATATATCAGCCTGAAATTGGACATATGTGTACATGTCAAATAGCTTTGTTGTATACAAGACTGGTGGTGCCACCTACAATAATTTTTGTGTTGTGTGCACCCATGCCAGAATTTCAGCAGTGATGTTTGTGTATTGTTTCTTGTTCAAAATGTTTAGTACTTGCATTGTTCATATATATGAAAAGTAGTGGTTCAGCACTGAAGCGTTATACCTGGTGTATATCCATATGCACAGGTTCGCATTAGGCCTGTAGGCCTTGTTTGTTGTGTGTGCAAATGTCCAGCACGTGTCACAGCATTTCGAAAATGCTCTTATCTTCATGAATTGGGAAGTGCGAAATGTATATTTCCGACTTTGGGAATGATATGCGTTGATATGTATACATACAATTGTGCTATGAGAAGCGCATCTTTATTCAGTCTGTGATAAAAATAGGATAATGATATTAATTTTACTCTTTATTCACACATCTACTCTTTTTTTCCGGAGCACTTACTCTTTTAATGGTCATTTACCTTTTGAAGGCCTGATATTGAATCTCCTATCCTAATAATGGGGACACCATGGTTATACCATTAATCAGACATTTTTTATGACAGTCACACAGATTATAAATTTCTCATTGCGGTTTATATGGATTTTCATCACGTGTTGTGTATACCGGTAGCTGGTGCACTGGCGGGCTGGCACTTCATGTAATACCTCTCATTTTCTAAAGTTCATCTCGACCATCAGTTCCAGCTAAAACATTGCTAACTGAAATAGTATTGGATCAGCCGTGGCCCAGACATACAGACAGGGTCCATGAACTTCATTAGGAGCATGACCCTGTATGGAGTCATTTTATAAAAATTCAGATAAGATTTCTCATAATGGTTGAATGGATTGATCTGAAATTTGACTTGCCCATTGGTATATAAGTTTAGATCCACTTTTAAAGACTTGTTGCGCCACCTGCAGCCTTTTTCCCCAGAAAAAATATCAGATTATTCAGTAACTACAGCATCGATTATTTTGAGAAGATGAAGGACTTTAAGAAGGACTCATAGAAACGCTCTGTTAGGGGTGAGGAAAAATTTTTAATGAGCTCAGCCCCAAAACTACGACCTACAACAACAAAGCCCATAAAATTGCTGTTTTTCCTGATGCTTGTTCAGTTGATGTTCAGATGCAGATTTGGCCAGTATTAATGACAGCAGGGTTTAAAAAAGGTCATGAAATCTTGGCTTGTAATTAACACCTTTACCTTATCCCTGGTTGGACCACCGAGTTAGCTATAGTATGTAACCGGACAGAGAACTTGTAGCCTGCCAAGCCTCTTAATCCTGGACTAAACGAAACCAACTTTTCAGGATTTCCTTAAGTATCCTCTATAGTTTAGATGCTTACATTATAAAAAATAGTGGTAGCTCCGTTATTACAACGTTGGCGGCCAGTCTGCTGTCTATTTGATTATTCTGTATTTCTATTTGAAATACCTATATCCGGTTTCAATTTTACATTTTTTCCTAATAAAATGGAGACCCTTCCCATACAAGCTAATTAATACAGGAGTACTTGGAGGGATCCACACCAAAGTTCATCAAGAAGGACGAGTGGCCTCCTCAAAACCCTCATTGTAATCTGATGGATTATAATATTTCTCATTCACTGAAGGAAACGGTTCAACGAGGAATAACGGAAAATTTAATGAACAGGTGTTAAAACATAGGATACCTGCGTCGTGGAGGAACATTTCATTTAAAGAAATCCGGACAAAAATGTTTGCGTTTCATTATAGAGAAAGATAGAAAGCACATTGAGCACAGGTTAAAAAAGTTATTTTCTGATATTGCTTTTTTGTATGCTACGTAGACTTTTTCGGATCCTTGCGTAATATGTATCTGCTTTCTTTTATATTTACAATGTTTGTAGACAATATCTAAATGTTACACCATAAGAAATGACAACTGAATTGATACATTCATCACTGATATATTACGTGTCAAAAAGCGGGGGACCTAAAAATGTCAAAAGGGGTACTTTCATATCCAAAATGACTGTCAACATATATATATATATATATATATATATATATATATATATATATATATATATATAAGTCTTCACATGTAAGTAATTCTTATAGATGCCACATTTCTACATCCTGATGCTCATTTTCAGACCTGTTATGCTAAGCGATAATGTTAAAATATGTTATTCATGTTATTCCTGTTATTCCTTCTACAAATTACAGATCCTTGTACTTGTACAGTTATTCTTAATGAGGAAAATAGCAAACTATAATCTTAAAACACTAAATAGTTCGGTAAAATAGCATCTATAAAATTTTACTTTTTATATAACGATCTAAATTTGATGACAGGACGTTTCTTTTACCCATTTAGGCGGAAATAATGACAGCCATTTCGGATTTTAAAGTAAGTCTTTTAAATTTAAATGTAAAACATCAATCTAAGGTCTCCTGATACCCACATCTAGCTGCCAAAAAACGTTTTGTAATTTGGAACTATACCTCATATGTGGACATTTAAAGAACGGTTAATCTTTGCCGACATACTGGCTGTCATCTTAGATATCTCTAGGTGTCATCTTAGATTTCTCTGTAGCCACTTTTTATAATCTGTTAAAATCCTAAATATGTTAAACTCCACTCTCAGGGTCTAAAAAAATGTTGGTTTCGTTCGGTGCTGGGGTAATTGGGAGGGGGGGGGGGGGGGGGGTTGGATCCTTATAATTTTGACAAAATTCTTACCTGTGCTGAAATGTCATTTTATAACGTTCTGAATGTATATTATAAACCCATTTCGGGCCATAGTTAGATCAGTGTATCTATTTCCTCCATACAAAGTAATAATGAGTCGTCAGATACTATTTTGAACGTTGTTGTTCTCAATACTGTTCCAACTTGTCATTGGGACAGGCATTGGAAAGGCAACAATTTGATGAATACACTTGGTTCTTCTAGGCTAAAACACGTTGGAGTTGTGGTCATTTAAATTTTCCCCACCCATAACATGGATTTTGTCTCAAATTCTTAACATTGTACCAGTTTCTTGTATCAATGTATAAAATAAACAAATTATTCCGCAATAATTTGATCAACTGTTTCAACCATATAGAGTAATGAGTAGTCGCCTAGATTTTGGTCGAGATGAAAATCTCGTTAATTTTTAACCATGCTGACCTCAATACTAGGCTTATTTGTGTATTTCTTTTCTATCATCTGAACAAGCTTAGCAACCGTACGCTTGGTTGGCATTTGTTGTACTAAGTAGAAAAAGCTTTGGATTTATTGTCCTTTTATTTCCCGACACCCCTAAATTAAGTTGGTAAATTTTCCAGTTTTTATTGTGAAAATGACACTCCTAACCACTACTGAGTCCAAGTTTATTCAATGTTATCATCCTTAAAATAGAAGAATCATCATACAGCAATATAATAAAACCAAGTTGCCTTTTTTTTGGGGGGGGGGGGATTAAGAATCGGAGAGGGTTCGTGTTCGTGTTGTCCCCTCCAGCCATGGACTATAATTTTAACATTGTTAAATTATTCTGGCTCACGAATGTACCTAGGTATATTGTTTGCATTATATCATACAATGCATCCATAAACCTGTTAATGAATGTAGGCTTATCCCACATCGTATCTCGCTTCATTGTCGCATGACAAATCTTCTTGAAGACCATCTTTTCTTAATAGTTGGTCCTTGTACAATATCAAACACTGCATCCATAGAGTTTAATATATTTTACATTTTTTCCTATTCTCCTCTCATTCCCGAAGAATTTTGTGGTGTAAATAAAACATCGATCAGCTTAGGAAAAATCGGTAAAACTTAAAAAAAATCCCTTGCCTCTTTATCAGTAATGTTTTAACCGTGAATATAAACATTATATGTAAAACTGTATTTTCCTCTATATATCCTGCTTATTCTTGAAAAATATCGTTTCCTGATGTCCATTTCATTATTCTTTCTTTTGGAATGTTTGTGATCAATTTGCCTCCACTTTTAAATGATGATTTTACTCTGCCGGATGGTCGATGGCACTTGTCTTCTACTGTGGATTTATTTTGGCTTCAGACCATTCCGCTAAAAATCAAATTAAAATAAACAATATTTATAAAACGTTTTAACAAAACCGTTCAAACAATATAAAGGTTCCTTTCAATATTTTTCAGCTACTAAATAGCTCTTTAAATTACCCGCACACGAATTAAATATTTCGTGGATTCTAATTCACCATGCGAATGTCACTTACAGTGCTATTAAGATGTTTTCAAGCATTTTCATTTTTTCCCCAATGTACCGAGATGGTTATATATCACAGACCTGCACCAAGCAATGTATGCAGAAACTGAGGACAGTGACCGCTTATCCCTGAGAACATTCTTGATCACCATATTCCACCATATGGAATGTTACCAGGATCCGGATCAAACTTTTATGTAGGGTACGTAAACGCAGGAAATATACAAATCAATATTACCCTAATATCGGACACAACCCATCACAATCTGTTCAACATTTGTGCAATATGTCTACACAGCGCTCAGACTCATCACCGTTTATAAAACATTAATAGCTAACATAACAATGACATTCGTTCAGTATTTTAAAGATATCTTTTATAAAAAAGAACGCGGAACGACACCTTCACATTTAATTTTATTTCGAATACTGTCGGTTATCAACAAACAGTTCCATAAATATTACCCTTGTACCTGTTTTAACAATTTAATATATAATACAGGCCTACTTCTAAAACAATACTTGCTGTATTCAACCCTTGAATGTTCCATAGAATATTTTTCTATTATTCATAATGCATATAATCTCTACGATGACACTAAGTGGAACTCTTAAATCATACTTTACGGACCTTGAAGAGGAGAAAGGTCACGTGAAACTGACCAGGTGGGGTCAGCGTTATCTAATGATTGATATATCCGGCGTTATCTCATGACTCAGATATTCGACTACTTATATATGTCGCACTAAGTTGAGCGAATCATCGTAGCCTAAGAAAGTGAGGTGAGTGGTGTGTCATATAGGGAAATATATGTTTTACGTTTGGAACATCGATGAAGTTAGTTGATAGCTTATTTGAATGGAGTCAGTTATCTTACTTTTTTAAAACATTCTGGGTTTCTCTATAATAATCTTAATGGATTCCCAAACGTAGATTAAATTCCTTTCCTATGAGTATGAGTTTGCGGATATAGCAACATACACACGTCACGGTATAGATGTTTTTTTTATATTGACGTCAAGAGAGCAAAATAGAGCTCCTAATTTATTGAATACACTACGGGTAACTAGTACGCTGGACTCCAAGAGGTAAACCTTCACTGTTAGTTTATCAACTGCATGTCAATCGGCCGATTTAAATATCTTTATACATCATTACTGTGTTCAGAGCAGAAGTTTTCAATGAGTAAACAGTGGAACAGTTCAGTTGTTTTTAGAAGGTCAAATTTAATATTAATGGAACCTGATCACGGAAACCCCGCTCACGAACTAATGGAATAACCACGACTCACGTGTAAGGCGTGCACATGTATTAATACAGACTTTATTTCTCATATTACATCACAACTAAGTTGATGCTGTAATACAGACCAAATAACTGTTTATGTCCAGTCCACAATGTTTTTAGTACTCTGCAGTGTGCATTGTCACGACTTGCACTTTTAATTTAAATGTTAACTTAAGGACAGTTGAGCATGTTTTATTTTATTCATGGAGTTTATAATAGGTCCAGTCCAGGGTTAGCCAGTTCACACATATGACAATAGCTGACACTAGTGAGCTTGTCATTCTTATAGCTGTGTTTTCTTCAGATGAGAGTTCTGCTTCTGTTGACCGCCTGCCTAGCAGCAGCAGGTAAGAATTGAACACACTCACACCCTAACACACACACACCTTTCCTCTTATTCACACACACCCCACCATACACAGACATATATAAAAGTCTGGATCCAACTACAAAACAAAGAAATAACCTCACTAACCAATATATTATCCTCCCTTCCTTATAGGGGGTGAATTAAATGTAATACAACAGGTGCTAGAAATTTGTATACCAGCTAAAACGTATCAAGAGTGACAGTAAAGCCGTTCTTAATAGAAAATTACGTGTATTCCCGACTCTAGGGATGAGTATGTTGAGCGTGGTGGCGTAAAGGTTTGGGCGCTTGACGAAGTCATCCATGATTTTATTTTTGTACATATCAAGGTCTTTGAGAAAAATTTGTATACATATTGTACACACCCCCACGAAGGTTTCCCTTGTATACATGATAACATCTTATTTTTTGTATAACTCCAAACTTAACAAACAATATATCAATACCTATAATTATAATAAAATGGTTCATTTTATAATTGGCGTTATTATTTTGACATGAATATGCAAACTAAATCCAGAATCATCGAGAAAATGATGTTTTTACTCAAATACCAATTACATAATTAAAATAATCTTTTAACAGAAGTCGTTCAACTTGAGTACACAACGGATTATAAGCAAAGACAGGCTTCTTGTCGGTGGTAATCGGTATGTTGTTTTGGTCGGAGAGATCAGGTTCCAGCCGTGCATGAAAAATGAGAAGGGGCGCAAATGGGATGGTGGTTCCTCTCCATGGCCGTCCACACAATTTTCTTTATCTTTAAGTCCCTAATGAAGAAAGATGGACGCAGGGAACAATGGGACAACTATAGCTTCCGCGTCGTGGTGTATGATTACTGCTACGGATAAATTACAACAACACAGCATTTTGAGTTTTAAATCACCAAATGGCCGAAAAGTCTGTCCGAATTTGGAATGATTATCAATTATATGCAAACTTTGCCGATGCTTAACTATCTCCATCTCCTGATACGCAGAGACCCTAGCCACTCACTAACTTAACTGCGAGACAAAGGGAGAGGTTTATACCCAATGCCCGCTAGCCAGATAATGATGATGCCCCCTCTCTGACCCACTGGCTGTTTATCATACGGGCATTAATGGGCGAGTCATTTTATAGTGCAGGGCTGTATCTAGTCAGTGTATATGGAATGCCCTTCAGTCGGACTTAACAACGCAGGCTTTGTAGTCTGGCGGCAGCCGATCAAGGACAACCAATGGACAAGTGAAATAAACTGAAAGACAGTGTGTGTTCGGTAGTTCTCAGAACAGTGGAACAGATAAACCTCCAAACCACTGGACCGCTATAATGGCCATCATCTTGGATATGACCGCTATAATGGCCGTCATCTTGGATATCACAAGTTGCGGCCCCTTTCTATGATTAACAGACAAGTCAGGGGATCCAAAAAGTCTATTAGTTTAATTCAGCTTGAGGGCGTGGGGAGGATTGCCGATAGCATGACTTCATCCATTCAAAGTAATGATGATTGGGTGTATAGGACGTAGCCTAGTGTTTAAGGCGTTGGACTTCGGTACTGAAAGTCCCCGGTTCGAACCACACCGATGCCTCAATGCTATAATGGTGAAATCTCGTTTGAACTTCAAGGATCCGTTCTCTTGTCTTCACGACAGGTTATGACTTTTGGATTATTCATAACCCCGTGCATATGAAAACCTGAAACCCTGAAGGCTTAATAATAACATACCATCCGTATAGTATAAATGCCTTCATTCTCATGCAATAGACGGTGCCATCAACAGGCCTTTGGCCTATCCTTTTAAAAAGTAATGATGATACGCTAGTTATTCAATTTTGGCCGAGGAGAAATTGTATATTTTGCATATTTTATATTTTTGAGGAGAGCCCGTTTCTCTACACTTGTGATCTCTTTCATCTCTGGCAGACTGATATCATACAATCGGCATTACGCCTTTTGATTCTACCATAGGCCTCCATTTGATCGTGTGTGCAGGTGCTGTGTTTTTATCCATATCTGGTGCACTAGTTTCTGTTTTGGTGTTGCTGATGGAAGGATTTTTTTTGTTCTGTCAGCATCTGTTATGAGCACAACGTTGACCTTTGTCCTTTTGGAATGGCATGATGGAATATGTTTGGTTTAATGGCAATTTTTCTGATTAGGATGGAATGGACAGTGTCGCAGTCTGCGCTGAGGTAGCTAAGATTGTTGTGTTTGCACGGGAGACGGTCTCTTCTTGTGATCACAGCATCCAGCTAGTGCTATTTCTCAGACCTTGGATGCATCCGATAGACCTTGTGCCTGTCTTTGTGTTTAAAGAAGGTGTTGGTGATGTGAAGGTTCCTCCTGCAGCTGAGCTCGAGGAGACTTTTGCCATTCTCATTCGCCATGCCCAATCCTTAATGTCCCATGCATGTGGGCCAGGTGCATGCTGGGAGCCGACCCTGGCATTGAAGTCGCCCATAAAGAAGATATCCTCAGTTAAAGGAATCCGTACAACTAGGTCATTGAGCTGGCTGTAGAACTAGTCCTTGGCTTCTGGACAGGAAGTAAGTGTTGGGGCGTATGCTTAGATGAAAAATGTTTGGACAGTTGTCAGAGTTTAGCTTGAGACTCACTAACCATTCTGTGCCGTTTGTAAGTGGTTCTGTCATGTGCATCACAGTTTTTTTTTTACTGCGAAACCCACTCCATGTTCTCCCCTTTGTCCAAGTCCTTTCCTTCCAGAAGAAAGTAAAGTTCTTCTCACGGAGGTCTCCTTTGGCAAGCCTGGTTCCTTGAAAAGCAACAATGTCAACATCAAGGCCAGGAAGTTCCGCATCAATGACAGCAGTATTAAGTCTGTTCAAGACCTGATGTAGATCATTAATAATGTCTGACTTCATATCTTCCAGCTTGTTGTGCTCTGTGCTGGCGACTTCTTTCTGTTGCCAGTTTTTTTTGGTGCACTTGTTTGCATTCTGAACGTGTGACACAAGCACTATAAAGCCCTTGCGCCCAGAGGAGGAAGGGAATTTTGGTTTATCAACACCTCACTGAATGAGGTGGTCAGCTAAAGGCAGGTAGTAGCTGATCAGTGGAGTGCGGTGACTCCTACCGAAAACCAGTGGCGTACTTCTCTTCGCTTATCGATACCAGTCTTGCATTCCGTAAATGCTGTCTCCCGTATTATCCCTTTGCTGTGGTACAAAGCTGGATGTCCTCTCCATGGCGCAGGTAGCCTGGGTAGCCATGCGTTAAATTCCCCCACTCCACCTCGCTGATTGCAATATTTCTTGCACCAGGTTGGATGCTGGAGTTGCCGGAGAAACTTCTGTACTCTACGTTTGTCCGACAACGAGGCTCCACTCCGGATCTCTGTTAGAATTACATATTTCAATAACTATAACTGAAATTTTAGTTAAGTGTTGTAGAATGAACACGTGAGACTGCTTGTTGCAAAAATGATTACCGCCGTGTTTGTATTACACCAGTGTGTTTGTTTCAGCGATTGATAACCGCCATGTCTGCAACTACCTATTTTGTTTGTTTCAGCGGTTGATAACCGCCGTGTCTGTTACTTTACCAGTTCGTTTGTTTCAGCGGCTGATTATCGCCGTGTCTGTTACTACACCAACTGGTCACAATACAGGCCTGGGGATGGGAAGTTCGTGCCGGAGAACATAGAACCGTCTCTATGTGACTACTATGTTTATGCCTTCGCTACCATGGAAGGGAATCGTCTGAAAGCCTACGAGTGGAACGATGAGAGTACACAGTGGATGAAGGGAATGTAAGTATATGTATCCAAATAACCACACACTCAAACAACACACATATACATAATCAAATACTGACCACCACTTAGTTCACAACTATTTGTTACATATACCAATAATCACACACTAACAACACATCAATTGATATACAAATATCCATTTATTGGTATACATTGTTACGGGGTGTATATGACGGCGGGCCTGTCTCGGCATTGTAGCCTGCTTTTATGAGCGAAGCGGTTGGAACGCAGGACTTCTGTGCCAAAAACATTGGTTGAAATTCGGGATCGACAGCTACTCTGTTTTCCCTATTATTAAATAAATGATGTTTATGGTCTTTCCATATAACCCAATGGGGGCTCGTCCGGGGTGGTGCCTTTGAGGCCCGGGGAAATAAAGTAATGATTACCGCCATCTAGTTCAACAAAAGTGTGACTCCTTACTTGTCCTGAGAAAATTATTTAATAAAAAACTTTATGAAGCCAGAGCGAGTTCAAAGCTGAGGTTTATCATAGGGTGCATATAAAGATAGACTTAACTATGTCGCCATTGTTTGTAGAAGAGGTGTACACCTGACTTGTGTGCTACCGACATTGGTTCGAATCCGGGATTGGTCCTACATTGTTCTTCTCTTATAGAAATGATTTGATATTTAAGGTCTCTGTACACTTGACAACCGATAAAATATATTTTATATCATCCAACGCCGTAAAATATGGGTGGGGCAAAACACAGGGTTATTGCGAACAATGCATATGCCAACAAATAGGTGATTAGACAAAGTGTTTAGATGAGGGTTTCTCTGTGATGAACAGATTTTCTTCAGATTCTAAAAATCCAACTGGTATTTGCTGAGAAATGCTGCAAAATGTTGCTGACTGGTCAGAAATCACCAAATACGATCCCAGTACTGATGTACTGTACCTGTGTGATTCATATAAAACACCCGTTAAGGACCATTAACGGGTCACTGTGAAGGGCCTTGTAGAAAACATGTCCTCAATTTCTGATACAATTGCTATAATCAGTTGCTATAATTATGGTTGTACATTCTGATATAATACAGACTGGTAGTTGTATCTCGCTCTTTTAACTTTAATCATTATTAAGAATGAAGCTTCGCCTACCTTGGCTGGACGTTGATAACCCTGAAACAATTAATAGGAACATTAAAACGTTTATGTGACAGAAGATCAAGTTGTCTTACATTACCAAGCCATCTGAAGCATTAAATACATTACCATGGTTACCTGTAGGTACGAGCGGTTCAATGACATGAAGAGCATCAACCCTGCTATGAAGACTCTGTTGGCTGTTGGGGGCTGGAACTTTGGTACGGCCAAGATGACAGCAATGCTTGCTAGCTACGAGAACAGACGGGAGTTCATAACCACCAGTATAGACTTTCTGAGGAAGCACCGCTTTGATGGACTCGATCTGGACTTTGAGTATCCAGGCAGCCGTGGCAGTCCACCCGAGGACAAACAAAGGTTTACTCTTCTTTGTCAGGTAAGTGAGATCCATGTCATCTGAAGTAGACAATATCTCTAGGAACACGATATGTTAACTTTTCACTTTCAATAATAATTGAACCACAGGAAGAAGAGGGAAACTGGATATATTTGCAAGATATAATAATTGACTCACTGACTAACGGAGAGATTATTATTTGCGGATGATGACACTTTCTAATTCATGTGACTGTTCGTGATGTTGTTGAGTAACACTGTACTATTATACTTTGGGCCCGTTTTCCCTTCGAACCATGGGTTCTGCCGTTTGAATTTACATATATTGGCTGAACACACTTCTGTAACATACTGACACACTTACCCATGTTTCGTGACAGGAAGCCCGTGCTGAATTCGTGGCTGAAGCTGCGCGGACCGGGAACCAACGCCTCCTGTTAACAGCCGCTGTCGCCGCAGGCAAAGACAACATCGACCGCGGATACGAAGTGGACAAGCTTAACAGGTAACAGCAATTGAATTTAGTAGGCGCATCTGTAAATATGACATGAGCGTAAATTTGAGAAGAGGTAACTACCCTCAAGTCACAGCCAGGAACGATGTTCTACCGTTTGGGCCTTTGGTATATAGTTTGCATATATTATGTCCTTTGGTAAATAGCGTTTCACCTTGTGAAATAAATACATGTACTTTGCAAGATCAAAGGCCTGTTATGGAAACGTAAAAACCCAATAACCATAACATTGCCCTTATCATGAACAAAATATTTAAAGGCAGACATAGGGTATTTGGAGCAATGTGTTGCAGGCCATTCTACGGCTCGTTGCAACTGAACGCCAGCCAACTGAAAGTGAGAGTTTTGGTCGATCAGGTGACTCAGTCGGCGGCCTGTAGCAGATTCAGTTGTAACAGGAAAGACGTTTATGACTCATTCTTTTTTATCAGAGGTAAAGTAATGCCACCTGATGCCTCAAGAAGGAAAACTAGAAATAATGCAGAAAGAAGAAAAAATGTACTGAAGGATAAGACTACTGGGACCAGTAGGATAAGACTGTAGTATTCTGGGATCAGTAGGATAAGACTGTAGTATTCTGGGATCAGTAGGATAAGACCGTAGTATTCTGGGATCAGTAGGATAAGACTGTAGTATTCTGGGATCAGTAGGATAAGACTGTAGTATTCTGGGATCAGTAGTATAAGACTGTAGTATTCTGGGATCAGTAGGATAAGACTGTAGTATTCTGGGATCAGTAGGATAAGACTGTAGTATTCTGGGATCAGTAGGATAAGACTGTAGTATTCTTGGATAAGTATGAGAAGACTGTAGTATTCTGGGATATGTAGGATAAGACTGTAGTATTCTGGAATCAGAAGGATAAGACTGTGGCATTCTGGGATCAGTAGGATAAGACTGTCGTATTCTCGGATCAGTAATAACAATTTATTTTAGAGAATACCCTTGAATTGCAGGGAACTGGATTTTATCAGCGTTATGAGTTATGACCTGAACGGTGGGTGGGACCTGAGTGCTGTCAATCATAACGCCCCCTTATATCCCAGAGCTGGTGAAAATGAAGAACAAGTCATCAAGAATGTGGTAAGTGAATCTCGACCGGGCTTCGTCACAAACAAAAGAGTAAAACTTACTGGTATTACCCCGATGGCACAATATAACTCACATGGGTAACTTAAATTAAGTGAATGACAAACGACATTCTTCTATACACGGACCAAACCTTGTTATCAAAAAGTACCTTTTAATAGTGACGGGCGTAAGCCATGTTGTATGATAAAGTTTCCTATCGTCTGATCTATTGTAGCGTCAAGTGTTGTAAGCTGTGTATTACTTGCTTGTAAGCTCCCGCTTTAAGCCTCCGCCGCTGACTAGCACACTAAACGAGTGCGTAAGCCCTCTCAGCATGCTTCCTCGTGGCGACTGAGCAACTCGGGGTCCCAGACAGAACACCGCTGTCACAACCTGATGCCCATCAACAGACCCCAGCTATAGGTAAATAGTGTCACTGTCTTGTGGTTACCTCAAGTCAAAGGCTAAGTTAAGTTAACAGTAACCATTGATAATATGGAATGGAGCCCAGTGGATGAGTGAACATAGACAAAAGAAGAGTCTCCGGAAAATCTTGCTATCAACCTGGTACAAGCGTATAGCTCTGCTTTCATCAGCGAGGTCGAGAGGGGCCAACCTAAAGTCTTCTTACATCTACCTACCCTGCTTGCGCCATGAAGAGGACACTCCACCTCTGTGTCAAAACGAAGAAACAACAGGTGAAACAGCAGTTACAGTTTGTTGTTCTGATCACGGCTTGCGAAAAGGACGCCGCAGGTCGTCTCCGTAGGTAGGTGGAGTGATCACACTCCCCTGATCAGCTACTACCTGCATTAAGTTGTCCCTGGCATCTAAGGTGTTGATACGTCACAATTTGCCTGCCCTTTTGGATGCGCATGCACCAAACAAAACTCGGAACAGAAGTCTCCATGACAAGCTTTAACATATGATGCCAGACCCTGCTGATGATCTAGAGCAGGTCTCTAACAGGCACATCCCCGATGTCATTGATGCGGAACTTCCAGGTTTAGATGTTGACATTGCTGCTTTTCAAGAGACCTGGCCAGCAGATGATGGGGTCATGCAAGAGAAGAACCTCACTCACTCCTTGAAGGAGAACGACTTAGACAGCAGGAGAGAACATGGAGTGGACTTCGCAATAAAAATACATCTGTGCTTTCCACGGTAGAACGGCAAACAAACGGCTCAGAACAGTTGCTGAGGTTACAAATAACGTCGGACACAGGACCAATCACCTACATCTTAGCATATATGCCCCTACATTTACTTTCAGGCCAAGGACACCAAGGACCAGTTCTACAGCCTAGTTGATCTGGTTGCTCGGCTTCCTGACACTGAGGATAAATTCTCCAGCAAGACACCTGGCCCAAATGGACCAGACATGAAGCACTATGTGAGATGAAAACAGCCAAAGAGCTGTCCTGTAGGAGGAACCCTTGTACCAGTATCACCAACACTTTTTTTAAACATAAGACAGACACAAGGTCTCCTAGGTGCATACAAGGTTAATGCTGGATGTCTTGGTGACAAGAAGAGACCGTCTATCATGCTCTACCATAGGGTACATTGAGACACTGTCCTGTCAAGCGTGATAAAAAAATGCAAATATTCCATCATTCTAAGCGAAAAAGACTACTTCGCTCACCAAAGATGCTGACAGAACCAAAAATCACTTGCTTCAATCAGGACTACTCAAACAGAAACTAGTGCATCTGCTTAGTAATGGAAAGAACTCAAGTCTCACATGCACACAGTAGCAATTAGGCCCGTGGTATAAAATAAAGGCCCAAAGCCGCTTGGTATGTCAAACTGCCTGAGATGTATGAGACAATGCAGTTACAAATAGACAAAAACTCTTCAAACTGAAGCAAAACGTACAGTCCCCAAGAACAAGGCTCAGAAGACGGCACTGAAAACTGGCGGTGATCATTGGCTCCGGTTGCGCTCCAAAATTGAGACCAATCTCACAGGCAACATAAGTAATGTTAGAGGGCACCAGACAAGCAGCCAGGAGACGTATACTACATAAACTGACCAACATTCAGAATCACAGCACCAACCGTTATGTAATAAGTTTAAAATAATGTGTACATCTGCCATATGAAAGAGTAATCAAGAAGACCCTCGAGCACTTTATAAAAACATCATTATCACGGGTGATATTTGTTGAATGCAAAACATGGAAACAATACACGAATCTGATTAATGTAATTTCCTGAAATTATCCTGCTTTGATCTAAGATTGTTATGTGCAGGCTGTTTGCAAGGCTTGAGTCCTGACGGTGACAGAAACCATTATATCAATAAGTCTTAATCACAATTATCCAGTAGGCAGTTGGAAGATAAATATATGATCAAAGAATTATAACTGTACAAGCGTTCTGTTTTGGTTTCAGGCCTGGGCGATGAACTACTGGGTCTCTCTAGGAGCTTCGAAAGAGAACTTGGTTGTGGGAATGCCCATGTACGGCCGTGGATGGACACTGGCTGACCCGAACAATAACCAGATCGGAGCCCCTGCCAGAGACAAGAGCACAGCTGGCCAATACACCAGGGAAAAAGGAATCCTCGCCTATTATGAGGTATCACAACACCAAACGTTACATCTCAGTATCGGAGCGGCCATGTAAAAAAACCTATCGGGTTTAATGAACACGCACTGTTTTCCTGCAGTTACTATACTAATGATTATGATAGTAACGATGATGAAACGATAATGAATAATGATCACTTTTATTCCTATTGGTATATGAAAATATCAAGAATATCGAGAAAGTGAAAAAAAAATAGTCATCAAAATTATTTTGCTATCTGATGTACCCTAAACTAATATAAAATATTATTCACTGAAAGCAGAATATTGAAGATCCTACCAATCCTTGCCATATTTTGGCAGATATGCGGGAGTCTGAACAGTGGCGCCGCCACGCGGGTGTGGCAAGATGAACACAAAGTGCCTTACTCGTATGAAGGTGACCAGTGGATGGGTTATGATGACGCAGAAAGTTTGGTCCTCAAGGTTGGTGAGCTTCTCAATTGCTTTATACTTTCGTTTAATTTGAAATGTCGTATTGTGTCGTTTGTCAAATTTTAAATGTTATTCATACGTGGAACTGCATAATAAGGCTGTGCTATCGATATATATATATATATATATATATATATATATATATATATATATATATATATATATATATATATGATTTTCTCATAATACATCTAACACAGAAGTGAACTTACAAGCTTATCAAAACTTAAAAACTGTAATCTATATTATAATTGACGATGGTCGCATTTGACTTTTGTTACGGAACTCCGCTGTGACCACATTTCGGATATGCATGTTTTGGAACTTGAACTGTTTTAAATGATGCAGAACGTGTCCTTAGGATAGCCATTTTCCTTATTTCTCCATAAATCCAGAGACAGTTCAAATTATTTTTCCACGGGGGCTATTGCAACGCCATCTGTCGGCAACTACGAATTGTACTTCAAGGCATATGTAATATATTACATATGGGATACGAGCTTGGGTTGCAGCTAATATACTTGCGATGTTTCCCATACGTGAACTTCAGAAAAGAGCTCTTATGATTTGCCTGATATAAAAAAGGATTTTAGATCAACAGTAGCTATATAATTGTAAGAAGTTGCCTAAAAAAGTTCAAGTGACTCCGATATTGATATCCCGTAAGATTCATTTATCATGATAACAATAGAGCTCTGTAACTGGTAGAATCCTCAGGCTACGTAATCAGGAGACTGGAGATATACCGAATAATTTGGCTCATGTGACAAAATGAACACAAGCCTGATTAACCTGACAGTGGAGAAGCTCAAGATGCTACATTACTTTAATCCTCAATGTCATGTTTTCCCATCGAAGAATTCCCTGTAAAGTTTTTACCCTTCAGATTTACGGCACATAAAATTCCCTGAAATTTCGACGGAAATCCGCGCGTCTGGCCACATATTTGAAAAATATGGTTTGTTTTGTTCCAGGTTGACTGGCTGAAGAAAGAGGGCTACTCGGGCTGGATGATCTGGTCACTCGACCAAGACGATTTCACTGCGCGCTTCTGTAACGGAGAAACATACCCGTTGTTGAAGACCCTCAACAGAGCTCTTACTGGCAGCGTTCCGACGGCTGCACCCACTCAACCTCCGTCCCAGTACGTTTACCAACATGTTATTTTTCATTCCTCTTGGTTTTGATTATCCGTTGCTGGCACCCTCAAAAGACTCACGAGCTTAACGTATTCATAGCAAAGACAACAAATATATGTATATATATATATATATATATATATATATATATATATATATATATATATATATATATTATGTCATTTACAATGAATTCAAAATATTCTTATTCTTCATTCTGTCCCATATTTTCTGTTTCGCACACTCCTTTTACTTCGTTTAGACGTTAATGAGGCCGACGTTTATTTCAAAATACTACAGCTGAATTGGTACGATCATAGATGTCTTCATCACAGAGCAATATTAACAAAAATACACCGTATTTAATATGAATTTAAAAGAATATAATTTCATTGTACAAATTCTATAATGTTTATTGATATGGCCCGAAGAAAAGTACGGAGCCCGGGAGACGACATGGTGAAAAATATTTATCAATTCGTGCGCACGAATTACTAATCCGTGCGCACGAAATACTAATTCGTGGCCACCAATTACTAATTCGTGCGCATAAATTACTAATTCGTGCGCACGAATTACTCGGTGTGAAAAAATAAATTTCCAAGGTGGAAAAAATATTTATTAATTCGTGCGCACGAATTACTAATCCGTGCGCACGAATTACTAGGTGTGAAAAATATATATCCAAGATGGAAAAATATTTATTTCAAAAGGATAACAAAGTAGCCGATAAGGCTAATGCAACTGCTCTCCTGCATATAAATTAAAATAAAGTGAAAAAATTACCATGAATGTATATATATATATATAAATGATCAGATTAGAAAAGTGCACATATATTCACACACGATAAGACGTTTATACAGATTGGCATTCCACATACACTGACATTTATACATATATACGTAATACAATAAAAATAAACGTCTCAGTCCATATCGGGCATATCAATTAGATTATAACCATCAGTCTTTCAAATTGAAAATAGGTATTGATTTAAGTAACTGGCACCTAGTCGTAACCGAGTATGGATAATTTCATGTTGACGATGTTTATCGCAATAATAACTGTATATTTCTGGAGAGGCAGGGTTTAAATAGTCAAGAACATTTTCCTTAAAGGAATCGATCGAAGTAGACTGAATTATAGGAAACTTTGTCAAAAGTTTGCAGGCTAATTGAAAGGAAAGAAAAGAAAATTGGACGGAAAGAAAAGCGACAGTCTTTCCGTGTGAACCTCGATATCTTTAGCAAATGCGATTTGCGCGGACTGTATAGGGCTGAGCATGAGACTGAGTTAATATATTAGCAGATAATCTGGAGCTAGTCCGTTAATCATTTCATAAAATGTTGATTGTATAGCCAGCTCTCTTCTTATTTTTATACTTGACCCTTATAGCTCGTTTATCATAGCTCCCGTACATTTTAAACATGCTTTCCGTTGTATACTCTCCAGCTGGTAAGATTGTCTGACAGAACAATTATAAAATATTAAAGCACCACACTCCAGTACTAAACGTATTAATGATTTGTACATACGATCTAAAACTTTCATAGAGAAATGGAATTTATAATTTTTTTCAAAATTTCCAAAAGCTTATTTGCTTTCAAACATATCATATTTATGTGTTTCTGTCAGGAAAGCGAATTCAAAATATGACATGAGAATATCTGTGAAGTTCATTTCACCTAGTTTATGTGTTCTTTGCAATTTAGCATCATCGTCAATGGCGGTTGAGAACTGTAACTGTAGTTACTTTTTGAAGCAAAATAACTGTTAAAAATTTCAGCCTTTCGGCTTTGTCTATAATAATGTGCCCATTATGCCCCAACGATTATAAGGTTCGTTGTTGTTTTGTTTTACCAGAGAAAGCCAGAGAAATTTTCCACCATGCACGGCAACTGGGTCTGTGAGATTTATATTTATATTCTTTAAGTATCGCTTAAAGCCCTTTCTATTTTCAATATACAGAGTTCCGAATTTACCAAGGTAGGAAGTCATGGAATTGTCGGAAGGCGCTGGGCTCCATTTTGACAACCGTGTGTGCCCGCTGAAACTGCCAGCCTGTGCCTAGACAGAGTCGATGTGTGCTTACTTCTCATTGGCTAGTAATTCGTGCGCACGAATTAACAACTCGTGCGCACGAATTAGTAGCCAATGAGCATTGAGCCAGCAACATAAGAGAGCTGTTCTCATTGGTCACTAATTCGTGCGCACGGATTAGTAATTCGTGCGCATGGATTAGTAATTCGTGCGCACGAATTAGTAATTCGTGGCCACGGATTATTAATACGTGGCCACGGATTAGTAATTCGTGGCCACGGATTAGTAATTCGTGCGCATGGATTAGTAATTCGTGCGCACGAATTAATATATATTTTTTCCACCTTGGAAATATATTTGTCACACCTAGTAATTCGTGCGCACGGATTAGTAATTCGTGGCCACGAATTAGTAATTCGTGCGCACGGATTAGTAATTCGTGCGCACGAATTAATATATATTTTTCACCATGTCGTCTCCCGGGCTCCGTAGAAAAGTAATAGTGATGGGGCATCTTTTTGCAGGACCGACCCTCCTACTGCCCCCAGTACAAGCCCTGCCTCTACCGCGGGCACTCAGCCCGTCACTGACGTCCCGACTACGGCGTCCCCTACACCAACACCACGCCCAAGTGACGGTAAGTGACGGTAATCTCGCAAAGAACCGCGCCATCAAAATCTTGCTCCGTTTGCAGCGAATGGTTAAAAGTAACAGAGCAAGGGCAATATCCTGCATGAGGTGGTATGGTATTAGAAGTTCTTTAAATTCAATTGCACCCGTAAAAACATATTCTATGGAAATATTTAATAAGAAATCTGTACAAATAAACGCACCCGTGAAATCTGTTGGCGTAAAATTCTTACAGAAATATCCCGTTTGTGCGTGTATACATATGCGTTGGCACGTTCAAAGCTGTTGTAATTTAAGTCTTACGTACATATTATTTTGAAACCGCATCGTGTTCCAAAGAGCTATTTGCATTAATTACCATTTTTTTTTTGTATTTATAGATTTCTGCACCGGCAGGGCGCCCGGTCTGTACCCCGACCTTACAGACTGTACACAGTACTACCAATGCGCACCCACGGGAACATTCAAGTACACATGTACCGGCGGTACTATTTTCGATCCTGAAAGTCTGATTTGTAACTGGCCCGATAATGTGAACCGGGATTATCGCTGTGTCTATTGTACATACTACTGCAATATGTAGGATCTGAGTGATTATCCAAAAATAAAAGTCTACCATTTATTTTTGGGCCTTTAAGTCGATTGTTTTTTTACTTAAAGACACCAGTGTCTTTGGTTACCAATGAAAGTATGTTTGAGGTTGGCGACAAAATTAATGGCGATTGTGATGGCATGCGGTGTCCCTTTCTCGGTAGAGAAGTATATAACTTGTTTATTTATACGTAGAAGTTTTCCGATGAAAGTGCTCGATAATTTTATGTGCTTGTATGAATCAGAGAGGCATGTCCAGCTGACAGGACATCCGACTGTTCATCATTGTTTACATATAGGTTAGCCGACGGCGACGCTACAGTTTTTTTAGTTGTGGAACATTGCGTGTTGCGTGCCCCCCCTCCCGGGGTTAGCTGACCTACCTTGGATTAAAGCACGATGCGATCAGTTACTCTTACAAAGCAAACTGAAGAGGAAAACTGAATAAAAATAGTTCTGGTAGTTGTAACATACAAATTTGCATGTTGAAAGGCCTGTTAAACTCAGCAGATCATTCCGGAAAGCATGTAGTGTCTCTGACACCAATAACTGGTAGTTTAGTCCAAAGGGATATGAATATATTCATCTTGGCCACCATGTTGACATTTCATGTAATGAAACGCAACCACGTGATTGTAGTAAGAATGTGTTATGTCGCCTGCCGACTGGGATTTATGCAGTCGGCTCCCTTTTCACGGCAACTATACACCTTTGTGCCATTTCTGTCAAATGTTTTTCCCTGATATTATTTATACAATGCACTAAAGCTTACCTTTTTTTACCACAGAGGTAAGTCAGGCAAATGTGTCGATTAATTAAACGCAAAATAATGCTCTCCCATGTAGGCCTATTGCGATGATCTTTAACAGCAAAATAATGCTCTCCCATCGATGGATTCCATATGATTAATTAAAAAAGATATATGACTAAATATATGTTCTGTCTTTGGACGACTTAGCTGCGTGTCCACTTATGCGGTACGGATACGGATACGGATACGGATGCGTTTTAAATCGCGCATATTGAATAAAGAAGGAGTGTCCACTTATGCGGTGTGGTATGCGTGCGGAAACGGATACGTTTTTTGAAAACCGGACCATGTAGCCGCGGGTGCGGAAACGCATGCGGAAAATGCCATTTTGTAGAGGTAAAAGAGAGTGAAAGACCTAAAAACGCACTTAAAAACGTATCTAATGGACACACGCGCACAAAATAGCCGCATACGTGTCCGCACCGCACACGCACCGCATCCGTACAAGGGGACACGCGGCTTAATCTCTCGATCTTAAACTAGTATTGGTTATAGCCCAATGAAATGTAATGCAAGCCGTGAGGTTTGCGAGGCTTGTGCCACATGGCAGGCAAGCGGTTAAGGAGAGCCTGATATGATTGACACAAGCCAAGCAAATCTCACGGCTTGCTTTACAACATTTCATTGGGCTATAACTGATTGGTCCCACATGCCCCGCCACCTAAGAAATTGGTCTTCGAAGGTCACGCGTGTCATTTTTTTTTGGCTACGCACCAGTTCTTTGTCATATTTGGAAAGTCGCCATGCAGCTTCACTTGCATGGTCACTTTTCATGACCCTGTGATGCAAGCAGATTTGAATGTACAGTTAGAACAAAGGAAAATTCGCCGGATGTGGGACAACATACATTTGACGATTTGTGATGATGAGGTCACAGTCGTCAAACATTTGTTACATTTCACATACGTCGTTCCTACATGACATGGATAAACATATATCGCCACTTGGACGGACGTCATCCTTTTTGCAGGTCTTTCTAGACAGGTCAACATCGTCATGGGGTCGCAAAGTAAATCTATTGCTTTCATAATTATTTAAAACATCATAATCACCACATAACTTCATTTGATAAAAACTAATGTTTGTAGAAATTTTGAAAGAAATATCGCGGATAATTAGGTTGGTGGATAGGGGTGTTATGTTGGAACAGAATATAGACAGCGGTACCAGTTGAAAGCAAGAGAGTGCAAGCAAAACTCGTCACCACACTATTGCACCACACGGAACTGCCAACAAATTTACATACTGTTTTATTTGTAAGTCTTCCTCCTAAATCTGCCATATATATCCTCATGGTTCCACTGTTTGTACCATGATTTTTTGTCGTTATACATACACACCTCTATACAAATTAAAGTATTTCCATTCTTACAATTATCTGTTTTATTGTGCGCTATTGACATGTCTTTTTTATTGTGCGCTATTGGGATTCTGATTCGTGTTGGGCTCAAGCCCTGGGCGTTGCTATGCTACAGCGCTCGGTTTAACCCGCACCTTCGCCGCGTGCTAGGCTAGTCTGGAATGTACGTGAATTGTCCTTTAGATTGTTCGGGACATGGAAAGTTGTCGGCTTGAGGTGAAAAGTTATAAATAAGGGGATGTGTTTTAGAACCGAGGGAGAGGAGAGAGAGATATTCCAGCGTACACGGAAGAGTGTTAGCCAGTTTGTGGAACTATCCGATAATTTAAGCAGTTATAGATTTTCTTCGAATTTTAACGGATTTTATATAGTCTTCAGTTTGCCTTTGGGATCATTTTCAGAACTTAACTTTTGGATTACAACAAATTGATTTTGTGATTGAACTGGACTTTTATTCTCTGAGAAGATTTATGTGAACTGTTCATCTGGATTATACATTATAAAGGACTTGTTGTCGCTGTGACAGTGGTGGTATGCAGGTACTGTACACTTTATTTATATACTTGTATTAATTTACTATTGTACTGTTGTTACACTGTGTAATTGTATTGATTTAGTGTATTGTTATGTTAGGATTGTTTTAAGAATAAATTATAATTATTTATTAACAAAAAACACTTCTTTATTCATTCCCCTAGACATTTCACGCTGCCTAGTGTTTCAGAATCTGATTTTTTTTTTATCTCCGTAACAAGAATATGCTCATCACGACTACGTGATCTGTTGTTATTAGGTTCCGTAACACCATAAGTAGCTACTATACTGTGAGAAATTCACCTGTAATGATTTACAAATATAATATATTTATACGTACTCACTTTTTGTGTTAAATGCCTCATCAAATCTCATTTCATCACACATAAAAGCTAACGGGAGGTACGGATCTGTAATATTTGAAATTTCCCTGAACCATAATATTGTCACATGGCCCAGATCATCAAGGAATTTTAGACTGTTTCAGTTAATACTTGAATGACAAGAAGAAGAAAAGAGGTCCAACTCATTGAAAAAAGAGTTAAATAAACCACTCTCAAATCGATGAAAAAAAGCCAGTATGGGTAAGAGGGTTGTAATACTGTGTTTTTTTATATCCTCTTATAAAAATAAAATTAAATACGAATCGAATCTCTCCCTCATCTATTCTATTCGGGATTATCATGGGTTTCGCCCATCAGTAAACGTCACGTGAACAACAGAATCACCATAAGTGCAGTAAGGTCCTCATAACCAAAGTCTGAAGTATGAAAGAAAAATTCTTCAAGTAATATTTCCAAGAAAAATATAAAATTCTTATTATTTTGTTTAAACCGCGCCAGCTCTCATTTGGCTGTACGACAGAGCTTAAGATTGTGTTTTTATCCGGAATATTTCAACAACAAATTAAATCATCTAATGTTCCATTTTATGAACACATAATCTGACACTTTTGCTGAGTGTTTTGTCGTTTTGCATTTTCCAAATTCAGTCTTTTCCATATATGCGAATTTTGAACGTTATGTTAATCACACGTGTCTGTGAATGGTTTAAGAGGTGTAATGCATAGTAATTATAATAGTATATAACCATAATCTAATACAGTTTCACGTACAATCTTATAAGATTCATCGTTGGTATAGAAATATGACCAAGTTTGATTGAAGGTTGGTGACATTTTCGTAAGGTTTAGCCGTTTATGTTTCTTGTGACTGCAGCTTTCGGATCATTATATAATTTGTCCAGAGACAGAATTTCATAAAGAAACAAATTTAAGATTGTCACCTTGCAGTAATAAATGTGATGACAGTGCATTCTATAGTTGGAGTACTATGGCTGTCACATTCTGCAGGCGCTATTAGAATGATTTCGGGTGTTGAGGTTATTCAATGTTATCCTTTCACCTGGGCAAATAAGTTTTACATAAATGGCATATTTAGAATACGCAGTAATCAGTTACCGTGTAAAATATACAATAAACCTAGGATCCCTGGCATGTGACTACTGAAATGTTTCTAAGGGGATAAACTGTACTTAAATTAAGGCACAGGTGTACAGTATGATAAACCGAGGTCGCAGTGTGAGCTAGGTCACCAAACGATTAAAAACCAAGTAAATTATAAAGTATAATCACCCGCGGGCACACTTTGTCAAACCCTGATTTCTAAATGATCAATGCGGGCCACAATCGTAAAGGCAAGTCTCAACTGAATTTTACCACTGATGATTTCTTGTCATCATTTGGGAAAAAAGTGCAAATTTAGTAATTTTTCTCCATTATATATGAGGCTTCCCCAGGGCCTTGGATGACTATATATGTTACGGTGCTCTTATTTTTACACATCCTTATATACAAGTATAGAGGATGGACCATTACACAATTATACATAGACATTATAAAGCTTTTTATCACAGTATGTTTTGAAGCAAAAGTATGTTTTTTATGATGCTCTTGTTTTACACATCCTTATATAAATAGAGTAGACCAATATTTAATGATAATGGCACACTTTTTCTATTTATCACACACTACTTTGAAGTTACAGTGCTTTTTAAATTTCCTTTGTAAATGTACACCAAGTCCCTTAAATTGAATCTGAGTACCAATCTTCTGTAATATCTGACTTATGTGTGAACACAACCAAACAGGTTGTTCATTGTAAATTATAACTCATGACCCTAATGATCCCAATTAGTTCTCTATATTTCTTTGACCAATGCAAATAAATAAGTATGATTTATGGCATTTAGAGCACTATAAAATGCAATTAATATCTTACGATTTCAGGGAGTTGGACAATCAATTCACACTTGTTATTGTTAATCATAACATGTATTTGTGCATGTATAATGTAAAACATGATATTTACAATTTTTACAGGCACACTATCTTTTTTATCGATCCGTTCACAATTATATAGTAAGTATATTGGACTATGCATGGCAGATTGTAAGTGGCAGGAAACCTTCAGCATCGCGGTACCGTGTTAAACGATTTTCCGTGTTTTCCTTTTGTATTTTTTTTCCTGTGACCATTTATATTTTTTATGTAGAGATCGACTATAATATTTCTTAAGGATTACACAGGATCTTTTCAGGATTGCAAATAAATATCTTAGCCTCTCATCTGTGCAAATACGTCTTAAATAAATGATTCATTAGGATATGCGGTAACCAGACGAAATACAGGTTGGATCAATATCCATGTTAATTGTACAGCACGCCTACCCATGGTGGTAGTCTGACGTGACTAGAGGATTAATTACCATGTAAATTTTAAAGTATAATCACCCGCAAGCAGAGGCGTGACCCCAATCATATTGTAATGAACAGGGCGGGCCAAATCCAAACACTTCAAACTCAGGTCAAATATAAAGCGAGCCAGCTTAAACGGACGTCCATAGCTGACACTAGTAAGCTTGTAATTCATATTTTTTATCTCTTTGAGATGAGAGTTCTCATTTTGTTGACTTTCTGCCTAGCAGCATCAAGTAAGATTTTATTATAGAATTAATTTGTATTTCCTATGCTTTTATGCATGAAGTATGTTAATTCTAGAAACATTGTAAATTTTGGTTTATTCTTATCTTTGTCTTGTCAAGTCGGGACTTACCCAGTTATGTATACTAAGCCTAAGTTACACGTAAGTATTTAACCTTCATGTTAAAAGAGACTATGCACACACAAAAATATTTCTAAGATGTAACCTCAGTCCCCTGACCAAACGGGGATGATTGAATACCAAAAATAAATATACTTGTATTCTCATTGCAGACATTACATAAATTATATGATAAAAACTTTTATGATAAAAATAAATACGACAGGTCTGCAATCGTCCATGGATGAGAAGAAGCCTTGACCAGTCATGAACTAAAAAATGAGGCCCAGCCCAAAAAAAGATATCAGGGAAAAGTCTGTTATCTGTGACCTATCATCTTACTAAAGGCCAGTCATTCATAACAAACCGTATTTGGGATCACAGGAAACACACAGACAGAAGAAAAAATCCTCATCTATGGTTTTGCAATCCGATGGACCGAAGAAATTCAATCTAAATCATGCTGTGCTAAAGTTTGATTGAGATATAAACTGATGAAGCCTAATACGTCCCCGGGGAGGCTTGATATAAGTATAATAAAGGCTGTTCACCCAGATATTAGCGCATACCAAATAAAATGTGATAGTCCTTTAGCAGTTACCAAGACTCTGGCAAGAGAGAAACATTAGGTACAAGCATGATTAAATCCGGCTTGCTGGCAGATGGCGCATCAGATGAGGCTTTACGATAAATCGGCCCCCCTGTCACCGAAATTATGTTAAATACATAAAAAAATGTACAACTTGTTTTACCTTCGGGAGGCTTTTATATGACCTCCATGCACCTTCAGTACAACGTGCTAACATGTGACTAATGAATGTGTCTGAAGGGGTAAGCTTTGCCTAGATTTGTATTAAAAGGTGTACAGTATGATAATTCTAGGTCGCAGTGTGAGGTCATTAAACGATTAATTACCAGTAAATTATAAAATAAAATCACCACAAGGCACACTTTGTCAAACCCTTGTAGAGCTGATTTCAAAATAAAAAAAAAATGCAGACCAGCCTCTTGAACATCAGTTTCCCTGAAATTTATCTCTAATGATTTATTGTCATCATTGTGAAAAACAGGAATGCTAGAAAGGGCGTATATAATTCTATCAGTTCTCAGATTTTCACGGGCAATAAAAATAAATGAAAACAGATCCAAATACAGTAATTTTACTCGGTCATTATCAGGCTTCACCAGGGCCTTGGTCAACGGTAGTTATGTTATTGTGTTCTTATTTGTACACATCCTTATACAGTATGTATAAACACTTTGAACCATTACGTAATGATAGACACTATATTGCTTTTATCACATAATGCTTCGAAGAAATAGTATTTTTCTTTTACTTCGTTAGAATGTACAAGAATGAACCTATCCCAAGTCGCAAATTTCTATATTATATGATGTATGTATGAACAAAAATATACAGGTTAAAAGTCTTTAGTGTCCATGCATGGGTTCAGGACACTTAATACACACTTGATAGTCGTGTTGATTTGGCCATTTACTGTTTTTTTTTTATTTTTTTCTATTTTTCTTGAAATATTTAAATTATATTAATGGATATGCCTCTTGAAACGTTACACACATCACATGTTAATCACACATGTCCGTGTATAATGTAAAAAAATAATAGATTAACAATTATTGCAGGTATTTATAATTATAACCCTTTAATAATAAACGTACATTTTTTACAATTTGTTTACAATTATAGTAAGTACATGATAACACTATAAATGGTAACTAAACGTGAGAGAAGGAATTATCTCTCAGGTGAAAGATGGATCATAGAGATCCACGGGATTCTGATTTGCAACCAATGTTAATATGTTGGAGTAAACCTGAGTTCACTCGCTGTGAGGTAAGCTTGATAGAAGACTGGATGGTAATACCTAAAAATAAAAGAAACCCCATGCACCAAGGTCAAATTTTTATTTCTATTTTTGCTGAAGTTAATGTTACATACACATATTTCACAACAATTGTCTAATCTCTCTGTACAGTCATTAAGCTATCTCCCATTGAGCTTTTTATTGTCAAATAATTATATTTATGACACTTAAATTAATAACTCTAAACGCTAGAGGCCTAGGTAACCAGAAAAAGAGAAGATCTGTATTTAGATGGACCAAAATGCATAAATGTGACATATATGTGTTCAAGAAACCCACCGAAAATTAGAAATAGAAAAACAATGGAATAATGAGTGGAACGGAAAAGCTGTTTTTATCCATGCAAATTCATCAAGTGAAGGCTGTGCCATTTTTATAAGGAAGAACTTAGTGATAGAGGATTTAACAAAATATACAGTTCTCATGACGGCAGGATTCTCATAACTATGCTTAAACTGGAACAGGTAGAATATAAGTTAATCAACATTTACGCTCAATATAATGTAGGAGAACAAAAAAAAACACTTAATTCAATATTTTATTATATAATACAGCAACATATTGACCATACAGAGGATGTTATCATAGGAGGAGATTATTATAATATATTTTATGCAAATATAGATTTAAAAATGAGGAACGGCTGACATAAGAAAGAGTGAATTAGATCATTTTAACAAAATTGCAGATCATTTATCACTTACAGATATTTTTAGTAAGTTGTATTTATTGTATTCTGATACCGACAATAAAAATTTAAAGGATCATTCTCGACTTGTAATGAGAATTAAACATACCTATCAAAGGTGTCTTATTTTATTTAACTCTACTAGAAAACCAGGTATCTGCCATGTTTGTCGTTACTTTGAAACTTGCATGCTAAAAACGGAACCGGGTGCAAGACAGGATTATCGGCATATACCATAAACTTTGCCCTTTTGAACGGGCATTTCCTTTTTTTCTCAAACTGGGTTATTATGTTCTTGGAAACACACAACAAGCCGTGTAGGACAAAGCAGACATTTCAGACCCGGCATTACGCGGCCGGTTTAAAACTTTCATACAATTGGGTCAGGTAGAGATGATGTCCCCATGGACCTTTCAGGTGTCGTGAGTGCAAAACACTAGGTTATATTTGTGTCGCGAGTGCAACGCAATCGTGGGGGCTCTTTAAATCACCTTTTAACCTAACAAAACTGTGTCAATTTGTGTTGTTTTGTGTAAATTACAAAAGAATGCCTATATACAATTGCTTTCGTAATGTCAAGTCATTACAGACATTAATTAGTCGATCACAGTTTGTGTTATTTCTATCTCTATGGCTCTTTGCGTCGCGAGCGACGGTCAGCATGACGTTTCAAGCGTCTCTCCTCAAGTGAGTCCAGGTATGAAGCCTGGGAGGTCATCGGTCCTTCAGCGATGCCCCAGCGCCAGAAAGTTCTCCCCAGCGCCAGAAAGTTCTGTTAGTGGCGAGTTTCTCCCTGTTGTTAGCATCAGTTTGGAATGCAGCCATATCACGTTTCAGGGCGTCTTTGTACCTAATGCTACGGTCACAATGTGAAACTGCCGATTTTTAGAAATCGGCGGATTCTTAAAATTACATGCCGCAGGCCGATTTTTTGCAAATCGGTGCGAGTGGTCATAAATGACTGCCAGTAAAAGGCCGCCTGACGGGCTCCGGGCGGCCCAAGGAAGTGTCTAAGTTCGAGGGGGTGTGTGACGTCATCAGGATGTTGGCCGGTGGCAATTAGGCGACAGGCCGGCAGCCGTCAGCTTTTACCTGCCACCTCACGGTGACCTGGCGGACACCGGCCATTTACACCTGCCACCGGCCAACGATCGGGCGTTCTAATTGCCACCGGCCGGCGCCCGCCCGATAATCTGACGGCGGCAGTCTGGTTCCCGGTTGGATATATAAACCTTGATTGCTCTCGTATCACTACAAAGTGTACCATCAACCATTTATTATCAACCATTTTCCATCAACCATTATTATCAACCATTTCCTTCCAACAAGATGCCCCCTAAAGGCAAGGGGAAGGACAAGTCGCCAGCCCCAAAGCGAGTATGTTGTATGGTGGATGGCCTCGGATTTACATTCAGGGGTCCGGGAGTCTGCAATCGGCAGATCGCCGTCCTGCCACCTACCAACACCGACAGCCGCCTCCCAGCTGCTTTTCAATCTCCGCCCTGCCGCCGGCAGATATTTTGAAATCGTACGGTGGCATGTCGGTAGCATAACGGCAGCAGGCCGGATGCTAGAGAGTGGCAGTTAGATCTTACCGATTGCCGGCCGAAGTTTGAAGGACCTCGAGCCCCACGACCGAATAAAAATCGCGCTGCTGCCCGCCTGCCGCTTGATAGCCACCGCGCGACTTCGAAATGCGCCCGGCCGGCGACCTGACGACTGGCATAATTGGAATAAATCGGTCGGTGGCAGACAGAATTTTAACTTTTTCTTAAAATTTCAGCGGCGTCCTAGCGGCGTCTAAAATGCCGACTGCCGCCTGCCGATTGTGCCTGCCACCGAGCTGCCACCTGACGAATTTTAGTGAAAACTGGCAGTTACCACGCCGGCAGGCGGCATTTAGTGATTTGTGACCGTAGCATTAGGCGGGCCTACCTCTTATGCTAGTTCTCTGTTTTGGTAGGCGGGTGTCATCCATCCGATACAAATGTCAAGCCCAGCGGAGGCGGCGGGAGCGATACAGTGTGTGTAAAACAGAGGAGCAGGTTTTTTTCAAGCATGACTGAATTCGGGATGATCTTTCCAGGTCACGCCCATGATTCGGCGAAGGCAGCGAATGTGGAAGGGGTTTAACCTGTTTTCCTTTTTCGGTAGCTTGGCCATGTCTCACTTGCTTACAGGAAACTGCGTAAGACATACGCATGGTTAACCCTGACCTGCAGCAACAGCGAAAGGTGCTTGGTGTAGGCCTTGCCGATACGCACAATCAGCTCGTCTTCCATGCTGTTGGTGTTGTTTACAGTAGAGCCTAAATATGTAAATATTAATTATTAATTATTACCAAAGTGACGTTGTTTATCTTGATAACTGGTGAGAGTGAGGTTGCTTGAGCTAGGACCATTGTCTTCTTATTGCTTATTACCAGGCCAAATTCCTCACATGCAGTTGCAAAGGCTTGGCACAGTGCTTGTAGATCTGTTTCTGAATGAACACAATAGTGGGTGGGTTAAGTGCATAAAATAGGCTGTTGACTTCAAGTCATGATGCAAAGGTCCCCTTTGGCATAGAAGTACCATAGGGTTATAGGAATAAATTTATCCAAAGACACAAGATAGATCTCCCTTAGTATGTGAAATTATGCAAATTTTTCAAAATGGCCGCCGAAAATACTCCAAACCTCATATGTTTGGTTCTGTTACAGCTATAACGACAAATTTTGTGTCAATATATATATTTTTGTGGTCAAGGAATCCAATGGAATAGGTTTCAAGATTGAGAAAACAATAGTTTTCTCCTTACCATGAAAGTCTGGGGTAAAACAGGCACATTTCATTACTTATCATTGTTTTTTTTCCATCATGGTATCCTGAGACACTTCTTATCTATTTGCTTAGCATTGGGAGGTATTAAACACTTGTGAATAGACCCTGTAGACGGACACAATCCTCATTTGACATACACAGAGCACAAAACAGGGGCGGATCCAGGATTTCACCCAGCAGGACAAATGAAAACCCTAAAAATAAAGGTCCTCAGTTCTGAAAGGGGGGGGGGGGGTCCAGGCGGCAAAATTTTGTCTGAAGCCCTTAAAAAACGTTGTTTCTGATGAAAAAGGGGGGGTCCAAATCTTCTGGACCCCCCCCCCCCTGGATCCGCTTCTTTAAAACCACAGCAAATTTAATGTATTAACTAGAGAATTACTGGTATGTGACACTTACTTAATTTTTAGGCAGTACAATAAGGCTATACGGTTAGCTCAGATATACGGTTTGTTCTTTATTTAAAAATACCCGACTTAAATATCCACATTGTTGGTCTTGCATCAATATTTCCACACATGGTTCTATAAGTCGACACACATTGCTCTATATAAAACCAGCAAAATACATTAGGTCTTGGTTGCGGTTTTTCCGCATATACTGTCAGTCTATGTAATACATTATCTGGGTAATATGGCATAAAATGACCTTTCTCAACAGTACAGCATGTATGGGATATATACAAAACCAGAGTACCAGTACACAGGAATAGGCAGACATTCCTGTAGCAGAACACAATAAAGTTGCCAATTGTGGTTCCCAGAATCTAACATTTTGATTTGAAAGAATATATTGCTTGATCCACATCTATCTCATGATCTATCCCATGATGGCCAACCCATAATAGTACATGATCAATGCTGAAAGCATAAAGGCCATCAGTCATTTACACTCTTGGTGTTTAAGCTTTGTCAATTAGTTTAGAGTTTTAAAGGGAACTATCCTGAAAACTTGGTTCACATTTCTATTTGTTACAAGGGAACTGAAGGAATTGGATGTCTTATATTTTAGTTGTGGATGAAATGATTGTTGAAGTAATCGTGGCAGTGCTGACTGTTCAGGATGTGGTGCAGGTTATAACAATGAATCCAGTATTGTTTACAAATACTGCAAGAATGCCACTAATTATCAACATGTTAATTATGCAAAAATAAAGACTTGCAACCCAAGTATAAGGACAGCAAGAAGGCGAGACGCAAAGTCCGCCTAACAGGCTTTACCTCTAACTTTCGTGCTATATGACTTTTTGCATCAGTCAAAACAAAAACGCAGAAAGTGTTGAATGTAATATCTAAATGTAATTCAATAAAGTTTAGAATTTGATAGATTGCAACTTTATTACTTTACATGGAATGTGCAAATTGTTATAATAACGTGTGCTTGTCACTCGCCATGGTAGAGATGGCTGCTTTTAGTCTATAGAGCCAGAGGACCCGGAGAAACTACTGAAGTGGAAAGGGTCACTATCACCTGGTCACATAGCTGTCCTTGGAATTGAAACCGGGTATAGCCAGCACAGAGATCAAAGTCTATTACCACTCGACTCCTCTGTTCCATGTTCTCAGTGATTAGCTTTTTTTAAAAAAAAATTGCGTCCAAAGATGTTTCTTTCCATTGCCTAAAATCAGCCATAATTTCAGCTTAAAACTGAAAATGGACAATTCATGGTAATGCATAAGTGAGAATAATTTGCATTTAACCTTAACAATACTCCGAACAGACCTAGCAAATTAAGTTATCAGTACCTTTGAGCATATAAGTGTTCAGGGCTGACACCAAGAAAATAACCCTTTTAGATCCATCGGTGGAAAACAAATTTTTACAGAGGGTTGTAAAGCTGACCAGTGTAAATGATTCTCCAAAGTTAGGTAGTCTCTGATGAACTTATTTAGCAACTCCTATTCAGTCTTGTCGCACCAGCAGCCTCTGTTATTCTGTAGAACCCGTTAGGCATGGGCGACATTGATATTTAACAGCATCAGCGACTGTCATGTTACTTGTCTCTGACCTCTTCAGCGAATTATCTCACATTTCCAATCAAACAAATAATCTACCTTTTTTCAGAAAAACATTAATCTTGCTAATAAGTTAAATAAAATGTGCATGTTATACTTTTATAGTTGGTCACAAGTAACCTGAAAAAGGGGCTAAAATTGCTTTGACATCAGCAAGACATGCCACATATATCACTAAAAAGGCGAAGGGCCTATAACATTAACAGTAATGAACATTTCACTCAACCTATTAACAAGATATAGGTTTTCTTTAATTTATGCTGTGGTAGCACGATGTGATGATTCCTAGGCATACAATTCATTAGTTTTAATTGAAGTGCAATGCCCCCGGTTTTTCAGGGTCACCCGTCGATAATCTGCAGATTAATTTGGCAAGTAAGGCAATTCCAGGTCACCTTTGAATTTTTAGGGAGATTTCTAAGATTGTAATACATGTTGTGCTTGCTCGTTTGAATTTCAATGGATATCAGGCGGTTATTTAGGTTCATTATAAATATTAATAAAGACTAAAGTCTAGGAATCACTCCAACCTAAAAGATCAGAGGTTTGAGGATTTGGCTTCAGAAATATACAAACACTCTCAAATGCAGTTCGACTAGGTCTGCAAACAAGCTATGTTTGGCAAAGTTTATCAACTTGTGACTGTCCAGTGACAACTCTGATAGTAGTAGTGCCTTTCTGTGCATGAGAATCTTTTACTAATGTAATTCGTGCAATGGACTTCATTATCCAGAATGCTAGATTCTGTGAAATATGTGCTTCTAATTTTATCAAATGCACATCTTACAAAGATTATGTAATGGTTATATTGCACAAGACCTGAAAGTAGTACATTGAAGCTCAAGCAGACGATAATCTTTTTCTGGCAATAAAGAAATTCTCATGTCCACTTTGTATGGCTGCCAATACCTCTGTGTACTCCGTCTATGACCTGTGTAAGCCGTGCAATACGTATGGTTTTATTGGGTATTAACCATGCAGATATTGTATTCCAGAACATGGTAGTCAATTCGGAAACTTACTGAGGTAAGACTATGGAAGTTTGTTCTTATGTTCAATTAAAATATATCTGATCATAATTATAAGCATAATTACATATTATTCGAATAGCATTCAGCTTAACTATTTCTCCACATAATACAAAAAGGTTTATTATTTTGTTGTGGTTTTATGCTCTGTATGCTGTTAATCGCACACATCGGGTACATATACACTGCTATAGAATTGCTATAGAATATCATGTCCTCTTAAGGGTTGGCCATCATGAGATAGATAAGATGTGTTTCAAACAAAATATTCTGTTGAAACAAAATGTAAGATACTGGGAAGAAACTACAGTTGGCAACTTCATTGAGTTCTGTCACAGGAATGTCTTCCGATTCCTGTGTGTACTGGTCCTCTGGTTTTTGCAAAGTAAAACCCATGCATGTTGTGCGGTCGAGAAGGATCAGTTTATGACGTATTACCCAGATAATGTATTTAATGAACTAACAGTACAGGCAGAAAAAACACAACCCAAGCCTTATGTATTTTTGCTGGTTATAGAGCATCGTGTGTGGGTTTATTGAACTGTGTGTGTACTGCCTAAACTAAAAGTAATTATCTAGTCAATGCATTATATTTGCTGTGGTTTTATGCTCTATGTATGTCGACTGAGGATTGTTTTCGTTCACAGGTCCTATTCACAACTGTTTAATACCTCCCTATCCTAAGCACATAGATAAGAAGTGTCTCAGGTTACCATGATGGAAGAAAATCATTGATATTTAATGAAATGTACCCCAGAATTTCATGGTAAGAAGAAAACTATTGTTTTCTCAATCTTGAAACCTTTTTCACTAGATTCCATGACCACAAAAATGTATATTTTGACACAAAATTTGTCATTATAGCTGTAACAGAACCAAACATATGAGGTTTGGAGTATTTTCGGCGGCCATTTTGAATAATTTGCATATATTTCACATACTAAGGGAGATATAACTTGTGTCTTTGGATAAATTTATTCCTATGACCTTAAGGTACTTTTATGCCAATGGGGACCTTTGCATCATGACTTGAAGTCAAAAATCACTTAACCCACCTACTACAAAGGCAGCAGCATCTGCATGCAATAGCTCACGCACAATTACCCTTTGCACTTTGGTTTTAGCACGTAGTCTAGCCAGGTTAAACAACTTGCTGGAGCAACGGGTGTGCAGTAACACACCAGAGTCGTTGGGGAAAGCATGACGTAGGAGGGAGAAGAAAAACACATACAAAATTGTAGCGGCAAAAACTCCACATAAGATCGGGCACTCTTCTGATCGAGAGCCTTTGAATTGAACTGTTGCCCTCATGCTGTTATGGAACTCCTCAATGATTTTAGCATCTTTGAAGAACAGCCCAGCCTCTGAAGTACCAATAGGAGACCAGACCGACTGACATAGTCAAAAGCCTTTTCGGAGTAGGGCCTAGAGCTTCTTTCAGGCCCGCAAACAGACCATGAATGTTGCCTGTCGATGCATAAGACCCAGTTGTGGCTCTGTTGTAAACACAGAGTTGTGTTTACAACAGAGCCACAACTGGGTTTAGTCGAAACATGTGACTCAATGCGAATGTAGAGCTTACTCCAATATTTTTGCATTGCCACTTGGGTGATGTTCTGAGCAGTGTTCTTAGACTGTTTCTTTGCTACTTTATTTGTTGTAGTGGGACAGCGAAGATATTGAGTATAGCAGCATGTTTTGCAGCAAGTGCAGGCAAGAGTTTCTTGTTTGTTTAATCGGCTGATTTATGTTACTACACCAGCTTTTTTTTGTTTCAGCGGCTGAATACCGCCGTGTCTGTTACTACACCAACTGGTCACAATACAGGCCTGGGGATGGGAAGTTCGTGCCGGAGAACATAGAACCTTCTCTCTGTGACTACTATGTTTATGCCTTCGCCAATATGGAAGGGAACCGTCTGAAAGCCTTTGAGTGGAACGATGAGAGTACCGAGTCGAACAAAGGAATGTCAGTATAAGCTTAAACCTAGCTTGACCTTAACTTCCAAATAACCACACACTCAAACAACACACACACATATGCACAAACAAATAAAGACCATTCGTTAGTATACAGGTATATGTCAATCACAGTCCAGTAAACAGTCATCAAATCAACAAACCGATACACAGGCAAATATCCAGACAGCATTACACAGAAACAGTTAAATCCATATCATCAAACAAAATACAGGAAAATAATAACAGACGTCTCTGTACATGGATAAAACTTTGGCACAGACAGACATTCACCTCATGAGGTCGAGGGCCATGCTGGTAAGAGTTATTGTTTTAGAAATCACCATATGTGATTGAAACGTTGACGTTGATTTCTCTGAATCATCCTTCTCTGAACATTATTTTCATTCTAACAAAAATACCTGTGAGGCCATATATGCCGGATCAGGGTGAATGTTTATGAAGATATACACTTTAAATTCTTATAATTTTAAAGAGTGGTGCTACACTGACCTGGTCTGAACGTTGATAGTATTGAAACAATGAACACGATTATGAAATACTTAGTATTACATGACCGTGATGGAACATCGCATAGTCTCACATTGCCAACATATCTGAAGCATGAAAATACATTACCATGGTTACCTGTAGGTACGAGCGGTTCAATGACCTGAAGAGCATCAACCCTGCTATGAAGACTCTGTTGGCTGTTGGGGGCTGGAACTTTGGTACTGCCAAGATGACAGCAATGCTTGCTAACTACGAAAACAGACGGGAGTTCATAACCACCAGTATAGACTTTTTGAGGAAGCACCGCTTTGATGGACTCGATCTGGACTTTGAGTATCCAGGCAGCCGTGGCAGTCCACCCGAGGACAAACAAAGGCTAACCCTTCTTTGTCAGGTAAGATCCCCGTCATCTGAAGTACAACAATTCTCCGGGAAAAAGATCTGTTCTCACCGTAACTTTATTCTTTTGATCGTGCCTGAATGATACGACCTCGTATCGAGGGTTGAGTGTGGGAATGGGGGAGGGTTAGGGGAGGGGTGTAAATCGGCGAAACAACACTCGACTACCTGCTTTCTACCAAAGAGGTGATTATTTGAGGGATGATGTCATTTCCAAATTTATATTACTGCCTAGTTATTTTATAGAGTAACACTTAATATATTACTATAAGCTACCACATTTTTTCCCGTTTGGATATATACATTTCATAAACTAAACAGGAAGCCCGTGCTGAATTTGAGGCCGAAGCTGCGCGGACCGGGAACCAACGCCTCCTGCTAACGGCCGCTGTCCCTGCGGGCAAAGGCGAGATCGACCGCGGATACGAAGTGGACAAGCTTAACAGGTACCAACAATTGGTTTCGGTAGGCGTATCTATACAAATAATGCTACCATCGTAGCGATCTGATAGTTTGTCATGAGAAAAATGTTCCAAGGCAGATTTGGACTGTATGTAATAGTTGATTCAGCGGACTCTCTTGGGCTCTCTCATCGTCAATATGGGACCTTGAAGTGTAATGGTTCTGGTGGTGGACATGCAGAGTCACTGTTCAATGATTCTGGTGGTGGACGTGCAAAGTCACTGTGTAATGGTTCTGGTGGTGGTCGTGCAGAGTCACTGTGTAATGGTTCTAGTGTTGGTCATGCGGAGTCATGGTGTAATGGTTCTGGGTGTGGTCGTGCAGTGTTACGGTGTAATGGTACTGGTAGTGGACATGCAGTGTCACGGTGTTTATGGTTCTAATGGTGGTCGTGCAGAGTCACAATGTAATGGTTTGGTGGTCGTCGTGCAGAGTCACTTTGTAATGGTTCTTGTGGGTGACGTGCAGTGTCACGGTGTAATGGTTCTGGTGGTCGTCGTGCAAAGTCAGAAGGCATCAAAATGAAGTCCAAATACCTGCATTCAATACATTTCCTTGCATGGAATACTGCAACAGTCTGCTGTGTTTTCTCCAAGGAACCAAACTAAAACGCCATTACTACAGCTCGACTTGTGACGAGTACGAAAAAACTATCAACCATTACACCTGCATGTGCTCTAGGAGCTTCATTGGCTCCTTGTATCATTTAGTATACACATATAAGGCGCTCTTTGATCTTGCACCAGCCTACCTGTCATAACTCCTTACAACATACAAACCAACCTGGGCACTCAGGTCTGGGGGTAGTAATCTTCTAGTAGTGCCTTCATATGATCTGAATATCTATGTAGGGAGATCCTTTTCCCACGAAACACCTGTGATCTCGAACAAGCTGACCAGATAACCTACGAAACGACAATACACCTGAACAGATAGACCAATAATCTACACACACACACACACACACACACAAAAATAGATTTTGAATGTATTAAGTGGATAAAGATCCAACAGGTGTTTAATGATACATGACGCTTGTTTTTATCCAACCAGGCTGGTACTTTAATACAACCGTTTAGTTATATGTTAATTGATTTTATCATGGACTTGCATGAACTTAAACGGGTTTACCTTTTATTATCACAGTTTTATTGAATCAGCACCTGTAAGCAGTTCACTGGATAAGCGCTTTACAAATGGATAATAATATAAATTATAATAATAATAATAATAATAATAATAATAATAAAAATAATAACGGATCCTACCGGCAAATAAAAATGTATAAAAATGTTATGTGTAAGGCTTTAAAGCTATAAAAAATACTGCCGCTCTCTGTCGCATAAATGTGACTGAAATCGCAAGGTACGTATATACTTGTTGGACATGTTATTGGGGTGTCGGTCACGTGACTGAGTCGATGACAGAAGTTCTTAAGCTAAGACTCCTATTTATGTAATGCGGAGTGCGGCATCACTATTGATTAAATAAATAAGGCGAGATTCCGTGTACGAGGATCCGGCATGCGGAATGCGTATCCGGCAAAACGAATCACTACATGTAGCGATTTGCGCTAGTTCCGCATGGTATCCAAGAGCAACAGATATAAAACATGCATGTTGTCTTTCCGGTACATGTCATATCTCTTAACAGGCATTCCACGTTCCACATTCTGCATGTCGCATTCTGTACTTAAGGAATCTTAGCTTTTTCTTCATGTGAAAAAAAAAAACGGTCGAAATGCATAAAAGAAAAGAATCCATGCAGAAGAATAAGATTTTCCAAATAAATATTATGAATATACCCAGCCTTTGTTATTGACAATTTACTTAATAGAATACCCTTGTATTGCAGAGAACTGGATTTTATTAACGTTATGAGTTATGACATGAACGGCCCATGGGATCTGAGTGCTGTCAACCATAACGCCCCCTTACATCCCAGAGCTGGTGAAAATGAGGTGCAAGTCATCAAGAATGTGGTAAGTTAATCTGAACCTTATGTCTATGACATGAACGGCCCATGGGATCTGAGTGCTGTCAACCATAACGCCCCCTTACATCCCAGAGCTGGTGAAAATGAGGTGCAAGTCATCAAGAATGTGGTAAGTTAATCTGAACCTTATGTCTATGACATGAACGGCCCATGGGATCTGAGTGCTGTCAACCATAACGCCCCCTTACATCCCAGAGCTGGTGAAACTGAGGTGCAAGTCATCAAGAATGTGGTAAGTTAATCTGAACCTTATGTCTATGACATGAACGGCCCATGGGATCTGAGTGCTGTCAACCATAACGCCCCCTTACATCCCAGAGCTGGTGAAAATGAGGTGCAAGTCATCAAGAGCGTGGTAAGTTAATCTGAACCTTATGTCTATGACATGAACGGCCCATGGGATCTGAGTGCTGTCAACCATAACGCCTTCTTACATCCCAGAGCTGGTGAAAATGAGGTGCAAGTCATCAAGAGCGTGGTAAGTTATTCTGAACCTTATGTCTATGACATGAACGGCCCATGGGATCTGAGTGCTGTCAACCATAACGCCTTCTTACATCCCAGAGCTGGTAAAAATGAGGTGCAAGTCATCAAGAGCGTGGTAAGTTAATCTGAACCTTATGTCTATGACATGAACGGCCCATGGGATCTGAGTGCTGTCAACCATAACGCCTTCTTACATCCCAGAGCTGGTGAAAATGAGGTGCAAGTCATCAAGAGCGTGGTAAGTTATTCTGAACCTTATGTCTATGACATGAACGGCCCATGGGATCTGAAGGCTGTCAACCATAACGCCTTCTTACATCCCAGAGCTGGTGAAAATGAGGTGCAAGTCATCAAGAGCGTGGTAAGTTAATCTGAACCTTATGTCTATGACATGAACGGCCCATGGGATCTGAGTGCTGTCAACCATAACGCCTTCTTACATCCCAGAGCTGGTGAAAATGAGGTGCAAGTCATCAAGAACGTGGTAAGTTAATCTGAACCTTATGTCTATGACATGAACGGCCCATGGGATCTGAGTGCTGTCAACCATAACGCCCCCTTACATCCCAGAGCTGGTGAAAATGAGGTGCAAGTCATCAAGAGCGTGGTAAGTTAATCTGAACCTTATGTCTGTGACATGAACGGCCCATGGGATCTGAGTGCTGTCAACCATAACGCCTTCTTACATCCCAGAGCTGGTGAAAATGAGGTGCAAGTCATCAAGAGCGTGGTAAGTTAATCTGAACCTTATGTCTATGACATGAACGGCCCATGGGATCTGAGTGCTGTCAACCATAACGCCTTCTTACATCCCAGAGCTGGTGAAAATGAGGTGCAAGTCATCAAGAGCGTGGTAAGTTATTCTGAACCTTATGTCTATGACATGAACGGCCCATGGGATCTGAGTGCTGTCAACCATAACGCCTTCTTACATCCCAGAGCTGGTGAAAATGAGGTGCAAGTCATCAAGAGCGTGGTAAGTTAATCTGAACCTTATGTCTATGACATGAACGGCCCATGGGATCTGAGTGCTGTCAACCATAACGCCTTCTTACATCCCAGAGCTGGTGAAAATGAGGTGCAAGTCATCAAGAGCGTGGTAAGTTAATCTGAACCTTATGTCTATGACATGAACGGCCCATGGTATCTGAGTGCTGTCAACCATAACGCCTTCTTACATCCCAGAGCTGGTGAAAATGAGGTGCAAGTGATCAAGAGCGTGGTAAGTTAATCTGAACCTTATGTCTATGACATGAACGGCCCATCGGATCTGAGTGCTGTCAACCAAAACGCCCCCTTACATCCCAGAGCTGGTGAAAATGAGGTGCAAGTCATCAAGAGCGTGGTAAGTTAATCTGAACCTTATGTCTATGACATGAACGGCCCATGGTATCTGAGTGCTGTCAACCAAAACGCCCCCTTACATCCCAGAGCTGGTGAAAATGAGGTGCAAGTGATCAAGAGCGTGGTAAGTTAATCTGAACCTTATGTCTATGACATGAACGGCCCATCGGATCTGAGTGCTGTCAACCAAAACGCCCCCTTACATCCCAGAGCTGGTGAAAATGAGGTGCAAGTCATCAAGAGCGTGGTAAGTTAATCTGAACCTTATGTCTATGACATGAACGGCCCATGGGATCTGAGTGCTGTCAACCATAACGCCTTCTTACATCCCAGAGCTGGTGAAAATGAGGTGCAAGTCATCAAGAGCGTGGTAAGTTATTCTGAACCTTATGTCTATGACATGAACGGCCCATGGGATCTGAGTGCTGTCAACCATAACGCCTTCTTACATCCCAGAGCTGGTGAAAATGAGGTGCAAGTCATCAAGAGCGTGGTAAGTTAATCTGAACCTTATGTCTATGACATGAACGGCCCATGGGATCTGAGTGCTGTCAACCATAACGCCTTCTTACATCCCAGAGCTGGTGAAAATGAGGTGCAAGTCATCAAGAGCGTGGTAAGTTAATCTGAACCTTATGTCTATGACATGAACGGCCCATGGGATCTGAGTGCTGTCAACCATAACGCCTTCTTACATCCCAGAGCTGGTGAAAATGAGGTGCAAGTCATCAAAAGCGTGGTAAGTTAATCTGATCCTTATGTCTATGACATGAACGGCCCATGGGATCTGAGTGCTGTCAACCAAAACGCCCCCTTACATCCCAGAGCTGGTGAAAATGAGGTGCAAGTCATCAAGAGCGTGGTAAGTTAATCTGAACCTTATGTCTATGACATGAACGGCCCATGGGATCTGAGTGCTGTCAACCATAACGCCTTCTTACATCCCAGAGCTGGTGAAAATGAGGTGCAAGTCATCAAGAGCGTGGTAAGTTAATCTGAACCTTATGTCTATGACATGAACGGCCCATGGGATCTGAGTGCTGTCAACCATAACGCCTTCTTACATCCCAGAGCTGGTGAAAATGAGGTGCAAGTCATCAAGAACGTGGTAAGTTAATCTGAACCTTATGTCTATGACATGAACGGCCCATGGGATCTGAGTGCTGTCAACCATAACGCCCCCTTACATCCCAGAGCTGGTGAAAATGAGGTGCAAGTCATCAAGAGCGTGGTAAGTTAATCTGAACCTTATGTCTGTGACATGAACGGCCCATGGGATCTGAGTGCTGTCAACCATAACGCCTTCTTACATCCCAGAGCTGGTGAAAATGAGGTGCAAGTCATCAAGAGCGTGGTAAGTTAATCTGAACCTTATGTCTATGACATGAACGGCCCATGGGATCTGAGTGCTGTCAACCATAACGCCTTCTTACATCCCAGAGCTGGTGAAAATGAGGTGCAAGTCATCAAGAGCGTGGTAAGTTATTCTGAACCTTATGTCTATGACATGAACGGCCCATGGGATCTGAGTGCTGTCAACCATAACGCCTTCTTACATCCCAGAGCTGGTGAAAATGAGGTGCAAGTCATCAAGAGCGTGGTAAGTTAATCTGAACCTTATGTCTATGACATGAACGGCCCATGGGATCTGAGTGCTGTCAACCATAACGCCTTCTTACATCCCAGAGCTGGTGAAAATGAGGTGCAAGTCATCAAGAGCGTGGTAAGTTAATCTGAACCTTATGTCTATGACATGAACGGCCCATGGTATCTGAGTGCTGTCAACCATAACGCCTTCTTACATCCCAGAGCTGGTGAAAATGAGGTGCAAGTGATCAAGAGCGTGGTAAGTTAATCTGAACCTTATGTCTATGACATGAACGGCCCATCGGATCTGAGTGCTGTCAACCAAAACGCCCCCTTACATCCCAGAGCTGGTGAAAATGAGGTGCAAGTCATCAAGAGCGTGGTAAGTTAATCTGAACCTTATGTCTATGACATGAACGGCCCATGGGATCTGAGTGCTGTCAACCATAACGCCTTCTTACATCCCAGAGCTGGTGAAAATGAGGTGCAAGTCATCAAGAGCGTGGTAAGTTAATCTGAACCTTATGTCTATGACATGAACGGCCCATGGGATCTGAGTGCTGTCAACCATAACGCCTTCTTACATCCCAGAGCTGGTGAAAATGAGGTGCAAGTCATCAAGAGCGTGGTAAGTTAATCTGAACCTTATGTCTATGACATGAACGGCCCATGGGATCTGAGTGCTGTCAACCATAACGCCTTCTTACATCCCAGAGCTGGTAAAAATGAGGTGCAAGTCATCAAGAGCGTGGTAAGTTAATCTGAACCTTATGTCTATGACATGAACGGCCCATGGGATCTGAGTGCTGTCAACCATAACGCCTTCTTACATCCCAGAGCTGGTGAAAATGAGGTGCAAGTCATCAAGAGCGTGGTAAGTTAATCTGAACCTTATGTCTATGACATGAACGGCCCATGGGATCTGAGTGCTGTCAACCATAACGCCTTCTTACATCCCAGAGCTGGTGAAAATGAGGTGCAAGTGATCAAGAGCGTGGTAAGTTAATCTGAACCTTATGTCTATGACATGAACGGCCCATCGGATCTGAGTGCTGTCAACCAAAACGCCCCCTTACATCCCAGAGCTGGTGAAAATGAGGTGCAAGTCATCAAGAGCGTGGTAAGTTAATCTGAACCTTATGTCTATGACATGAACGGCCCATGGTATCTGAGTGCTGTCAACCAAAACGCCCCCTTACATCCCAGAGCTGGTGAAAATGAGGTGCAAGTGATCAAGAGCGTGGTAAGTTAATCTGAACCTTATGTCTATGACATGAACGGCCCATCGGATCTGAGTGCTGTCAACCAAAACGCCCCCTTACATCCCAGAGCTGGTGAAAATGAGGTGCAAGTCATCAAGAGCGTGGTAAGTTAATCTGAACCTTATGTCTATGACATGAACGGCCCATGGGATCTGAGTGCTGTCAACCATAACGCCTTCTTACATCCCAGAGCTGGTGAAAATGAGGTGCAAGTCATCAAGAGCGTGGTAAGTTATTCTGAACCTTATGTCTATGACATGAACGGCCCATGGGATCTGAGTGCTGTCAACCATAACGCCTTCTTACATCCCAGAGCTGGTGAAAATGAGGTGCAAGTCATCAAGAGCGTGGTAAGTTAATCTGAACCTTATGTCTATGACATGAACGGCCCATGGGATCTGAGTGCTGTCAACCATAACGCCTTCTTACATCCCAGAGCTGGTGAAAATGAGGTGCAAGTCATCAAGAGCGTGGTAAGTTAATCTGAACCTTATGTCTATGACATGAACGGCCCATGGGATCTGAGTGCTGTCAACCATAACGCCTTCTTACATCCCAGAGCTGGTGAAAATGAGGTGCAAGTCATCAAAAGCGTGGTAAGTTAATCTGATCCTTATGTCTATGACATGAACGGCCCATGGGATCTGAGTGCTGTCAACCAAAACGCCCCCTTACATCCCAGAGCTGGTGAAAATGAGGTGCAAGTCATCAAGAGCGTGGTAAGTTAATCTGAACCTTATGTCTATGACATGAACGGCCCATGGGATCTGAGTGCTGTCAACCATAACGCCTTCTTACATCCCAGAGCTGGTGAAAATGAGGTGCAAGTCATCAAGAGCGTGGTAAGTTAATCTGAACCTTATGTCTATGACATGAACGGCCCATGGGATCTGAGTGCTGTCAACCATAACGCCTTCTTACATCCCAGAGCTGGTGAAAATGAGGTGCAAGTCATCAAGAACGTGGTAAGTTAATCTGAACCTTATGTCTATGACATGAACGGCCCATGGGATCTGAGTGCTGTCAACCATAACGCCCCCTTACATCCCAGAGCTGGTGAAAATGAGGTGCAAGTCATCAAGAGCGTGGTAAGTTAATCTGAACCTTATGTCTGTGACATGAACGGCCCATGGGATCTGAGTGCTGTCAACCATAACGCCTTCTTACATCCCAGAGCTGGTGAAAATGAGGTGCAAGTCATCAAGAGCGTGGTAAGTTAATCTGAACCTTATGTCTATGACATGAACGGCCCATGGGATCTGAGTGCTGTCAACCATAACGCCTTCTTACATCCCAGAGCTGGTGAAAATGAGGTGCAAGTCATCAAGAGCGTGGTAAGTTATTCTGAACCTTATGTCTATGACATGAACGGCCCATGGGATCTGAGTGCTGTCAACCATAACGCCTTCTTACATCCCAGAGCTGGTGAAAATGAGGTGCAAGTCATCAAGAGCGTGGTAAGTTAATCTGAACCTTATGTCTATGACATGAACGGCCCATGGGATCTGAGTGCTGTCAACCATAACGCCTTCTTACATCCCAGAGCTGGTGAAAATGAGGTGCAAGTCATCAAGAGCGTGGTAAGTTAATCTGAACCTTATGTCTATGACATGAACGGCCCATGGTATCTGAGTGCTGTCAACCATAACGCCTTCTTACATCCCAGAGCTGGTGAAAATGAGGTGCAAGTGATCAAGAGCGTGGTAAGTTAATCTGAACCTTATGTCTATGACATGAACGGCCCATCGGATCTGAGTGCTGTCAACCAAAACGCCCCCTTACATCCCAGAGCTGGTGAAAATGAGGTGCAAGTCATCAAGAGCGTGGTAAGTTAATCTGAACCTTATGTCTATGACATGAACGGCCCATGGGATCTGAGTGCTGTCAACCATAACGCCTTCTTACATCCCAGAGCTGGTGAAAATGAGGTGCAAGTCATCAAGAGCGTGGTAAGTTAATCTGAACCTTATGTCTATGACATGAACGGCCCATGGGATCTGAGTGCTGTCAACCATAACGCCTTCTTACATCCCAGAGCTGGTGAAAATGAGGTGCAAGTCATCAAGAGCGTGGTAAGTTAATCTGAACCTTATGTCTATGACATGAACGGCCCATGGGATCTGAGTGCTGTCAACCATAACGCCTTCTTACATCCCAGAGCTGGTAAAAATGAGGTGCAAGTCATCAAGAGCGTGGTAAGTTAATCTGAACCTTATGTCTATGACATGAACGGCCCATGGGATCTGAGTGCTGTCAACCATAACGCCTTCTTACATCCCAGAGCTGGTGAAAATGAGGTGCAAGTCATCAAGAGCGTGGTAAGTTAATCTGAACCTTATGTCTATGACATGAACGGCCCATGGGATCTGAGTGCTGTCAACCATAACGCCTTCTTACATCCCAGAGCTGGTGAAAATGAGGTGCAAGTCATCAAGAGCGTGGTAAGTTATTCTGAACCTTATGTCATCACAAAAATACAAGAGCAAACAAGACAACAGGATAACCACGGTGGCACAATGTAATTCTCATCCTTATAAGTGAATGAAACCAGTAATTCTTCCACAAGGGGCCTTAACTTGGTCTCAGAAAGTATCTTATCATACTGACGACTGTGGGCATCTTGTATAAGGGGGACTTGTTTCTAGCTACAACATTCTTGAGAAGCAAAGAAGGGCAAAGAAAAGTTAAGATTGTGATTATTCACAATGATTAATCATATATCTCATTCTGACCCAAAGGGGTTCAATACTACATTTAACCAATGGTGGCATCAATATATTTTCTTTTTTTTTCATTGAAATTTTATCTCGAGATCTCAAGATAAGATCTGAAGATCACGACTTAACATCTCGAGATCTCGACTTAACATCTTTTTTTATGCAGCAATTTTTTGAGCGTGAAATACCACGTCGAGATCTCGAGATAAATGTTCTTTTCTTTGACCTACATCAACCACCGTACACTGGTAACATTTTATATTGCAATTTAAAAGTTAAAACAGTTTTAAAAGTCTAAAGCACGGTATACAGACAAGGCATGGGAAAGGATATTAAAGTGCAAGTTCAAGCACGTTTTACGTAAAATAGTTTCAAGGGTGATATTTGAGGAATATACAGTCAGGGGAACAATGCATTAACCCCGTCAGTTCTTCAGTTCTCCAGCCCAGAGTCCTGAAGACGACAGAATTCAGTACATCAATTAGTATGAATCATAATAATCAGGATAATTCAGTGGGCTGAAAAATATAGGATCAACCAGATATATCTGTACTTGTTTTGGACATGTGAACATGATCTGTGTGTGGTTTCAGGCCTGGGCGATGAACTACTGGGTGTCTCTGGGCGCTTCGAAGGAGAACTTGGTTGTGGGAGTGGGCATGTACGGCCGCGGCTGGACACTTGCTGACAAGAATAATACCCAGATTGGAGCCCCAGGCAAGGGCAAGAGCAGGGCCGGCAAATTTACCGGAGTAAAAGGAATCCTCGCCTATTATGAGGTACACTTACTCAAGCGCCATTTCGGCCCCCTAACACTGTAAAGTCTACGACCAATGTTTTTAGCGTTAAGGTGCCTTCAACGAGGACCGCACTGTAAGGCGCAATGAGGATGCAATTATTTTTCGTCATTTTTGACAACGCCTCATGCATGGCCTATAAGTACGCTGTCACTTGACTTTAACCCCCCATAAATCCGAATATACTGTACAATAAATTTAATATTTTAATCTATATGTGAATCGCAAGATTTGGGTTTGATTTATTAATGACAACAGCTTAATGGTGATGTAGTGGTTTAGGTGTGATTTGAAAACAGAAAACTTATTAATCTGATGTTAAAGATTCAATGTAAAGAGTAATATATAGGCCGATGTATTGAATGTATTCAATGAAATTTATAGAAATTGTTCATATAATACTTTGATAAACACAGTGACTACAGCATTGTGCAGCTCAGCAAGGGACAATGATTTAAATGATGAACTTTAAATACATTTTGCAGCTAAAGAGTCTTTCTTTGATAAATTAATTACAGTTTGTTCATAACAATAAATTTAGGTTATAACTAAGTGTTTAATGTCATATGTTTAGCTTAAACTTTGAAAAAATAGGTTGAGCGGTCCGGACCTATCCAGGGATAAGCGGTCCGGTATTTTTTGTTAGCAGTCTGTTCAGTCCGGTTTGCACCTCTTGTTCAAAATTCACATTCCTTATAGTTGAAAATCCCTTCTAGACACAGAAGCAGAAGCAGAAGCAGATTGAAAGCAGATTATTGAATCTCTACCGATTCCTATGGTATATTTCGGCAGATATGCGGTAGTCTGAACAGTGGCGCCGCCACGCGTGTGTGGCAAGATGAACAAAAAGTCCCTTACGTGTTACAAGATGACCAGTGGATTGGTTATGATGACGTAGAAGTCTGACTGTCAAGGTGGGTTTACTTCTCAATAGTTTATACAATTTATACAGGAAATATCCGTCAAACATTCAGCAGACCAACATTGCATTTGACTGGGAGCGGGGGTTTTATATTGATAAGACAATGGTATATATATATAATTTATGAGAAACTTACAGGCACAGGCATACAAGAAAAGCAAGACATCAGTTGATTGAAAACGGGCCCACAAGGACCATGATTTATTAGAAATCATCCCATCCCCGAAAATCTACATATTATGTTATATAAGATATAAAAAACATGTATGGTGGGGTCAAAACCGCCAATAATATGTATACGCACATGATACACAATTAAAACAGATACAGTGGAGGAGTAAGGGGTGGATGGTGGGGTCAGAAACACAGTGAAGCAGGCAGCAGGAAGAGGCTGTGTAAGTACTGAACTTTGCTTAAGTACGGGTCAGTGTCCTCTCCGCACTGAAAGTATACATGCCTTAAAATGTACTGAATATTCTTATAGGGTCAAATAACAGTCAGCAGACCACGCAACAGGCTGTCACAGCCATCAGGCTATTGTTTATAAAACATTTACCTCCGAAGCCAACTTACAAGCATATAAGATATCTATTCTGCTAATGGAGGTCGAAATTAATTTATGGTCTCTCTCTGTCATGTATATTATAAAACATGTTTGAGAAGATGAAGTCTAAATAATTAAAATTTTAAAAAATTGCGGTAAATGAGGTGTTCCATACATTTAATAAAGCATCCTCAGATGGTTTTCGTTTGATAATTCTCAGGGACAAAAAAAAATAATAAAATTGTACTTTGTATTGTGTCAGTAACCCCTGCTTCAGCCAAGATTATCTAAGACTGTATTTCTCAAGATAATCTTACATGGTTCTGTTTGATGGGTTGTCTCTTTGGAACATAAGGAATCCTGTTACTGGTTTAATGCATATCACATGTATCAAAATGATGCATCGCTGCTGAAACAAAAATTTAAGTGATGGACATAAGAGGTTACAAGAAAAAAAAATTTATATGGTCCTGACATAGTAACAGGATATAGATAACAGGATATATATGTAAGATAGGTTACATGACACCAGGTAATATAAATAAATAAATGAACCTTGGTATTTATAAAAGATACGGATAACTACATAACAATAGAGCAAAATACTTGTAAGAATCAGCAGATTATGAAAGTACAAGATATTTAAGATGTCAGTCTTCGGATATACCAGGGTACCAGGGTCATTTGGCTGCTGAGCCCCTGAACTGAACAAATGTGGGATTAACCAGAAATGACATAAACTCAACTAGAAATATGTGATTAAATAGACGATGACAGAACTCAACTAGAAATCTGTATTCTAAGAATGCAAGAGTCAGCCATTAAGTGATTCCTAATTGCGGAATGCTCCTAAAACCATGTCCGCATTTATAAATCCGGCAAACATGCCCTTGATTACGTTCCCTGAGTCCGGATTAGGGACCATATCCACACCAAAATCTAATCGTGTATTCATTTGCCCATTCCCGAAATGCCCTGAAAATTTCATGCGATTCCGTTCATGATCCATAATATATATTTTACTTTCAACTTTTTCAGTATTCCTTTACGTATAACCGCCTTACAATTCCACTTATCCACTTGAATCACTATTTTTGTCTGCATTTAACTATTTGTCCTTTTGTCCTTAATCAATGGTCTGATTTCTTCCAGGTTGACTGGCTGAAGAAAGAGGGCTACTCGGGCTGGATGATCTGGTCACTCGACCAGGACGACTTCGCTGCTCGCTTCTGTAACGGAGAAACATACCCGTTATTGAAGACCCTCAACAGAGCTCTAACCGGCAGCGTTCCGACGGCTGAACCCGCTCTCTCTCCGTCCAAGTAAATCCTGTTTCCTTTTTTGTTTGCCCCTTTTTATTAAGCCTGCCTCGTTGGGAGGAGAGACCTATATGGATTGATATGTTTATTTCTATTTCAACACATAGGTCGAACTTTTTATTGGTTGACTTTCTTAAGCCCAACGTCCCATGGTGTAAAACCATCGATTGTAACTCCCTGTTTTTTATTTCTGCTCTAGCGCTGGATCTCCAGTATGGTCAATTTTCAAAAACTTTTCTTTGGGGAATATTTTAGTCAAAAGAGAAAAACCTGATATTAAATGTTGACCTTGATATTATTTCCAAGGTCGTACACTCAATAGCGGATTCGCCATCGTTGCTCGGACGTGTCCCTGTTTGCGCTAGATCTCAAATACGGGTGATTTTCAAAAACTCATATTTAATTGGAGTAATAGTCACAGAAAATAGATTTGTGTCTGATATCTATTTTTGATCTTTACCTTGCTTTCAAGCTACATAGATTATCCGAGCTATTCCTGGTCCCTCCCACTTGAGGGGGTTAGGGATGCTTCCTTTACGATCGCTCGGCGACGTACTGCACACGTTAGTTTTTGTTACCAGTTGCTGGCTATTCATGCAGACCCTCAACAGACTTTGAGTATTCATAAAACAGCCAGTCAATCAAATTTAGTCAAAGTTGTGGCATCTGTTGACAAATAATGAGTGCTACTTCACATTGAATTCAGATTATCTAACACTATCTTTTAATCAGATACTTTATTTACTTGATTTGCTCTCAGGTAACTCAATTCCTCACTGTGCACACTCTCTTAACTGTTTGGGGACGTTAAAGAAATCTTTAAATTAGGTACGTCCGATATGTTCAGCCAAATAATTCTGCATCACAGAGCAGAAAAAATCACCGTAACCTATCTGAATTTATCAGAATAAGTCATCTAATCTTTTCATTATAAAAAAAAACACTATAATATTCATGAATGTACATATCAATCATTTGACATATTTCTTTTGCAGGAGAGACGTGCCTCCTGCGTACATACCACGTCCAGCTGACGGTACGTGGTTAAATAAATATCACAAAACAACCATTCCCGCCAGATCTTCAGTGTGTCCTGTCGGCGGTTTATGTTTAGATACTTTTAAATTATATAATATTTCACATAATAGCCGCGGCGGTTTGCGAATACAAATCAAATTTTAAATTAACCAAGAAACTCCATCCTGTTATGGTATGTATTAGGGAAACGCCTACAAAAATAAAAGTAGCCGCGACATCAGTTGTCAAGTACAATTCTTACAGTTATAACAAATACAACCCGTTTTTTTGTGCTAAGGCGCGTGTATACTAACGTGTTGGTGTCACAAACTCTCCAGGTACTTTAGAACGTTATAAAATAAATTCCTAAGTGTTATTGACTCACACACGATCATTAAAATTAAAGAAGGATAAAGTTCAATAATAAACAATATAATTAACAACAAAAAAAAACCAGGTTCGATACTGACAAATAATTTTGACCAAGTCGTCCATAGGAAGGTTTATCTTATCCATATACGGCTGTTGAATCCACAGTGGTTGGCAGCTATGAGCCGCTGTTCCAAGCACATGACATGTTACCATATGGTGTATAAAGTTCATCAGGGATGACTGAATTGTATCCCCTCACTGCATGGACATGCTTCATACCTTTTCAGGTGAACGTAACGTCACATCGGCTGGTAAGTTTCCAGCACTGTCTGTCTTATAGTCAAGTACACGCAACAGCCGAATTTCCAAGAGCAATACAGCGACACGAATAAATGTAAAGCGTTGTTTCACAATGACACCGTGCTCTTGGCTAAAAGCTCTCCACCACAAAGCTTGTATTTTTGTACTATTTGCATTTGTACTATATAAATCTGCATACATTATAAAGCATCCCGACTGCCTTCTAGGGTTCACGGAATGCCTGCACCTTGCTCTTTGAAATATAAACTCTCGTTAGCTTATGACAGCTTTCACATACCTGGCATGGCGTCTGTTGCGTCTGTAAAGCAATTATCCTTGATAATGACGTCATAGCCAACACTTGGACAGGGGCTCCAGAAATTATGCACAGTTCATTGGTTATTCTTCAGTCTTCGATACAATACATCCGCGCATCATGATCAATCAGCTCTGTGGGTATAACATTCCTCCTTCCTACTGTCTATGGACTCTAGATTTTCTCTCCGATAGAAGACAATATGTTAGAAAAAGCAAAGAAACTTCTTCAGATATAAATACATGGTGCCCCACAAAGATGTGTTCTGTCTGCCGTTCTTTTTATCCTATGTACAAATAATTTTTTTTTCAGATTGTAAAATTATCAAATATGCAGATGACACAGTCATTCTAGGCCTGATACACAATATTGATGAATCGCTCTACAGGAAAACCAATCAATATATGACTGGTTGATATGAGGAACACTACCTTCAATTAAATGTTAAGAAGACTAAAGAAGTAGTATTTGATTTCTGAAGATTGAATTACATTTTTTGCCTTACTTGTATTATCTAAGAAAGCTTTATATTGATAAAACCTTTCTTACCATATTTTATAATTCAGTAATTTCTTGTGTCCTTACTTTTGCACTGGAGTGCTGGTTTACAAATATATGTGATAAGTTAATCAAACGGTTAAATAATACAAGGAAGAGAAGTTGTAGAATAACCAGTAATTCTCTTTCCGCACACCAGCAAATTCGTAAAACCAAATTAATGGCCTTCATACCAAAGCTCATGAACGACACACTACATCTCCTACATTCAGAATTCGTTTTTTACCTTCAAGTAAACGCTTTGATGTAACATTCTGCAGAACTACTCGCTTTAAAAAATCTCTTGTGTCATACAGTAATAAAGTTTTAAACTAACAAACCTATAGAAATTTCATGTTTTGAAATAAAAGGTCAACAACAAATTCCAGAAACTGAAGGCTAATCAATGTTAACTCATCAAGATACAAATAAAATAAATAAAAATGCTTGCTAATTCTACATTGTCACCAGTGTCACCCATGGCACCGACTAATATTTACAAAGTGTCTCTTGGTTTTAAAGCGGATGTGATCGTTCTTATAATTGTCCAAACTATTTTGAAACCGATTTGTTCCCAAATGCTATTATGTTGTGACGCCGTCGTTTAATTTTTTTTATATTTACAGATTTCTGCGCCGGCAGGGCCACCGGAATGTACCGAGACGAGATTGACTTTTCTCATTTCTACATATGCTCCCCCACCGGAAACTACCAGCTAATGTGTCCGAGCGATACTATTTTCGACCCTGAATATCTGTTCTGTACCTGGCAACATCACAACAGATAGAGAGTGATGAGTGAAAATCCCAAAATAAATATCTGTATATTTACAATTTGCATTTTGATTTCAGTCATTTCATTGAGAATTGTGATTAGATAACATATTTATTTTAATATTTCTGTTGCAGATCTCAGACTATACACATTTCATACATTGTGTACATGATCACATCAATTACAAAGGTTACAATTTATACATAGACATTTCCTGGATATTATATCAACCATAAATCAAAATTTCAAAGCCTGTTCATTACACATACAATATATACATATATTCTAGTGGTCCTTAAAGAATACAAATATTTCCTTTGCATTTGCCTTTCAATACTCAAACTACAAAAAAGAAAAAAAGTCTGTTATAAATTTTTCTTTTATTTTTTTTCTCATTCTATCTTACATTTCTCTTTCTCTTACACATCTCCTTACATTATCTGACTTTAAATTACTTGGTTCTGATTTTATTTCTCTCTACTATAATGGACGGGAGCACCTGATTTATTGAAAGGTTAATCTTAATACGAAACCATTCATCAAATACTAAGTCAATGGTTAATGGTAGCATGATCACTAGACCACAACATCTGATATCTTTTTAAGGTTCAAAGTTAAGACATTTGTATGGTTAATTCTGCAAATTTTGACATTTTTTATCACAATTTTAAGTTTTATGTTTTTACCATCTAAGAGGAAACACGGTAAAAAGAGGAGACAGGGTGCTCACGATGAAGGGGACGTGGTGCTGAAGCATAATTTTTGTAACCAATATGGCCCGGGGCACTGGATAAACCCACAGGATACCATTTTCCATTTAACATGAAATATGTGCGTTGATTCAATTATAGTTATATTAAATGTATCGAAAGCCAGTCCTAAGCATACAATAAAAATTGTGTGAAAACAAATGAACTTGGATGGCACCAGTCCACACTAACTCGTGGAATGGGTGAAGATAAGATAAGAACTCCCAGCCCATGCTCCACAGAACCAGAAAGGTTTAAACTATCCATCTGAGATGAGATGGAGTGGTTGGGGTACTCAGGAATTATTTTTTGAAAATATGGTCCAGGTCATTGTGTCCTCTAAGGCGATTAACTAGTGAACACAAGAGTACTATTATAGTCAACATTTTTATCGGCCCCATATCACACTATTTAGAACTAGGTATTACTATCAAAGAGCTCCCGTTCCTGTCGTTAATCCAAGACGAACCCAAGCTGTATGTGCGTGTGTGTGTAAAAACTCTGATGCAGGAAACAGGCTTTGTAACACAAAGACCAAATAAAAAAATCTATTCAGCAATTAACTATATAATATACCTTTATTGATGACTTAAAGAATAGAGTCGTGGTCGGCGGCATACTTCTTACACTGAAGACTGTGGTGCTGCTGGGTCTGTACTGGGTCATACTCAAAACAAATTAATTCCCACCGCTAAGTTTTGTAACCATTGACCTGTAGATAGGGATAATCCGTGTGCTTAATCCGGTATCCACACTATGTTTAGAGATCCGGTACCACAGATATAAGTACATCATTCTTATATGAATCTAAAATACTCAAAACAGGCGTAATGATCAGACCTGTTGTACACCACGACGTACAACGCTGTGGCATTGGAACAACATCCAGAAGCCGATCCACGGGGAGGGTCCAGGGGGTTCGGATCTCCCCCTCCCCCTCCATTTTTCAGCCGCCGCAACCTTTTTTAAGGCGATTTAGACCAATTTTTGCTACCTGGCCCCATCCCTCTTCCGGACCTGTTGACCATTTTTCTTTAGTTTTTGTCATTAGTCCTCGGGTTGGACTCCTATTCGGACTGTTTGATCCGCCCCCTGACAGCTGTTTATTCCTGATATTTTCAAATACACCTGCTGCATTAACGAATTTTTACAACCATATTCTTTGTATGATTTAGGGTTTATTAAACATAAACTACCCCAGAATCGATGTGGCGGCCCGTAGATATACATACATGATCATGTCAGTTTGTCATCTGGTTGTTTTGCCTACTGATGTGTTGAACTGACATAGAGTAGTTATGTTTGTTTCATTTATTGGATGGAGCTTACTTCTTGCCCAGCCAAGTACGCATTAATAGTTTACACTTTGGCAACTAATTCTTGGGTTTAATGAGCTTTTCTCAGTCATGCCTGAGGTAAAATTTTAAACTTTATGCATGGCCAAGGAAAGAACTTTATTGTTCTCTGTGGCCACCAGGGGGCGTTGCAACTTGGAAATTTTTAAGGCTGTACCCGAAATTATGATCCATGGGCTTTATTTCTTTCCCGTTTTCTGCACTGGGTAGCAATTGATAAGCTTTCAGAAACTCAACTGCAAGTGCCGTCAAATTTCGGGACAGCTACTGTCAGGCGAAAATAATCGAGATTTCATGGAAATAGTGATAACTCGGTCATATTTGAGCTGGAGAGGTGAAGTGTTTTGCTCTTGGTAGTATGTAATAAGCTGTCCATGATTCATGCAAGAGAGGTGAAGTGTTTTGCTCTTGGTAGTATGTAATAAGCTATCCATGATTCAATGCAAGAGAGGTGAAGTGTTTTGCTCTTGGTAGTATGTAATAAGCTGTCCATGATTCAATGCAAGAGAGGTGAAGTGTTTTGCTCTTGGTAGTATGTAATAAGCTGTCCATGATTCATGCAAGAGAGGTGAAGTGTTTTGCTCTTGGTAGTATTTGATAAGCTGTCCATGATTCATGCAAGAGAGGTGAAGTGTTTTGCTCTTGGTAGTATGTAATAAGCTGTCCATGATTCATGCAAGAGAGGTGAAGTGTTTTGCTCTTGGTAGTATGTAATAAGCTATCCATGATTCAATGCAAGATAGGTGAAGATTTTGCTCTTGGTAGTATTTGATAAGCTGTCCATGATTCATGCAAGAGAGGTGAAGTGTTTTGCTCTTGGTAGTATGTAATAAGCTGTCCATGTTTCAATGCAAGATAGGTGAAGATTTTGCTCTTGGTAGTATTTGATAAGCTGTCCATGATTCATGCAAGAGAGGTGAAGTGTTTTGCTCTTGGTAGTATTTAATAAGCTGTCCATGATTCAATGCAAGTCTCGTAATTTTTCACGACATCTGATGTCATAAGAAAATAAGTTAGATTTAAAAAAAATACTTATAACTCGGTAACATGTAATCTAGAGCGATCTAGTTTTCTGCTGTGTTGCATTTTATAGCCGTCAGTGACTCTATTGCAAGTCGCAACTGAAATCTCGTGGTATATTCAGTCAATTGAGAATAAGCGAAATTTCAAAAAATTATCATAGGGTCATTTTTTATGCTAGAGAGGTTTGGTTTTCTGCTTTGTGTGGTTTCTGATAAAATCTACCAAGTGTAGTCTCGTCAAATCACGCCCTGTTTGCCCAGAAACAAGAAGTAAGGAGGAATGCACGATTCATTAACTTCAGTTTCTCATTACGAATTCAGATATATATGTGTAGGCAGAAGCGGATCCAGGGGAGGGGTCCAGGGGGTCCGGACCCCCCCCCCCCCCTTTCAGCCGATGCAACCTTTTTTTAAAGGGTTTCACACCAATTGTTGCCGCCTGGATCCCCTCTCCCTTTCCGGACCTTGCATGGGACCTTTTTTTAGGTTTTGTCATTAGTCCTCCTTGGTTAGACCCCTCCTTTTCCTGAATCCTTGATCCGCCCCTGGTAGGGGGATGGATCTCCTGTAGAAAATTACTTCCATACCACAATTATCACCTGTAGATATTTATTGTTCGGAACATTTTCAAATGCCGATCATGCCGCTGGTACCGGAGATGTATGGACATCCGAAAAGGGAAATACTGGATCACTGAACTTATCAAAAATATTTTGGCAAGAAAACAATTGACAAATATTAAGTTCGCTCATGTACCATTAATGAAGTATTCCAAGGCTTTAAAATGTTTATTTCCTTGTGTAATTATACACCTCAGAAAATATATAAACGTGACACAAAGTGTCCGGAAAGCGACAAGGGTCTCACCAGGTGTGACATCGATACACACAACACAAGGACACAGAGCACACCGACGCAACACATGTCTACACAGCACACTGCACATTGACACAACACGCAGCAGACTGACACCGAGCACACACACGAGGACGACTCACACGCACAACACACAGAGACCAGACAACACTTTCCCATGGCACACACAAACGCACAGACGAGACGTGGGTGAAGACAAAACTGTGGTTGCTATATTCTCAAGGTCAAGCATTAATTGAACGCCATTTTAATGACGTTGAACGACAAGACGTCGTCCATAGGTTAAGGAGCTTGGCAACGGTGACATCTGAATAGAACCTCAAAGATTTACTGTAATATCTCAGTGGCAGGTTATTGGTTCTAAGTTGCTCATAACTAACAATATACAGATACAGAAACTCAGCAGACATAAAAAACATTCTTATCTTATCCTCATTCAACAGATAAAGGACTCGGCCTTTAGATATATGTAATAAATATCAGTTGGAAAGCTTTCCCTGATTAAAATCTTGTCATAACGGAATATGTGTGTGCCAGGATGAGATAAGTGCGTGTCCTCTGGAGTTACTCGAGCGTGATGTTCCTGTAGAGCCAGGATCCTGGTACTAGCTCTGTCATACAGCGACCATCATGGCGCCCGCTACACGCCTTCTTTTGACGGGTCTGTGCTTCAGGATCCGTGAGTACATTAATAATGGGGAATGAGAAACGCTTACTATCAGCATAGAAACCCATTAGCAGAAAATGGAAATCAGCTGTATTTTTCACATTGGCAAAAAGACAAGTCTTAACATCTTTTTAGTTTGTTTCCCATAACTGTTCATCACAAGCACGCAAGTGGTGTTCTTATCTAAACAAAGCAATCACAGCATACAATATTCAGCCGAGCTGATTCAAGGTGAAGAAAAACAGCGGTTTATATGTTTCATATACATTCCATGTTCATGCTATGATCACATGACTATCCTGACAAACATTATCTTTAGTATGGAACATGCCTAGAATGGTGACATTCTAGACCCTTTTTCATGGGTGAAAATTCCTGAACTGATTTTCCATGCCGACAGGAATATTGTGTGCTGGCTACTTCATAATTGTGTATTATGGATTGACAGCCAGTCTGAAACTTACAATTAAAAATTCTGTGAAAACAAATGAATTGAGATGGCATCAGTGCCGCCCTCTTCTGTGAGACGGTTTAAGCTAAGTTAAAATCATCGAATTAGAGAGAAAGTCGCGTTTAATTTTATAAAGAGTTAAATGATTTGAATTTCCTGTTAACTAGAAACATTTGGATGGTGACAGCTTATAATCAATATATAATGAATCAATGCATTATATGACAATTCAAATTATTCATTGCTGTTATGAAAATGGAAGTGATCACAGTTGTAAAGTTATTTTTTATTCACTCCAGAAAAAATATACATCAAATAAACATAACTTAATATACAAACATAGGAACAATACAGTTTTAGACACAATTCATATATGGATAATTCTAGGTTCACCAAAAAATGACTTTGAGATACTAAAACATATGGAGGAAAAATATTTTTTTAACCCCCTTACTTGTCATTTCATGATATAATAGATACAGTGACCATAGTTTTTTTAAACATTCTAACTTATTATTCCTTTCCGCTGTTTTATATTCCATTATAAAAAATTCGTATAAATTTCTAAATCCATGTAGATTTGGATTCTGATTGGTACTTCTACACTGGTGTATTTGTATATTTTACCCTTTATCACAATTACATTATACATATCACTCTCCTTGATATAGCCATAGAACACCTGACTTCTCAAGTGTAAACTCTATTAGCTGGTCAGTGCACCAAGTCTTAAAATCCATCAAAATTTTTTTAGTTAAAATATATTCCCAAAATAAATGATTGTTGCCGCCTCCCCTCCACAAAATGTGCAATAATCAAAATCCTGAATTTTCCATTTCATAAGCCAAAAGTTGTTTACTAAAATATTATTCAGAAATTTATATTGAAGTATCCTAGGTTTTGTGTCATATGACACTCTGTATCGAAGGATGTAGACAATTTCATATTCATCTGGCGTGTTTGTTATTTATTTCGATATCTTCGGCTAAGTAGGTTGTACAGAACACTGTTGCACAGAACACATCTTATTTCTTAATACCTGGTAAATCTGGTGTGATTTCGACTTGCCCAATGGAACAAAAGTTTGCTTTTTAACTTGTAAATTGTGTGACATATGATCTTCAGATTCCATATTATCTTCTACTTCAGTCATGTTGGTTTGCTCACTTAATGTCTCACATTGTTTCATTACTAATGATATCAAAGTGTCTACCAGTCAATAAAATATGTACTAATTAACCCTTTGGATGTCCAATATTTAAAAGATAGACCATGGTTCTGTGCATCAAATAAATCTTGTACCTTTTGCATTCCTACTTTATAGAAAGGTTCCCCAAAAAATGTTTTCTTATTTAATACAAAATGCTTATTATGCCACAAATATTGTTCTTTGTAAATTCAACTTTGCATAGTAGTCTAGCTTTAGGAGGTACCAGCTTTGCAACACCTCCCTGTAATATCCATTCAATTTTTCTAAATCTAATAAATTGGGGTTGTAGTTGCAGTTAAATTGTAAGTCCATAAGTTGTGAATCCCTAAAGCTTTCCAGGGTCCATTTTAACAAGGAACTATTTTTTAAACTCATCCTACTCTTGATGCCAAAAAGAGGTGTGAAACATTCAGACTACCATTTTCTATTTCTTGCACTAGAATAGGCCTTTTTATTCTCTCTTTTCTACCATACCACAGAAAAGAAAATATAATTTTATTTAGTCCATCAACATATTTATCTGAAAATTATTATTGCTGAAACAATAATTAAATAAAGATATTATATATGTTTTATTAATTTTTCCCCTTTCAGTGTCAGATTTCTTTGTTTCCAAAGCTTTAGGCTGTAAAGTATCTTCTGTTTGTTTTAATTTAACTTCACATTGTTGTATATCATATAATTTAAACATTCCAAGTGGTTTCATTGGGTTATCAGGCCAGTGAATTCCAAATGGTTTCAATTTACTATTTTTAAACTTACCTATCCAAAAGCTTTCTGACTTTTCTTAATTTAATTTCAGCCTACTGAATTCTCCAAATGATTAAATCTGTTTTAAAAAATGCAGCCTGATGTTTTATTTGAAAGAATTGCAATATTATAACCAGCATAATGTTCCTCCCCTATTCTAATCCTATAATAGTTGAATCATTCCTTATTTTAACTGTTTAAATTTCTATAGCTAATATAAAAAGGTAGGGAGACATGAAAAGCGTCCCCTTGTCGGACTCCTCATTTCACTTCATAATAACCAGATGTTATACCATTATTAATTATGCAGCTGCTTATATCTTTATGAAAGCTTTTTCGTACAAATCAATGTTTCTTCAATTTTAATTATATTAATGTGGCCAGCATGAAAGTCCATTCTAAAGAATCAAAAACTTTTTCATGTCTAAAGCAATTTTCATAATAGGAATTCTTTTATCTTTTGTATAATCTAGCAAATATTGATCAAAACTAATATTTTCACCAAAAAACTTTTTTTTATACATAACTAGTCAGATAAGAGTGGATTATTTTGTGTAAGAGCTTTGAAAGTTTCATAGAAAGTGTTATAGCCACAATTTTATAGTCTGTATTTAAAAGTGATATCGGTGCCAGGTCTTTGTCTGTATCTAATAAAGTTATTACTGCTTGCCTCTGGGATGCTGACAATCTGCCCTCCACCAACGATTTATTGAAAGATTTGACTAAAAGCGGGCCAACATATATGGCCAAAATTTAAATAAAAAACTCAATAGGTAAACCATAATTTCCTGGACTTTTGTTTTTACTGGTTTACGCAAAAAGTTATTATCTTTGTGCGTTAGATATTGGGCATTTATATCTAATAATATTTTTCAATCTGTCCAACTGACTTACTGTAATTTGATGAATACAATTAACAGTAACATTCCTTTTCTAAACAAAGTATCTTATTTGGAATAATAGTATATTCCCCATTATCCTTTCTAAGATTTCTGACCAATTTTCTAACTGTTTTATATTTTTTAGTTGAAAAGTCGTGGTTGTTTCCTACAAAGTTTACATGATAACACTTTCTTATGGGTTTCAAAATACAAGGCTTCAGTGATCAGCTGAAATCATTATCTGAAAGATGTTTGTATTTATTCAAACTACAGTTTTATTGTGGAAAGTCAAACCAATGAGCTCCTATGAATAACGGTATTATGAATAATAGTGTTAGACACTAGCAACCTGTTGACCGACCTGTTCTGCCGGCTGACTTTCACTCTCAAAGGCCGTGCATGATCTTGCTGTTTTGCAAGGTGTTCCATCAAATCATGAGTGCTTCTAGGTCATGACAGCCGTTCACGATGTTTTGCAAGGTGTGTGCTACACGCAACATCAAGATACCGCTTTTTAGAAATCGTACAATATACCAATTACCAAGCATTATGAGATGTTCTGCTGATAATATCACACTCTTAATGAGCTGGTCAGGGCAAATGGGTTACGTGAAGGTTTATTTGCTTGTACACATCCTACTATAAGTACAGGAAACAATCTGCATATCAAACGCGTGAACAGTTCTCAAGAAAATGCATGAGAAAATTAATCTAAGTTCGCTACCTGGCAGCCATATTGGATTCCTGGTGGGTCTGACATTTTACCCCTAGTATCCTCCTATAGGGACCGAACACTTAAAACTACTGAGCATTGGGTGGACCGGTTCTTGAAAATATGTGCCCTGTGTGGAACACAGGACCGTTTCCTGGAGGCTATATTATATTTCTGACGGGTTTAAAAAAATCTTTGTAGAGAAGAATCTTATGGCAAATGCTTGAATGTTTATCAAGATGATGTTAGGAAAGGTTTGATTGCTGCAAGCCGGTCAAATCTGATATCTGCAGGGTATGAAATTCGATAGCGCATCAGGACAAATTGTCCTGTAAGATTTCATGGACACAGGTGGAGTGCATGCAAAAAACTCTAAGATGCTGTCTGTCTCGCTTAATAGTTTTCTGACAGATTGAAATTAGCTAGCGCACATACTCTTATGGCCAACGAAAAAAACATCACGAGCAATGGCTCAAACGGTGCTGTATATAATGCGCACCAAAGTAGATGAGCGCAGCCTCACTGGCCAGGGTTTGAAATCTGATACCAATCAACTTACTTTTAAACGCTCTTCCGATAGAATTTCATAGCGAATTGGAAAGGTTCTGTATGAGCTGAGATGGACGGACAGTGTGATGGATGGACCAAAGAGCCTACGGTCGCTCTTGAGAAGTGTACCTTTTCTAGAGTTTTTCACGGACCAAGGTCTTAACAGATATGCTTAAATGTGCGTTTTCGCCTCGTTACTAGGATAATACAAGCCCAGTCCTGTTAAGTCCTAGCATACTGATTAAAGGTGTAAATTGGTCAATTTGATTCAATTCAATTTTATTGATAAAATGTTTTTGCACGTACACTCAGAAGGGTATAACCTTTAGGTTCAAAATCATTACACAAATTAATACATATCCACTGAAAATTTGTTGCTGACAACAGATTTTCAAGAGCCTGACTCACAGGTGAGCTTTAACTTTAAAGTGTCAGTATACTACACACAATTTTTGAATTCCAAATGTGGGATATATGATGAAATCCCAAAGAATTTCATAGATAAAACTGTGAAACATTAGAAAAGACAATCCTTTAACTTATAAGATCTATAACTTTTTTTCTGCACCCGATTGGTGTAGTGTGAGTCACGGGCACCTGTGATTTAAATATAATACCTTTGTCCTTCTAAACCTACAATGATCTATTTGCTCTCATGGGCTGAAATATCTTTCCATATCAACCGTTGTGAAATATTATATCGGACGCGTCAGAATCATAACTGTATTTGACATTGTTATATTAAAATGCAGCGCGTTTGTTTTACAGGTATTATTAAATGATTGGATTACACAGTGGCGTCAATAGTCTTCAAAGGGGGGGGGGGGGGGGTGACTCGCAACTTTTTTTCCAACACACACAAACACACACTGTATAAATATATATATATAAATATATATACCTTTTTTATTGTCTGTGTGAAACATTTAAATATATATAACAATAAGTTATAAGGTTTTAGAAAATAAGGTATTCTGTTTCCAGTATATGTCAATTCTAAATCACGTTTAGATATAAATTATTTCATATTTCAAATTATGATATATTTCATTTCCAACATATAAATATTATTCTCTAAATTTCAGGGGGTGTGTTACTACATAGATCATCCCCTTGCAAAATAGTGGAGGTGGGGGTATATAAACCCCCATCCCCCCTATGTTGACGCACCTCATTTTATATTGGTGACTCAATAAAATTGCAATGAGTCTTTGAATAATAAAGATTACCGAAATTTAACAGTTTGACAAAATGCAAATGCAATCAGATGCACCTGCGTACTTTGATAAAAAGCACAAAACATTGAACATATGTACAGTTCTTTTTGAAACCCTGATTATCATAGCAAACAACTCCTGTAGAAAATTACTTCCATACCACAATTATCACCTGCAGATATTTATTGTTCGGAACATTTTCAAATGCCGATCAAGCCGCTGGTACCGGAGATGTATGGACATCCGAAAAGGGAAATACTGGATCACTACTTAAAGAGAGTAGATGAACTTATCAACAATATTTTGGCAAGAAAACAATTGACAAATAATAATTTCGCTCATGTACCATTAATGGAGTATTCCAAGGCTTTAAAATGTTTATTTCCTTGTGTAATTATACACCTCAGAAAATATATCAACGTGACACAAAGTGTTCGGAGAGCGACAAGGGTCTCTCCAGGTGTGACATCGATACACACAACACAAGGACACAGAGCACACCGACGCAACACACGTCTACACAGCACACAGCACATTGACACAACACGCAGCAGACTGACACCGAGCACACACACGAGGACGACTCACACGCACAACACACAGAGACCAGACACAACACTTTCCCATGGCACTCACAAACGCACAGACGAGACGTGGGTGAAGACAAAACTGTGGTTGCTATATTCTCAAGGTCAAGCATTAATTGAACGCCATTTTAATGACGTTGAACGACAAGACGTCGTCCATAGGTTAAGGAGCTTGGCAACAGTGACATCTGAATGGAACCTCAAAGATTTACTGTAATATCTCAGTGGCAGGTTATTGGTTCTAAGTTGCTCATAACTAACAATATACAGATACAGAAACTCAGCAGACATAAAAAACATTCTTATCTTATCCTCATTCAACAGATAAAGGACACGGCCTTAAGATATATGTAATAAATGTCAGTTAGAAAGCTTTCCCTGATTAAAATCTTGTCATAACGGAATATGTGTGTGCCAGGATGAGATAAGTGCGTGTCCCCTGGAGTAACTCGAGCGTGATGTTCCTGTTGAGCCAGGATCTTGGTACTAGCTCTGTCATACAGCGACCATCATGGCGCCCGCTACACGCCTTCTTTTGACGGGTCTGTGCTTCAGGATCCGTGAGTACATTAATAATGGGGAATGAGAAACGCTTACTATCAGCATAGAAACCCATTAGCAGAAAATGGAAATCAGCTGTATTTTTCACATTGGCAAAAAGACAAGTCTTAACATCTTTTTAGTTTGTTTCCCATAACTGTTCATCACAAGCAAGCAAGTGGTGTTCTTATCTAAACAAAGCAATCACAGCATACAATATTCAGCCGAGCTGATTCAAGGTGAAGAAAAACTGCCTAGAATGGTGACATTCTAGACCATTTTTCATGGGTGAAAATTCCTGAACTGATTTTCCATGCCGACAGGAATATTGTGTGCTGGCTTCTTTATAATTGTGTATTATGGATTGACAGCCAGTCTGAAACTTACAATTAAAAATTCTGTAAAAACAAATGAATTGAGATGGCATCAGTGCCGCCCTCTTCTGTGAGACGGTTTAAGCTAAGTTAAAATCATCGAATTAGAGAGAAAGTCGTGTTTAATTTTATAAAGAGGTAAATGATTTTAATTTCCTGTTAACTAGAAACATTTGGATGGTGACAGCTTATAATCAATATATAATGAATCAATGCATTATATGACAATTCAAATTATTCATTGCTGTTTTGAAAATGGAAGTGATCGTAGTTGTAAATTTATTTTTTTATTCACTCCAGAAAAAATATACATCAAATAAACATAACTTAATATACAAACATAGGAACAATACAGTTTTAGACACAATTCATATATGGAAAATTCTAAGTTCACCAAAAAATGACTTTGAGGTACTAAAACATATGGAGGAAAAATATTTTTTTAACCCCCTTACTTGTCATTTCATGATTTAATAGATACAGTGACCACAGTTTTTTTTAAACATTATAACTTATTATTCCTTTCCGCTATTTTATATTCCATTATAAAAAATTCGTATAAATTTCTAAATCCATGTAGATTTGGATTCTGATTGGTACTTCTACACTGGTATATTTGTATATTTTACCCTTTACCACAATTACATTATACATATCACTCTCGTCGATATAGCCATAAAACACCTGACTTCTCAAGTGTAAACTCTATTAGCTGGTCAGTGCACCAAGTCCTAAAATCCATCAAATTTTTTTTAGTTAATATATATTCCCAAAATAAATGATTGTTTCCGCCTCCCCTACACAAAATGTGCAATAATCAAAATCCTGAATTTTCCATTTCATAAGCCAATAGTTGTTTACTAAAATATTATTCAGAAATTTATATTGAAGTATCCTAGGTTTTGTGTCATATGACACTCTGTATCGAAGGATGTAGACAATTTCATAATCATCTGGCGTGTTTGTTATTTATTTCGATATCTTCGGCTAAGTAGGTTGTACAGAACACTGTTGCACAGAACACATCTTATTTCTTAATACCTGGTAAATCTGGTGTGATTTCGACTTGCTCAATGGAACAAAAGTTTGCTTTTTAATTGTAAATTGTGTGACATATGATCTTCAGATTCCATATTATCTTCTACTTCAGTTATGTTGGTTTGCTCACTTACTGTCTCACATTGTTTCATTACTAATGATATCAAAGTGTCTACCAGTCAATAAAATATGTACTTATTAACCCTTTGGATGTCCAATATTTAAAAGATAGACCATGGTTCTGTGCATCAAATAAATCTTGTACCTTTGCATTCCTACTTTATAGAAATGTCCCCAATAGAATGTTTTCTTATTTAATTTAAAATGCTTATTATGCCACAAATATTGTTCTTTGTAAATTCAACTTTGCATAGTAGTCTAGCTTTAGGAGGTACCAGCTTTGCAACACCTCTCTGTAATATCCATTCAATTTTCCTAAATCTAATAAATTGGGGTTGTAGTTGCAGTTAAATTGTAAGTCCATAAGTTGTGAATCCCTAAAGCTTTCCAGGGTCCATTTTAACAAGGAACTATTTTTTAAACTCATCCTACTCTTGATGCCAAAAAGAGGTGTGAAACATTCAGACTACCATTTTCTATTTCTTGCACTAGAATAGGCCTTTTTATTCTCTCTTTTCTACCATTCCACAGAAAAGAAAATATAATTTTATTTAGTCTATCAACATATTTATCTGAAAATTATTATTGCTGAAACAATAATTAAATAAAGGTATTATATATGTTTTATTAATTTTTCCCCTTTCAGTGTCAGATTTCTTTGTTTCCAAAGCTTTAAGCTGTAAAGTATCTTCTGTTTGTTTTAATTTAACTTCACATTGTTGTATATCATATGATTTAAACACTCCAAGTGGTTTGATTGGTTTATCAGGCCAGTGAATTCCAAATGGTTTCAATTTACTATTTTTAAACTTACCTATCCATAAGCTTTCTGACTTTTCTTCATTTAATTTCAGCCCACTGAATTCTCCAAATGATTTAATCTGTTTTAAAAAATTCAGCCTGATGTTTTATCTGAAAGAATTGCAATATTATAACCAGCATATTGTTCCTCCCCTATTCTAATTCCTATAATAGTTGAATCATTCCTTATTTTAACTGTTTAAATTTTTATAGCTAATATAAAAAGGTAGGGAGACATGAAAAGCGTCCCCTTGTCGGACTCCTCTTTTCACTTCATAACAACCAGATGTTGTACCATTATTAATTATGCAGCTGCTTATATCTTTATGAAAGCTTTTTCGTACAAATCAATGTTTCTTCAATTTTAATTATTTTAATGTGGCCAGCATGAAAGTCCATTCTAAAGAATCAAAAACTTTTTCATGTCTAAAGCAATTTTCATAATAGGAATTCTTTTATCTTTTGTATAATCTAGCAAATATTGATCAAAACTAATATTTTCACCAATAAACTGTTTTTTTATACATAACTAGTCAGATAAGAGTGGATTATTTTGTGTAAGAGCTTTGAAATTTTCATAGAAAGTGTTACAGCCACAATTTTATAGTCTGTATTTAAAAGTGATATCGGTGCCAGGTCTTTGTCTGTCTCTAATAAAGTTATTACTGCTTGCCTCTGGGATGCTGACAATCTGCCCTCCACCAACGATTTATTGAAAGATTTGACTAAAAGCAGGCCAACATATATGGCCAAAATTTAAATAAAAAACTCAATAGGTAAACCATCATTTCCTGGACTTTTGTTTTTACTGGTTTACGCAAAAAGTTATTATCTTCGTGCGCTAGAAATTGGGCATTTATATCTAATAATATTTTTCAATCTGTCCAACTGACTTACTGTAATTTGATGAATACAATTTACAATAACATTCCTTTTCTAAACAAAGTATCTTAATTGGAATAATAGTATATTCTCCATTATCCTTTCTAAGATTTCTGACCAATTTTCTAACTGTATTATATTTTTTAGTTGTAAAGTCGTGGTTGTTTCCTACAAAGTTTACATGATAACACTTTCTTATGGGTTTCAAAATACAAGGCTTCAGTGATCAGCTGAAATCATTATATGAAAGATGTTTGTAGTTATTCAAACTACAGTTTTATTGTGGAAAGTCAAACCAATGAGCTCCTACGAATAACGGTATTATGAATAATAGTGTTAGACCCTAGCAACCTGTTGACCGACCTGATCTGCCGGCTGACTTTCACTCTCAAAGGCCGTGCATGATCTTGCAGTTTTGCATCTGAGGTGTTTGTTCCATCAATTCATGAGTGCTTCAAGGTCATGACAGCCGTTCACGATGCGTTGCAAGGTGTGTGCTACACGCAACATCAAGATACCGCTTTTTGGAAATCGTACAGTATACCCATGACCCATCATTATGAGATGTTCTGCTGATAATATCACACTCTTAATGAGCTGGTCAGGGCAAAAGGGTTACGTGAAGGTTTATTTGCTTGTACACATCCTACTATAAGTACAGGAAACAATCTGCATATCAAACGCGTGAACAGTTCTCAAGAAAATGCATGAGAAAATTAATCTAAGTTCGCTACCTGGCAGCCATATTGGATTCCTGGTGGGTCTGACATTTTACCCCTAGTATCCTCCTATAGGGACCGAACACTTAAAACTACTGAGCATTGGGTGGACCGGTTCTTGAAAATATGTGCCCTGTGTGGAACACAGGACCGTTTCCTGGAGGCTATATTATATTTCTGACGGGTTTAAAAAAATCTTTGTAGAGAAGAATCTTATGGCAAATGCTTGAATGTTTATCAAGATGATGTTAGGAAAGGTATGATTGCTGCAAACCGGTCATATCTGATATCTACAGGGTATGAAATTCGATAGCGCATCAGGACAAATTGTCCTGTAAGATTTCATAGACACAGGTGGAGTGCATGCAAAAAACTCTAAGATGCTGTCTGCCTCGCTTAATAGTTTTCTGACAGATTGAAATTAGCTAGCGCACATACTCTTATGGCCAACGAAAAAAACATCACGAGCAATGGCTCAAACGGTGCTGTATATAATGCGCACCAAAGTAGATGAGCGCAGCCTCACTGGCCAGGGTTTGAAATCTGAAACCAATCAACTTACTTTTAAACGCTCTTCCGATAGAATTTCATAGCGAATTGGAAAGGTTCTGTATGAGCTGAGATGGACGGACAGTGTGATGGATGGACCAAAGAGCCTACGGCCGCTCTTGAGAAGTGTACCTTTTCTAGAGTTTTTCACGGACCAAGGTCTTAACAGATATGCTTAAATGTGCGTTTTCGCCTCGTTACTAGGATAATACAAGCCCAGTCCTGTTCAGTCCTAGCATACTGATTAAAGGTGTAAATTGGTTAAATTGATTCAAATCAATTTTATTGATAAAATGTTTTTGCACGTACACTCAGAAGGGTATAACCTTTAGGTTCAAAATCATTACACAAATTAATACATATCCACTGAAAATTTGTTGCTGACAACAGATTTTCAAGAGCCTGACTCACAGGTGAGCTTTAACTTTAAAGTGTCAGTATACTACACACAATTTTTGAATTCCAAATGTGGGATATATGATGAAATCCCGAAGAATTTCATAGATAAAACTGTGAAACATTAGAAAAGACATTCTTTTAACTTATAAGATCTATAACTTTTTTTTCTGCACCCGATTGGTGTAGTGTGAGTCACGGGCACCTGTGATTTAAATATAATACCTTTGTCCTTCTAAACCTACAATGATCTATTTGCTCTCATGGGCTGAAATATCTTTCCATATCAACCGTTGTGAACTATTATATCGGACGCGTCAGAATCATAACTGTATTTGACATTGTTATATTAAAATGCACCGCGTTTGTTTTACAGGTATTATTAAATGATTGGATTACATAGTGGCGTCAATAGTCTTCAAAGGGGGGGGGGGGGGTGACTCGCAACTTTTTTTCCAACACACACAAACACACACTGTATAAATATATATATATAAATATATATACCTTTTTTATTGTCTGTGTGAAACATTTAAATATATATAACAATAAGTTATAAGGTTTTAGAAAATAAGGTATTCTGTTTCCAGTATATGTCAATTCTAAATCACGTTTAGATATAAATCATTTCATATTTCTAATTATGATATATTTCATTTCCAACATATAAATATTATTCTCTGAAATTTCAGGGGTTGTGTTACTACATAGATCATCCCCTTGAAAAATAGTGGAGGTGGGGGTATATATACTTCCATCCCCCCTATGTTGACGCACCTCATTTTATATTGGTAACTCAATAAAATACTTTGATAAAAAGCACAAAACATTGAACATATCTACAGTTCTTTTTGAAACCCTGATTATCATAGCAAACAACATTAACAGTGTTAGTCTTCAACTGGCCTGAAATGGAATCCGCCAGTGCTAGATTAATATCTCACCATTGTTTTTTTTTCTGTGTGGCAGTTCCCATATCAGGACATTTATCTTAATTATAATGCCGTGACATAAAACATGGATTACTTTTTTTTCAATGAATCAATACAGGGGTTTCTTTGCGGAACAGGTGCGACGACAAAACCTAGAACTGACAAAATTATAGCACTCTCAAATGTTAAGAAATATATCGCAGTGACTTAATTTCAGGTTTCCAATGAGTTTTTTTTATTAAACTCCCTTGGGGTCAGCGGTTACGATTTGTGCCTTGCTAACGGCCGTCCGGCCTGCCGGACGTACAGCCAGACGGACGTCGGACAAAGCGCCATTCCTTTACCTCAGCTGACTGACTGAGCTAGAATAAGGACATTTTCAGGGCGTTGTCACAAAGTTGTTGCGTGGCAAAAGGCCGCCAGTTGTTGTCACCAGCGGGCTATGACTTATTTTTATAGTTGGGATTGTGTTGATATCAGAATGTTTACGTAGGTAATGGGAATTCGAGTGTCATTATGTCGGGTTCAGACCAGTGCAGTTTAAAGTCGGTAAAGTGGTTTTGTCTTGACCGGTTCTTGTGAGGACACTCATATGGAAGGCTTTAGTGACCGCGCACCTGCAAGCTTGGGTTTTTTTCTGGTAATTTTGTCTATGGAGGCGTTCCCAGTTCTTTGATATGCATATGATCGGACGATGTGACGTCAGCATCCGTATAAAAGCTGTAAAATTGACAATTACAACTCCTGGGTGCGACGCGCTGAAAAGTGTACTCTGCCAAATTTGTTATCGTCCGACAGGAGGGTCCGAATTGATCGACTAAAAAGCCATATTCAGCTGACAGATAGATGGTGCCTGCAGGCACGATGTCTAAGGAAGCCACTGTGATTTTTTCTGTAACGGACTTCAGGACGAGTCTTGCAATTTTGCCGACGGACATTTACTGCTTTAACTGGACGTTTCCAGGAGTCTTCAGCTGTGTGGGACATTTAATCTAAGCCCAGAAAGTTCAGACTGCGCTTGACACGTATTCGCCAGAGAGAGCCGTGGATCGCTGTCCCAGTATTTCTGTGTTTTGTGACCTCGATTGAGTGCAGGCCTCTTAGTGGCCCACGCCCGTGCCGGACCAGTGCACACAGACAGTTAGTAACAGTATATATATGCACCCAGTCTTCCATGTTAGAGAACTATTCTTCAGGAATTATTACCATAAGTACAACAGTACAGTAAGCATGGCCAGCCAGCCGCACGAGTAAATAACTCTCCTTACAGCGCATATTTATAAGTTGTTTGTTCACCATTGTCTCGGCCTTGTCTTATATTTGGTACAGGGACTTGGTAAAACATAAATGTCATTCTTAGGCACTCTGCAAATTGTTGTTATAAATAACAAATATTCTATTGAACATCCCTTAAGAGCAAACTGGCATAAGCTGAGAGTTCCCTTATTCATCTTTACTTTTAAATCTGTTTTTATACAGTGATTCGTGAACTTGTTTATCATATAGATAATTACAGATAACGCTTCATTATAATATCCACTCATGAGTGAAATTGGTTACAGGTTTATATCCGGTATTTGCTTTAATCCATAAACTTATTAATGTCGTGGTTAGAGCTCTGTTACTTTCTATCAGAAGCCAACACAAACTGTAGGCAGGCTTTGATTGAGGACAGTGTCCTTGTTGTTTTCATACCCGTTCTGAATGACTGAATGAAACTAGATGTGTCGGAACGACACGAATGCCCCCGCTTGGGGCAAATTAGAAACATTTGTTAAATTTTGAATTTTTTTTAAGTTCAGGAGGTGTTGTATGGTCACAAGTAGGTCAACAAAGGCAAAATGCAAACTCGATGTGTAACGGGTCATTATCAAACAACACACCAAAAATCAGGCCAGTATCTGCAGGCATTGTGAAAAAAGTCCATACATGTGCATTTTCCATAAAAATTTCTGTCTTTCATGAAATTTTCTATGTTTAGGAGCCGTAAAACAATCAAAAGTAGGTCAACTGGGATGAAACGCGAACTCAATCTGTAACTGTCATTATCTGCCCACACATAAAAAATCAGGGTGGTATCTGCAGGCATTGAGGATAAAAAGTCCGTTCATATGCATTTGTTATGAAAATTTCTATGTTAGAGCACCGTCAAACGGTCAAAAGTAGGTCAACTGGGACAAAACGTGAACTCAATCTGTAACTGGTCATTATCTGCCCACACACCAAAAATCAGGCCAATATCTGCAGGTATTGCGAAAAAAAAGTCTGTACATGTGTATTTGTCATGAAAATTTATATTTTTCATGAAATTTTCTATGTTCAGGAGCCGTAAAACGGTCAAAAGTAAGTCAACTAGGATGAAACAGAAACTCGATCTGTAACTGGTCAATATCTGCCCACACACCAAAAATCAGGGTGGTATCTGCAGGCATTGAAGAGAAAAAGTCCGTACATATGCATTTATTATGAAAATTTCTATTTTTCATGAAATTTTCTATGTTCAGGAGCAGTCAAATAGTCAAAAGTAGGTCAACTGGGACAAAACAAGAACTCGATCTGTAACTGGTCATTATCTGCCTACACACCAAAAATCAGGCCCGTATCTGCAGGCACTGCGAAAAAAGTCCGTACATGTGTGTTTGTCATGAAAATTCTATTTTTCATGAAATTTTCTAAGTTTAGGAGCCGTAAAACGGTCAAAAGTAGGCCAACCGGGACGAAACGCGAACTCGATCTGTAACTGATCTATATCTGCCCCGACACCAAAAATCAGGCCAATATCTGCCCACACACCAAAAATCAGGCCAATATCTGCAGGCATTGCGAAAAAAAGTCCGTACAACTGTTTGATTTCGGAATGACGGAAGGACGGAAGGACGGACATGGGTAAAACTATATGCCCCGGCCACTTTGTGGCGGGGGCATAATAAAATGAATGATCAAGCCTGCTGGACTGATGTCACACGCCGCTCCTTAGAAGGTACTTTATTGCAGGGGCGTCAATAAGGGGGGGGGGGTGTATATAATATATATCCCCCACAGGTTTTTCAAGCGGACGTCTCGGTGTATTCAGGCCTTGGACAACCGCTGTATAACCGCTGCGTGAGGAGCGTAGCCTGTGACATGCTAGAGGTCATTGAATCAATTTTATTGTCGAAAATTCTTTCCTAGCGATTCTGTATTCGATTATTGCAAAATCTGTACACTAGATTTATTCTAGATGCTTATTATATATAGACTAAGTAATAATAAACTATCCACTCGAAATCCTAATGTAGCATTACGGAGGTATCATCTATTTAAAAGGCGACCTTCCTGGTCACAAAATAGTACCTACTGCATCATGTATATTGTCCAATGGCTATTAGGTATTTGCTGGAGGTAACAATATATGAAAATGACTGTAGATGGATTAATTAATTCTAACTATTGATTCCTTTCTGATTCGATTTGTATTACTCAGTGGCTTCGATTCCATACATTACCTGGCCAATATATAACCCCCTCCCCCTTACTATAAGATGGATTCTGGTACGTAGACGTAGATTGTCAATACCTACGACAACCTACGTCAGTTAGCGAAAATTTACGACAGATATTACGACAACCTACGTTACCTAACAATAACAAGTCATAGGGATTAGTGGGGTGAGCTGTCTGGCTGGTTAAAGGCTGATCTTGAAGCATGACAGGTTTTACATGCAAAACCTTTCAAGTTGTGTTGGCATTGTGAAGCACTTTCTGAATTTGTTCTCCAACTGACTGCCATTATTGTATGGCAAAATACTAAACGGACCCGCTTAGAACAAAAGTCTAAATCTCGTGAAACATACTTTATTTACTTTTGTTCTTATCAAATTAGCGAATTAAATACTTCTATTCAAATTTATTTTTAATTGACATAAAATATGATGTACCAACTACAGTTCTCGTATTCTGACTGACCAGTGGAACAGGCTAGAGGATTTAAGTTAAGTTTGTATGTTCGTTTTTACATGTAACACAATCGGCAATTCAATAAAATAGTCAGATTTGTATAAACCCATAAAATATACAATTATCTTGTCAAACAAATGAAGGAAAACCGTATTAAAAACAATGGGTCCTGTAAAATCATTGCGATGTCCGGCAAATTGTTTGCTTATCTGTAACTTACTGTCCCGAAGAATATTGTCCAAGCACGAGGCTTGATTGATACTTATAGTCTGTATTTATAATTGCAGTCAGTATATCTAATTACAGTGTGCTTCACGTTGGCCACCATGAAAAAAGATACGAGACTCACTCGGCCGAATGTGGTTTTTATTCTGGTTGACGACATGGGGCATGGAGACATCGGTTATCATAACGGTACAGTGATGACGCCACACCTTGACGCCTTGTCCGGTCAGGGAGTGCGACTTGGCCAGCACTACAGCCTGCATCTCTGTGGACCAAGCAGGGCTTGCTTGCTGACTGGACTGTACCAAGTAGGTTATGGACGTAGCAACATTTCATGTGATGCTTCATGTATGTTAAAAGTCTCTAGACAATTGGCGACCCGTTGGATCATCGTTGCGGAGTTATAAACCTTGTCCCTTTTAACGTTATTTTACATAGGCCAGGAGCTGGCACCCACGTTCTCGTTATAGTTGATTCCCCGGTGCTCTCTTCTGATTAAGAACCGTTTAGTGAACAATACAACAGAATTGCAGCAAAACGAAAGTAGGAATTATTGTGCAGTCTCATGGTGTCCGGCAGAAGGTCAGATTGGTCAAAGTATAAAAAGATTACTATGCTGTATCGCGCCTATAATTCTACCAAGAATTCATTTCTACCGAAGTGATCCAATTAAGTATACATTCTGTAAAATAGTGCATCCAGTTACACTGGGATCAAAACTGGTCAAAGGTCATGGCCTGGTTCCTCTTGCTGAGCACAATGTTCTGCAACCATCTGTAATACCAGGTGACATTAGTCGCCTGACAAAAGGGTTGCTATGAAATCTGGCACTTTTTTTAAATATAATCGCAGGAACTTATGGGAAACCGTAACAAAGTACATATATTAAGTTTATTAAAACACCCATAGGCCTCTTCCAATTCGTTGCCCTATAATCGTAGTATTGATTTGCTGCCAAATTTGGTATATTAAACTATATCAAACTATATTCTTTTGGAAAAGTAAAAGAATGAGTCTATTATGGAAGGCACGTCTCATAAAACATGTAATTTGGAAGATATAGAGAACAAGAATATATTATCTCAACATCTAAAATAAATATATTAAAATATTATCACAGCATCTAGTTAAATTTAAAGCAAATGTGCTTTCCATATTAAGCTATAACCCTATTACCATTAATAAGTTTATATGAGAATATACGGGTTAAATCTGACATTTTGTCTATCCATTATTTACAACGATTCTTACAGACCCATAATGCCGTGTACCGGAACATTAATATCCGGAACCCGACTGGACTTCCGGTGTCGCTGACCACCCTGGCTGACCATCTGGGCCGGGCCGGGTACATGACGCACGCCGTCGGAAAGTGGCACATGGGCTGGGCAAGACCTGCCTTCCTGCCGACACGGCGGGGGTTTCATACGTTCCAAGGTAAATGACGATTTTTACATTATTATCTTAAATATATATATATATATATATATATATATCATATATCATGTATCATATATTATCATATATAAAATGCAGGGCAAGCATGGTAAATCGATCGATTAAAAAGAACTGATACGATAGGGCCGCGACAAAAACTTTTGGGTTATCAATGGCGCTATCAGGAATCGATAAAAAAAATAAACAATCGCCATGGATTGGCGCAGCAAACAACATTCAGATATGTAAAGCGCACAAAATATAGACACATGGACTATTACGTTGTATACATGTATATTATGATTATATATCAAGGCAATTTATATGTAGTTACAGAACATCCTTCCAAATGTTGTCTTTGTCTTGAACTTGTTTGCTGAAAATATGAAGAAGAAAAGAGATATACTTGTTCCATTTTAGTAAAAGACGAGAGTCAGACAGGAGTTTATTTTATACACCTTTATGGAATTTTAGAGTGATTTAGGTTAGATTTAGATTATGTATCCAGACAACAGTTCTCTGGATTACTTTTTAAAAGTTTTTAAAGGTGATTTTTAGGCTTTTCGGAGGGGGGGATCGGGGATCTCTGTGGCCTTAGAACTACAATGCTTAGAATGTATGTCCATTAATGGTCATTTTAAATGTCATTTTAAGGCAGTGGCACCGTCAGGCAATGGCTAAAATTCACTCCCTCAACGATTCGAAAAATAGCCGGACAGTCGTACCGCATTTGTACATGTGTACACTCCAGTGAATTTTCATACAAACGATGTTTTTGCCATTACCGGAAAAAACTGATTGATGTGTATAAAGCTTTAGATTTTTCAATTTAATATACCAATATATCATTTATATTGTTTTGCCGATAACCGATATTAACTTTTCTCCCGATAAGCACCCTAAATTTGATTGATAACCGGTCGCTGAAACCGGCCGATACCCGATACAAATTACCCCCGCCGATCACCAGGACATTTAAAATAACTATAACCAGTACCAATAACCCAGGCCGATAACCCGGGCCGAAATCCCTGATAAAATATGCTGAGGAATCATCAATTTCAGACAATGTCTTGTATTCAATATGCCAGACAAACCCTTTTAAATATAATAACAGTTTGACATTTGAAACGTGTAAATGACCAGGAAATATTGGATAATATGAAAGTAACTCAACACAGACGCAAGGTCTTAAATGAGCAAGCTCGTTGAGGTTTTATTGTTATTCTTTTCCAGGTGTTGTATCGGGCATGCAGGACCACTACACGTACAAGCGGTGTGTACCGAGGATGAAAACGTGTGGTATTGTTTCGTATATAAACGACAAACCGACCACGTCCTTCAGGGGCCAGCACTCAACCAGCAAGTACAGTAGACGTACAATAGAACTGATCACGCAGCAGGCGCAGGCCATACGGACCGGCAAAAAGACCAAAGTAAGTTAGTGTAAGAGAAATTTGCAACTGTACATAGTAGCCGTGTCAATACCTCAATTCATTTTTACACCTGTAGTCGTAGTTTGCTTGATTACAGAATTAACTAGATATTCTCAAGCTGTTAATACGAAATAAAATTTATCATAGATTAAATAAAGTTGGTTTAAAAAATTAATTTTTATCTGTTATTTACGGTGTTCAGTTAGTATTGATGAGTCGTTTAGAACTTTTTAAGCTAACGCCTATACGTGTTTTCTCATTTAACAAGGTTCTGATAGATTATGAACATAATAATGTTAAAAGAATGACATGTTTTCATAGAGCTTTTTAGGTTAACGTTTTATATATTTTGATCAAAGATTAAACCAGAAACTTAAAATTCCTCGAAATCCTTGCTGAACTGGAAATTCACATGTTTGGTCTTGAGGCTCCGGTGGCTTTTATGGATCATCAGCTTCAAGACCATCACTTTAACCACAATATAATCCATTTGGACATTTGTCTCTCTTGAGATCAGCCCAAAAGGTTAAATAATAAATAAAGAAATTTAATTGTGTCAGTTATACAAAAGCATCAATCTACTCTTCATTTATGCATCTCAATAATTTGTTTTCCCTTTCATTAGCTGTTCTTTATCAAATGCTTTTCAAAAGTCTTTGTCCTGAAACCCGGATCGTTTCGTGTTTGTGTATATGTGTTAATGTGTGTGTGTGTGTGTGTGTGAAAGAGAGAGAGAGAGAGAGAAACTCCGTTTGAAGAGAAATTCTGTACCTTCGATGTCCGACTGAGATGTTGCGCTCCCTATACCTTTTTACAAGTCCTGCGTACGCCCCTGTTTGTATTGCAGCCGATGTTCATCTATCTGGCGCTGTCTGCCCCGCACGCGCCGCTTCAGGCCCCCAAACACTTCCTACATATGTACCAGAATGTCACAGACACGAAACGAAGGAACTTCCTAGGTAAAAAATGACTGGTTACTAATCATCCGCTCTTAAAAGTTCACTCCATGCTTATACTAAACATTTTGTGAATGTATGACTGTGCAGTGAAATAAGTTATATCGATTAATTGTTGGCATGGCTTACACTTTATATATTGTTCAGTTGACTTTGAAGTCTTTTACATCAACTTTCTGTTAGCCACACGTTCAGTCTATCGATCCGTCCTGTAACCATCAAAGTTGGAAATCCATAATGAGGCTAGCAAACTATAAGGTATAGACATAAATGTTTGCCCTAAAAATTCACATTGAGCCCTGTATATATGGATTCTCGCTTTCATTCGTAAGTCCGTAGCATATGAACAAGATCGATCTTACCAGTTCTTAAAAACTCAGTTTTCCTACAAAATAAACTATGAACTACATAAAGCCACGAGGTTCTCACCATCCTCATGATTATTGTGCCATGTTTGGCATGCTGATTCTTTTTGTTAGATTTATCATCTGTTCTACACCTGTCTGCATCATATGGATTGCTTTCTAGTCAAACTGTTGATTTGGAATTGTATGAGATGGGCATGAAGTGGAAGAAAAATGTGAATGGAACAGTTATTTAAACAGAATTGAACAAATTTAATGAAATTAGCAGAATTGACCAAAGCATGTACCAACTCACATTTCTTGATGTGATCCTCATGAGGAGCCGTTACTTTTTTGGAATTGGTTCAGTTTGCAGATCAGTCTTGCAGAGTTAGACTGAACTCAAACACAAGTATCTGTAATATGTGTTACAAGAGCACTGTGCACAGCTGGCATGACCATGATGCTTATTCTCTCGGACTAGATTTTGTGTGGCGGCACACTCGCCTGTATTATCAACAAATTGTTCGCTATATTGTTCCTTAAAAGAAGTTTAATTGAATATTTCGAATTGACCAATAATCAGAGAACATAATCTGAAGTTTTTTTCACAGCTATGATCACACATCTGGACCATTGGATCGGGAAGATACACAAAGCGCTGGTGATGAACAGCTTATGGAACAACACGATCATCGTGTTCGCTTCAGGTCGTCCTTGAATAACTTATACATCTGCCAGAAAAATAAATATTTGATTGCACTTAACTGTTCTTTACTGTTTTTACATGTATAAGTGAGAGTTGAACGAAAATACTCAAAATAGAATTGATTTTATGCCTTTTCTAACACGTTTTCAGCTTTAAATAACGCATGTATAACAGTTGGACTATAATCCTTCGTCTTTCTTTACATTAAATTTAATAAATTTTAGATATATATATATATACTGACTGCGGCTGAATTGATGATATGTATCCAAATTTATTGTTTTGGAAGTAGATATAATAACCAGTTAGGGATATAATGTATAAATATGTATCATAAGACCCGGATTTTGATCTATGTATCGTTTGATCTCATCAGATAATGGGGGAGTAAGAGGCACCGGGTCAGGTGGGCCGCTGCTAGGAGTAAAGGGCACCTTGTATGAGGGTGGGATTCGAACTCCTGCCTTCGTGGCGAGTCCACTTCTTAAACAAACAGGTGTGGTAACTGAGGAGCTGTTCCACATGACGGACTGGTTTCCTACTGTCCTCTCTGCAGCCGGCGTCACACCCTCACACATTGATCAGCTTCATTTAGATGGCATGGATCAATGGGACATGATCAGGTGAGTGCAGCTAGCCGTCAAATAAATAAAAACAGCCCAATGTCAATCCTTCAATTGATACGCTACAATCAAAGCTTAGCCATTTTAGTCATTTTCATCCAATATTTTGGGGCGGACTTTTTTCAGTCGTAAAATCGGTATGGTCGGTGCCATCTTCCAAATATTTGTATAAATCCTATCGAAAAAAAAAAAAATCAACTAAAAAATTCATTGACAATGTATCTTTGACAATCGATATATTTGAAGACGGACGAAAAATCGCATGTTTTTTGGCAGGCTTTCTTTCTTTTATCGTTATTATTTTAAGCAATCGAGGAGATGATACCAGTAGTGACCAAAACTCCCGGAAAATGTGGTGATGTAAGTGTGCGGGAATGAGCTGGCCGGCGAGACTTAAAACTTACTTGCAGATTTTTTCCCGGCCAATAATATAATTGGGCAACAAAATCAGTGGATGGAAGGTCGGTTTAACAGGATTAACCTTTACCAACCTTTTTAACTACTTAATAATAAGACAATAACACCCTCTATGCAAGAGCTGCATAGCATATGTTCCAAACAGAATAGGATTTCCAAGCTACGAACAGAGTTTGTGTGTGTGTGTGTGTGGGGGGGGGGGGGGGGTTCTTTAGTGCACATTTAACGTGGTCGCGCCTCAGGTGGCTGGATTGGACAGGTGGTCATGTTTCAGAGACGTCCACAATGTGCGGTTCTCCAGCTTATTCTTATTATTCAGATGTCTATTGTTCTGTTTTTTACATTCCATTTAACGTAGTATAACTATAAAATTTGAACCTTGCAGGACAGGTGGTTATGGACGGCGGTCTGAAGCCCTGCTAGGTCTGGTTAGGAGACGCTTATTTACGAACGGGACAGAGGGCTGTGGATTCGACACACGTACCAAGGCAGCTTATAGGCTGGGACCATGGAAACTGATCACGGGGCTAAAAGGTCAGCCGCTTGTGTCATTCACTTAAGGCCCCTTTACACAGGACTGTCACCTTTCTGCCACCTTAGAGCCACCAAAAAATGACCAGAACGCTCAATGGTCGCCTTACCCCAAAAAATCCTGTTTCTGTGTAATTGCTCCTTAACTGTTTCAGCGATACTTGTGCCTCCCTTGAACCTCCCAAAATGCAGCATTAGGGTATTTCTTGCCTGCCTTCCCTCTGCTTCCCCTGTGCCACCAGAGCGACCACTGTGCCTCCATTCTACGACTACGGCAATGCTTGTGCCTCCCTTCTGCCTCCTTTGAGCCACCTTTGAGCAACCCACCACCTCGGCGACCTTTGTGCGATTGTTTTGAACATGTTCAAAAACTCACGGCTACCATGGCGTCCATGGCGATGTCTGAAACTCCTGTGTACCACCTTTGAACGACCTAGGCAACCATTCTGCCTTCTTTGAGCCTCCTACGACGACCTGGTAAATTTTGTGGTCGCACACGGGAGGCAGAAAGGTCGCTATTCTGTGTAAAGGCCCCTTAACATTCAGGGAACCCGCATATTTCTTGGGGAAGCTCAGTCCATACACAGGATCAAGATGTATACGTGAATATGAACAGAAACCTGCTGATTCTGACGGATTCAAGCATGTTATACCTGAAATTGTCCCATTTTTCCGACCCAATTCTCATTGTCAGGAGAGTTAATACGCTCCTAACGCAGCGGTTATATACAGCAATTGTTCCAGATCTCCCTGGCTATAATAGCTGCTTTGTATAACAAGGTTTCTTGGTCTAACCACCAGGGTTGACACAGAACACAGAATTTTAATCAGACCAATGAGAGATTGGTATCGCATTGTGCATCCAGCTAAATTTTAAACAGGCGACATCTGCTGTCATAGGTCTGATTACACTGATATACCAGCTTTTGTTGGTCAATTCTTGGCTCCATGTCAGAGCCGGTGTAATCAAACCAACATATAAAACCCCGATCTTATGAATTACTATACGCGTACCCAGTACCAACAGGCCATGGACCTATTCTTTTAATAAACATTGTTAAACTTGTTTTAGATACGCCGGGTCGTTTGTCGCTATATAACTTGAGGGAGGATCCTTTTGAAATAACGGACATGCACCACTCACGGCCGGACATCGTACAACAGCTGTGTAACAAGCTACAACATCACCTCCTACACAGCCGACAGGGCGTCCTGACCAGGTACAAGTCGCCCCTCGCCAGGCCTCGCCGCGGGTTCTACATCCCGTACCTGCCTGATTAGACCTACCCACACTCAGGGTTATTCAAGGACAGTGTGACCGAGGCCTTGTAAAGTTTAACATGGAACCATATGACTAAAAAGTAAAATAATCTATTTGATCTTTAACCTCTGGGTAGTCTCAGGGTTTATGCACAAATCACATACATTGATATGTTCGTCTTGTATGAATATACATGAAGTATAGTGATGAACTTACATGTGCGAGTGTCTATGTGTATTAACAGATTGCTGGATCTTAAAATAGCGGCAACATGCTTTTAGTTTACTCATGAATAAGTATGACCGTGTAGAACTTAATAACCACACACAACATTTTATTGCGTGTGGGTGTTATATTTCACATTAAAGATACATTTGTAGTAATATGTGAATTATCTCAGGCTATTCATTCATTTTGGATAAATAATAATTTTTCCACACAAAACCAACTGGTTCATTGACTTTACCATCTCCAGTTCACTTGTTTTACACATTGTTATGGTATCGTGTGTGCGTAAACACATCCCACATGCATCTGTTAACCATAAAAATCGAGGTGACCGAAGAAACACCGAAAAAAACACCATTTGAAAGCTTGAAAATTTATATTTGTGAAGTTCCAGTGATCTCGTCCGTAGCCGTGACAACCCGACTCGGTAGGCAATCGGATATATTGGCTGGTAAGCCTACTCGTGTCGTGATACAAGTTATATCTAGGAATGTATCGCAGTGGTCTTGCATCAGGTTACATTCATATCGTGGTAAACGGCCCGTAATCTCAATATTATGCGAAAAATAATGAATTTACACAATAGTACACAATGTTAGCTCACAACCCGAACTGAAACACCGTCTCCATGGACACGGGTCATTTCCTGTATCACCTGCAAGCTGCCTGCGTCCTGTAACCCGTGCGAGCCATGCTAGTATTCATACGGTCATAAATTAAACAAACACGCCAAAGGGTTTACCGATGTGCTGGGTTAAAATGGAACTTTTCTCGCTTATGTTTGGTATTATTAGAAAGTACACAAAAAATGCTAACGATTGGTCTGGTTTATGTTGATTTACAGTGTACCTGGAGGACATGAAGCGTTGTCAGAAATGACGAAAATATTTGCATTTTCATTAATGCGTTCCTCAGACGTATATGTCATGACACTCTGGCGCTAGTAATCTGGTCGTAATTCCAGAGGGTCGATATGACACTATCTCGTCCGGTGCAGGTTTATTTCAACATGTGCACAGGGTTAAAATACGGTTTCAACACGAATTATTGGCCGGTATCCCGATAGTTTTGGTATGAAAATACTAAATTCCATGTATATTTAACATATCCGATATGTGAATAGATCCCTTTAAGATAACAGAAATTTTAAAGGTATAGTATTCTTAGAAAGGTATTCTAGTTGGGGCACAGTGATTTTTAATTGTATGAATGAACAGGTACAAAATATGAAGTTTGTTGGTGTTTGTGCCAAGCTAGCCAGATATACGACACGCATATCTCCAATCCTCAGGTAACAGGAAGTCAAGAATTCTAATGACAGCTGAAAAAATACAAATAGCTTGTTTAAAACACCATAAAATAAAAGATATAGAGGCACCACAAGTCCTGAAGTCCTGAAGATCAATCAGATGACTGTACATCCAGGACAATCCATTTAGACACTATGAGATACCTTATCAAAATTGTGGATCTCCCATGTGAACTTAAAATGTCTTAGTCTGAAAAATTAATAAAGGGAAATGTAGGTGGCGACACCAGACTTTCAAAGCTAAAGCGCTATCCAAGATGAAGAAACTCACCGAATTCACGACAATCCAAGGACCATTTATTGAGATATATTGTTACAGATGCCTGTACTGTGCACTTTGTTTATGTGCACTGTGTGATTGTATTGATTTGCTGTTATACTGTTGTTATACTGTGTAATTGTATTGATTTAGCGTATTGTAGTGTTAGGGTTGTTTTAAGAATAAATTATAGTTATTTGTATTGATTTGCTGTTATACTGTTATGGTTAAAATCCACACTCTGCTAAGTAGCACATTGGTACTGTATAGTCTGGCATTCTCATAACAACAGACCGAAGGTTCTTACATTTACTAGTGCAAACTGTGAATGAGTGACAAAACAAAACTAGACAACCATAGGTCGAGGGCTTGTCGGAACACCAGGCAGACAGACATGCAGAAATAACAAGGTCAGGGTCATGTCATTCATCCAGGATATATATTACTAGCTGATAAACCCGGTATACCGGGCTTTTTACCGCGGTTTGGGTGATATATTTACTGTGATATTGAATCATTTTTTATTATAAAAGTTAAAAGAAAATATAGATTTTTGGTGGGATACTCTCGGAATATGAAATGTACAAATTTTTTTTTACTGTTAGTTTGTGGCGCTGTGCTCGTGGCAAAAGTCATATCCGGGTATGTTTACCTTGAAGACCTGGTCAGTGATGGTTAACATTGCGAACCGGAATGAGACGTGGAGGCATACAGTGTTTCGTTGATAGTTGACTGGTTTCTATCGTTGGACGTATAAAGAATAGCTTGATGTGAGGAACACATGAAAGATTAATTAAATGTACGTTGCAAGGAAGAAGAAAACAGAAATATGCATACATCGTAAGTAGCAGAAGCGGACCCAGCGGGACTCCATGCAGTAGGTCCGTATCCCATTTTCAGCCACCGCAACCTTTTATTCATCGTATCAGACAAATTTAAAGGAATGAAATCGCCGACACCACCCAAGCCCTGTTCCTGAAATTGGGACCTTGAATTAGGTTTTGTCATTAATCCCCATGGGTTGAACTCTCCATTTCATAAAGCGAGAAACATGTGCTTTTCTCTTTTACTGATCACGCACGTGGGTCAAATCCCTCATTGAAAGCAAGCGTTATTCATATGAACAGTAGTCCTTAGTGATAGAGGTTAAGTGACCACGATGCACGCATTCTGGTGAAGGCAGTTCGGCTGTGCTCGGTAATAAAACGGAAAAATCACTCAAAATTATATGTATATTAAAAATTATTTATTTTCATATCGCCTATGTCAATGCGGGGATAATAACCTTTAAAATGATGTATGGCACAATATTGTACACAACGCGGTTTTAGAGAACATTGCGAACAAACGTGAACTGAATTCCTTTTATATATAAGTAACTAGCTGATAAACCCGGTATAAAGGGCTTTTTACCGGGGTTTTGGAGATATATTATTTGAGATATATGTTGGCTCATTTTTTATTATAAAAGTTAAAAGAAAATATAGATTTTTAGTGGGTTACTCTCGGAATACGATAAGTACAAATATTTTTTTACTGTTATTTTGTGGCGCTGTGCTCGTGGCAAACATCAAACCCCGGTATGTTTACTTTGAAGACCTGGTCAGTGATGGTTTACATTGCGAACAGGAATGAGACGCGGTAGCATACAGTGTTTTGTTGATTTGACTGGTTTCTATCATTGGACGTATAAAGAATAGGTTGATGTGAGGAACTCATAAAAGATTAATTTCAAGGAAACTGTTCCAGTAGAAGGAAACAGAAATATGCAAACATCGTATGTAGCAAAAGCGGACCCAGCGGGACTCCATGCAGTGGGTCCGTATCAAATTTTCAGCCACCGCAACCTTTTTTCCATCGTATCAGACAAAGTTTGAGGCCTGAAACCCCCGCCACCACACCCAAGCCCTGTTCCTGAAATTGGGACCTTGAATTAGGTTTTGTCATTAATCCTCCTGGGTTGAACTCTCCATTTCATAAAGCGAGAAACATGTGTTTTTCTCTTTTACTGACCACGCACGTGGGTCAAATCCCTCATTGAAAGCAAGCGTTATTCATATGAACAATAGTCCTTATAGTGTTAGAGGTTAAGTGACCACGATGCACGCATTCCGGTGATTGCCGAAAGCAGTTCGGCTGTTCTCGGTAAAAAAACGGAAAAATCACTCAAAATTATATGTATATTAAAATTTATTTATTTTCATATCGCCTATGTCACTGCGGGGATAATAACCTTTAAAATGAGGTATGGCACAATATTGTACACAACGCAGTTTTAGAGAACATTGCGCACAAACGTGAACCGAATTCCTTTTATAAGTATTAGATAGACAGGTGATTCAGATGACCAACAATTTATAACTATATCGAGGATTTCCGGCAAGCAACAAATAAACATACACAAAAATCAGACAGACAAAACTGACCAACGTGCTTAAAGAAATCGAAGACTTCCAGCCAGCACAATATAGACAGACATACAAGACTGACCATCATGCTTGCCAAAATCTTTAATTCCGGAAAGAAACAAGAAGACAGACAGAAATACGGGACTGGCCAACATGACTGGCGAAATCATTGATTCCGGCAAGCAACAAGCAGAAAGTCAGAATGACATACAGGCCTTGCCAACATGCAATAATACAATGGAATTGAAAAAAATACTATTCCAACTATAGTCCAGTATATGAGTGGAGCCACCTGCATAGCTCACATCTGCAAATTTACCATTTTGGCTCACAGTAACAGGTTCCCATTAGTGGAACCATCTCATACTTCTAGATTAAATAATTTTACATTTCACGTGAGAAATATTTGACTTACGGGCAACATATATTATAAGCAAACATAGGCCTCAAATACTATATTTATTTCATTACGCTACCATTCTGAAAATAATTCATTTAAGCTGGTACTCATTTATCCTATATTAATCTAAGTAATAGGTACTCTTAACATATGAGAGAATTCTGATTTGATTTGAAGAAAATTATGTAAACAAAATGACTCCATCTGTACTGCAGCTTTAACTGACATACCAGTCACAAGACCAATAATATTTCCGTATAATCTGGTGCTTGTAGCCCCAGCAGTCCCTGAGATATTTGGCAGCAGACACCATTCAGCACTTGCAATAGTCAACATCTGTAGTAGGCGAAACTTTAAATCAATGAATGATAAACCATGGTAAGAAGGTAAAGAGTTTATTTTCTGTCTTATATAGGAAAGAGTAGAATTTGATATTTTTAAAACTGGACCTTATATATAGTAGTCGCTTGTTGTACAATTTGGAACTGGTTGTCAAAGCCTTTCCTGAGATATTTATAGTTACAGGCTTGTCTACCTGTACACATCATATCATCAGTCATTGCAAATAATCATCATACAGCTCAAAGAACGCTAGTGAGATTATGTTCACATGTTAAAGGTATAGATGAGGCAGATAAGTAAAATTTACGAACGAAGAAAATGTATTTGCTCAGTATTTGACTTTAACCATTAATGATTGCCTGACATCCATGTATTTTACTCGACAGCTCACAGTATAAAGTCAATGATATAATTTAGGCTGACCAAGGGGATTTCAAGGATCTTTTCGGGTTTTAATTCTTAAGTTTCTAGGTTTAGCTATTACCATCTATGCCCTGGTAATGGTCAGACAGCCGGACGACCTAACGACGATAAAAAAGCTGTTGCTCAGATGCTCAGAATTCTGGAAGGAGTACTTGAAGGGGTACGTGACAGAGTACTCAACATGCCTTCAAAATTCCTGAGTAGATTTATTGTCCTCCACCAAATAATCTTGGATACAGAGCAACATGTGTTACGTGCTTTGACCGTCAGGTGGCGTTAGAGTGGCGAACGTTGATCAGTATGAGTGTGAGGGTTCTCGCGCACGTTTAAAATGTCCTGTGATGTATATTACTTGTGATGACAATCCATGTGGTTTTTCAAGTCTAGCACGCATGAGCTGACTCAGTAGCACAATCACGAAAGAAAATGAGCTATAGCCGAGCATCGCTGAAATTACAAATTCCTGGCTTTTCTTGATATATGGCTCTGTAATGTCCTAAATACTTTGGGGGGGGGGGGGGATTCAGAGGAAATATTGAAAAGCCCTTTTCCCAGTTATAAAGGACATAATGCAAGTCCATCAAGCATTAATTTGTACATAGTCATATTTCAATCTTTATTTTAATAGGGGGGGGGGGGGGTTCAGGTGATTACATTTATCGTCCACACGTATTCAAAATTTGCCTTAGGGATATTTACCCCCATCCCCCTATATTAACGCCTCGGATTCTACTAGCGGACACGAAGGTCGTTTATTATTCACGGACATGCTTGTTCTTCACGGACATGTTTGTTCTTTTGATTCCAGTGCTCAGGGACACGGAATGTCTCAACATAACCTGTAGCCGTGATATGTGATAAAAAGTCGACATATGATAAACGTAGGGTGTCAAATAAATCTGTGCTTTTGGGTGCCTTACCGGACGGTTTTCAGAATAAAGATTGATGTGAATCAATTCGCATGACTAGAAATCCGCATTTTAACTCTAATGCAAGCATTCGCGATGCTCCAAAATCCGTGTTAATATTCACTTCAACAACCCGTATTTCCGGGTTCATTCGTGCATAAGTGAATGAACATTTGTGAATATTCCTTGATGACGTTCCTGGGTCTGGATTATGTGCCGAATCATAACCAAGATCTAATCGATTCTTCATTGGTCAATTCCCGAAATATATACTCTGAAAATTCCATGAGATTATGTTCAATGATTACGTGAGTTATGTTGTGAACAAACACACAACCACCGATAAACACACGAACGGGTATGAACTCATTACTAATTGTTAATTAGCCTTTCCAAAAATCTAATAAAACTCTAGTGAGTAGTGTATATATGATCTTACATCACATCACATTATACTGTAATGTAACTTTGGTTGGAACACTTATTTACTGTTAAGACTCACTTTCCTAGTGCCCTACATGCCATCCCCCCAAAGCATCACGGTTTCCATACCTGAAGTATATGGGCCTTTAGCGGGCCTTCCTGACCCATCAGTGTTCTGGGTGTAGCCTGTTTAAAGCGGTTTTATTGATTTTTCTATGTATTAATATATCTATATTCAGGGTGGCTTGTTCAGAATATACTGATCTTCCACACGGCCATGTTAGTAATTGAATTCAAAATCAGTTTGGAGCTAGACGCCGTTTGAGCATACGGCCTATGATTTATAGCCTCTTAAGCACCAGCTATAAACAGTCAGTTTAATCACTTGCAAAAAGTTAGAACGTTTTCCATTATACAGTTATATGGTACACATGCAATATTAAAAAAAAAAACACAATATACCTTAATTAATAAGGAATCAAATTCCTCATGGAAATTCTGTGGGCCATTCGAACTAGAAAATTGAAATCAAGAGGGAGCCGCGGAATTGTGGTGGAAAGTGTAAATAAATTTAAGAGGAAGAGAGACTTTCTGTGACTGATACAAAGAGATTGAAAATATTACCATAAAACTGCTCCAAATAATAATCATATCATATTTTACCGATTGGAATTAGTTCATAACTGGGGATGCTATAACGTAACCAAATTACCTCTTTTTGTAATAATTATACGCTCTACAGGTCCGATTCTTATTATTCCCTCGCATTTTCTTTGCAATTTACACACATTTACATGTCATGACTAAGATATAACTATGTCGTTAAAACAACCGAAAATAAAGATGTAATCAGTTGTCTGTAGTGAACCGTCAGACTTTTAAGATGAACATTGCAACATCTTAAATCCGGATATAATAAGGGGTATTGTTTGACAGTAACCAAAGACAAGACTGAAAGACAGTTCGACGGATGAGAAGGAAGGCAAGGTTTTCCTAATAAGAATCACTTTACCCATTATTAATGAAAAGACTGAAAAATGTTGAATGTGTAATTTGTTTATGACAGCCGCACTGACAGGAACTTTTAAGATTTTTTTTTATACACAGAAACTAAAGGGAAGATAGGAATACCAATCCAAGGTTAAAGGAATCGATTACAAAAAATATACATGTACATTTATTCGAATTGGAATAAATTAGACACGTTATCACACAGACACCGACGGCTGACCGATTTTCTGTGACGGACCGTCAGACAGGCCAATAGTAACCGACATACAAAGCAACCCCTAGAACGAATCACTGGCCTACATTGGATGAAAACGGGTATTATGTTGAGAATTAATCGAATGTAGATCGAAATGTTAGGTCTGGGTAAACGCACGGACATGGCCAAATTGATGTCCATTACCTTTGTCAAAAATGCAGGGATTCCCAGCTTTCGCTAAAAATGCAGGAGCCCAAATAATCGGGTTATATTGTTTTTTTTAATATGAACTTAGATTTATGAAGCCCATGGTCAGAATTGTCTTCTGAAGTCAATTCAGTTTTATATATTTTTTTCATATATTGAAAAAAAATATATATATATAAAAACAGAACGAGTTTTAAGGTGGAAAGCGATTTATCACAGTTGAGCTCTTTCTCCAGACCATATTGCTTTCATCTCATACTTTTTTCAAATTTAATTTTATTTTGCTTTCTGTCATGCTGCGCTTTATAGCGATCACATTTTTCTGTCGTGTGGCCGTCCGTCTGTCTGTTATAACGGCATAAATCGTAGCCGTTAGACCTAGAATCTTCTAACTGAACATTCAGGGAGGTCCTAAAAAAATCTAATTTTAAACGAACTATATTTTCCGCGCTATGGGGTTTGTTTGTGCAAGCCAGAATGATGAATGAATTAATAAGTGGTATACATTCTCTGCTTTAGTTTCATTTAGTGTCTTGAAACTAATATATTTATAGATCATAACTACAGTGTTATCTATTCCTGAAGACTGGTCGTGCCACCTGTATTTTTCTATATTTTCACCTATTTAAACCTCTGGTTTTTTACATGTCTTATTACAGCAGTCGTATCTTTTTCTCAGTTTTCCTTGGTGTCCTGCAATCTTGTACATATATGTTTATTATTCATGATTAGTTTTATCAGTTCCCGATGACTGGTGGTGCCTCGTGTATTTATTTTTCTATTTTAACGCACTGTTTACTATATTTTTTAGACTGCCTAAATACCTCACTGGCATCAGCTTCTAAACTCTATGTTCATCTAGTGTCCTGAAACCTGGTGTGTTTATCATGAATTGTTTAATCAGTAGCTGCATCTGTATTTATCAATTTTTCACACATATTTTCCTTTATTTTAGAATGTTAAATGACAGCAATAGTTTCACTTTCTGAGCTCTGGTTTAATCTAACATTCATAAACTTCATGACTGTTGACCATGACGAGTTTTCAAAGTCCCGTAAGGCTGGTAGCAAAACCTGTATTTAGCTCAGCTGTCTATCAGTCATGTTGAGTTATAGTGATGGTATTTTGTCCGCCGCCCTGCCGCTAGCAGTTATTCACAAATCATGGCCATAATAAAAGCCTGTAACTCACTTGGCTGCGACAGCTTGCGACAAAGTGCGAACGGCATTCGCGAGAGTTTCAAAAGTGTCTTGGAACATTCCGGCAGTTCTCAATTTCCTCATCCGATTCGCAAAGTGTCGCTCCCTTGTCGCAGAAATTTTAATTTGTTAAAAAAATTCGCACGACAACCCGTCTCTCAAAATAGTCACAGAGGCGTCGCTGGTGTCTCGAACTATTCCCAGGTCAGTTTCCGCGAGTCAGGAAGTGCGAAAACTGCGAGACAAATGTGTGAGTGTTTGCGACCTGTGCAACTGCATGCATTGTGAATGATTGGAGATAAAAATGAGAATCTGACATTGTTTTTGCGTTTGTCGTGCGAATATTTCACAAATGTTATGTGAATGTCCTGTGAACATCGCACAACATTCGCGCGACAGGTATACGAACTCCAGCTGTGTTTTGGGAATGCCAGAAAGTCGCCGATTTTCAAGCCCGCCATGGAGTCAAGCGTATTTTTCGCTTAAAATCTACCCTGTCTCTTATATGACAGGACTCGGGCGTTGCCCTTTGAACTCTGATGATCAAAAATCGCCTGGCGGCCGTCAGTAGACAAACGGGAGTCCGGCGAAGCCCGCTCGACATAATGGCGGGCGCCGTCCGAGTTCGGTCGATGGACAATTGATCTGTCGATGCCCGCCCAACACCCGGGTGGGCTCCGTCCGACGTCCTGCCTGACGTCCTCCGACGTCCGCGTTTCGAGTAGATATGTCAATGTGTAAAGTCAGTCAATTTGTAAATTGCCTGAAATTTTCAGTCAATTTACAAATTGCCCAATTCATATGTCTACCTTGAGTAAACATATGCATGTTTTGCAAGAAAACGCCATTCTGATTTTCATATATATCCAAGTCAGCTTGCAAAATTTGAACAAAACTTGTCAAATAAGTTCTTTATAAATCTTATTCTTCTTTCGTTCAACCAGTAATTTTATTTCATTCAGTCCTCACATGTATGCACGTGACACATCACTAAAGTTACAACCCTGTCGCCTTTGGTTTCATGTCACAATCTGAAGTTACTCTCATTTAGGGTTTCAGATGATAAAATTCCTGTTATGAATGTAATGTCATGCTACTCAAATCGGTAGATAGTCAATTTCAAATGGAATGTGTACCAAGTAGAAATGGTTTCCCATAGGCCAGTTGAGGTCAAGTTTCTTTCAATTAAGTGTGCAAGAAAGAAAATAACATAGGAATGAATCATCGTAAAATCACAGCATATACTCCATATTGCAAAATCTGAAACAGGTCATCAGATCCATAGTTAGGTAGCCAATAATATGGAGAAAATTCTTTTCAGTATGTCAATATCAATTTGACCTTTCGGTATGTGTCACGTAACCTAATATCAACAGATCACGTATTCGTTACGAGCATAAATTGTGTTATGGAAATAAAAAAAATCAGATTCTGTAACACTAGGCAGCGTGAAATGCCTAAGGGAATGAATAAAGAAGTCAGCGGTTTTTTGTTAACAAATAATTATAATTTATTCTTTAAAAAACCCTAACATTACAATACACTAAATCAATACAGTTACACAGTATAACAACAGTACAACAGCAAATCAATACAATTACACAGTATAATAAATAAAGTGTACATATTTATAATAAAGCATATAATCCAGATGAACAGTTCACATAAATCTTCTCAGAGAATAATAGTCCAATTCAATCACAAAATCATTCCGTTGTAATCCAAAATTGAATTTTTTGTTATAATCCCGAAAGCAAACTGGAGACAGGCCGCACTAAATCTGCAGTTCGTAGAATCCTTGACACTACTGCAACTATCGGATAGGTCCCAAAAATCTCTCACACTCTTCCGGTCCGCTGGAATATTTCTCTCTCTTCCCCCTCTTGGCTCTAAAACACAGCCCCCTATTTATAACTTTTCATCCGAAAATTCTAGAAACTTCTATTTCATGAACAATCGAAAGAACCCAACAACACATAATACACACGCCCAAAGAACATTACAAGACATGCGCTTATAGAGCGCGACCAGCCCAGAAAGTTCCAGATTAGCACTGTGTCTATACACGCCAGACCCCACACGTATGCCGGGCCAACTCACGCGTCTCCCATGGCAACGGACAATGCTAGCGCTACACAGACACATGTAAGACTAATGCACACAATAAAAGAGAAACCTGTTACAGTTTACGAAATGTTGTCATGACCCTGATATTTCTCAACGCTCTTGTCCTGCAAAATATAAAAGAAAATATTCGGGAAAGGTTATAAAATCTGCTGGCAATATTACAAAAAAAAAATAATGTAATAAACTGTTCTGTTCAGTAATAATATTCAGAAGTAGTCTATCCTCATTAATATATGTTCACTTGATGAAGCGAATGGTATGAAATACAAGTTTCCCAAGCATTCTGCATTTGGGCATAAAACTGACATAAAGGGAAAGTACAAAGGTTGCCAGACCTCAGAAGCTGAAAGCACAGCAAAGTTACAATCACCAATCAAGTCGATAGAAAACTCAAACCAAACTTTGTACTGAATTTTTAGGTAATCAAGTTAATGAAGAAAGAATGCATGTCTGGAACCTGAGGGTGCATTATATTTTCAACCTTGTTTTGTGAATTAGACTTTCTATCTTCCGTCTTGCTGTACCATTTTGTTAGCATCCACCCATGAAAGATCAGCTAGCTTGAACCTGGCAGCACCGACTCATACATGTGGTGAATATTTCTAACAATATATGCATGTACTACATGAATCTACAAATGGGCATAATGTCAGCAAATGAAAGTATTTTGTTGACACCAACACATTATGCAAATTGAATTTTAATGGCAACTCGTTGGGAAGGAACAAGTTTTATATCACAAAAATTGCATCACAGGAAATGGCAGTGATACTTTACTGACACATGTGTCGGTTCTTTCCTACGATCATGCAGTCTAAAGTCTGCACCGTCACCATATCACAAATTTAGTAATCGGCATGAGTGCTATTTCATGCATTCAGCACCATAGTACAAAGGCAGCATACAGCAACATGTTGCGCACCTCTAATGTTTGTGGATTCTGTTTTCTTGCCAAAATACAGTCTGAAACCATCACTTCATGGCAAAAGAAGCTTAGAATCCATACAGCACACAGGTGTGAGCTTCTACATAAGCGCGTATCTTGTCATGCACGCATACTCTAAATTCATAATAAATAAAAGTCTTTCCATTTAAACAGATATGGTGTTCAAATACTTTTAACTAGAACATGTGAATTAAATTTCAGCAGAACTATTCCATTTTTTATTGCACCAATCAAGATTTTCATGAATGTTAAGTTGATGGTAAAATTAAATATCATGTTTGTAGATTTTCGAAAACCCTGCCTATTCTTCACTGATGTATGAAGCTCCCACTGATACCAAACAGGATACCTAAGTTTCTTTCATCCCTTACCTCGGCAAAGCAGTTTATACATTCGTTGGCATGCAAATAAAGGGATTTCAAACAGAGGAAGTCAGATATTTAATAATAATACAATAAAACCTACCCCTTATTTATTTTATTATAATATATAATTAATATGGTTTGAACAGTTAGTTGTAATTACTATTACAAGCCACTCTCTACGGCTCGGATGGTGGCGTTCGGTGATATATATACAGGGGTGAAGGAAAGCGAAGGACAAGCAGGAATTCACCCACCTTGGATGGGCCATTATAACCCAATAGGAATAGGAACGATGTTGCTTAAACCTGGGGCGCCAGTGGAGATAGCCGAGCGTTTTACCACCCAATTGTCCATTCCATTACATTGAAACAGACATTGGGCTCAAATACGAAAAATTAATATATATGTTAAATGTCAGCACAGCTGGATTTATGCATTTGATATATCCCAATTGCCTTTACAAAGGTTTACATGAATGCTGATCGTAAAACTTAAGTACATGTATCTAGGTTTCAAATATTCTATATGGTACGTAAGTGTTTACGGACATATCAAGTTCAATCCTAATTTCATTGCAGATTGCGACAAGTTTTTGCACCCTTCGCTTCTTCAAATGAATTATATTTGTTAGGATGCAAATAAAGGGGAAGTAAATGAAAGAAAGGAAGAAACATTGCAATAAAAATTGTTCTACTATTAAAGCCGCCATCTTGGATTTTGACCAAGATCGGATGAATTCCGCTTGGCCCAATATCTGAAAATGTTAAGTATGGTCTGGCCAACTATAATGCCAAGTTTTATGCTTCTTTCACTTTTTGCACAATTCTTCTCTCAACAGCTGGACTAAAAAGGCCGCAGGCAAATACAAGTTTTCCATTACATTAGTAATATAGTACCACATTACAGCAAAGCAGGCTTGTCACAAAGAAACACACGATGATCTAATTGTTATATCTGATTGTTAAGAAAATTAAAATAAAACCAGTTTTCACCTTGACTGAGTGTTCAAGTCCCAACGGCACAAAGATCCAGTGGTTTAAATCAAGGATGTCTCCACAATACCAAACTTGTCACAGCAGATCTTACAAAAAAAACACGTCTCTCCATGACTCTATTGTCAACAGAATTTAAGTAATTTAGCACGATCTAAACTTAGATTAAGCTGCTGTTCGTTTCGCCGTCACTGTTCATAAGAATTTCGGAGTCGACATCCGTAATAGACTACTGGTTTCTGTCAGACGTCCTGGGGGCTAACAGATGAAGGTATTTCTCAAGGGCATCAAATCTCCAGTAAACATGTCAGCGATAACAAAACGTATTAAGCACAGAAATCTCCATGTTTTGACTGGTCGGATTCCGTCGTGTAGAACTTAGCAGGATACAGGCATTCGAAACCGCTCCTGTTTTTCAATATTCAGGAGTTTGACACAATCACTAATGCTCAAAAGTGTTGTTTACCTTTCCCAGCACCGAATTTGCGTCCTTGATACTGAAACAAATGTAACGGCATCCGCACAAAGCACCGGGTAACGAAATTAATTTTTATTTCGTCAGGTTGATAAATTTCCGGCAAATGTCGTTTCCGGTCACACAAAATCAAAACAGATATTTTCTAATTATTACAGAACGGTCGCGACAATAAATATCTCAAATGTTAAACATCAAGATAAAAATTGTCCCAATGGAGAAATTTTATTGGGAGGAATTTTCATAAAGACCCTGTCATAAAACATTTACGTTCATATAATTTGCGTCGAAACAACCCTAATCAGATATAATTGAATATGCTATATCTGCTCTCTTCACTTCATGTATATACTTACATGAAACTAGATTGTGGGGAAAGCAGGTGCCGCTCTTAAGGAACATAGGCCTATCCATATAATTAATACATCGTTGGGTTTCCTTTTCCACAACGGTTAACCTGCTGCCGCTCTGATCTGCCTCTCGGCAAACGGACCCTCGGTGAGCTCTTCTAGGACTAGTTTTTTTACGCGACTTATGTTTATTTTAGTGCATAAGTCGTAATTTAATATTTGGGTGCCTGCTTTTCTCTGCTTCGCTAGAACCGGGTAATCGGGCATTTCGTGGTTACCGACACGTTGAAACCCCCAGTGATCCATTACGCCGCCTCTAAAGGACGTATACTACACAAGGACCATATATGACTCCACTTTCAAATGCAAGCTCTTTTCTCTTGACCCAGGACAGTTGAACCACTGACGCCATCGCCGCTCGACATATTTGTTCTGGGTTTACAGATATTCACGATATAGCGGGGTTATAATCTAGGTGGTATGGCCCTTTTTCAGGCCCCATGCCAATACGACATTTTAGTGTATACTGTAGAAACGGAAGTTTTTTCGGGAGCATGTAATTTTCGCGAATTTCACGAAGTAACCTCGATAAGCGGAAATTAATGCACGAAAAATTACAGGCCATCCTGAGTAACACTCACGTAAGTTAGCATGCACAGTGCAAGAATATGAGGTTCAATTTTTTTGGACCTTTTTAAATTAAATCAATGTATATTAGTTCTGTGATATGATGACCCTATATGAACATTTGTGATTTATGGATGTATGAACGGTAGTCGACCAGATGGCCGAAACCCAGAATGCCGAAACTCAGAATACCGAACCCAAAATGCCGAAGCCCATCTTGCCGAAAAAGAAAATAAATAATAGCAAATAATGTGATTATTGCACAGTAAAGTGATAAATCCGTTGTCTGTTAAGGTATTTTAACAAAAGTTGATACCATCCTCAAATATTTTCAAATAATTAACGGAAATTTATTTGGCATGTCGGCAGCGGCACTACTATAATATCGGCAATGACAACCCGGTCCCGCTAAGTGTCCATGGCTATATTAGACCCTCGTTTTGCAGGTATAGTCAGACTAACTGATTTTCATGAAGAAAGTTATATCTTGGGTCACATTTATGCTTCTTTGTTAACTATTTTTTTTTTAATTTACACATCGTTCAACTGCATATTAGCCAAGATGGCGGCGGTCGCGTGGGGAACTCACGGGAGCGTAGCGGCACTCGGAAATCGGCAAGGAAACCCGCCGGACGACACTGGACCCCTAATCCCTCGTGGAAATAGCAAGGAAACCCCCCGAGGGTTTTAGACCTTCCCCCTTGATTTGGAAGATTAAATATTAAACCTATCTTACAATACGCTATGATTAATACCGGTATGCATAATTATTCGTATAATTAAAAATAGCCAACAGAAAAACCGATACCGTCCGCATTGCTTAAAAATATAACGTAAAATATTTCAGTTAATTATGGAGAAACTCGGGTCTTTTCAATATTTTAACGGAAATTTATTTCCATAAATCAAAGATTTTTTAAAGCGAAAATTTTAGTGGGAGAATTTCAAAAGAACCAGACCTATGTGGGTCTAACAAAATTTACTTTGAAGAGAGCGAAGTCCAATTTTGTTAATTAGCTTGTCAATTATTGGGGCCTCTACCGGGTGTGCGTATATTGTTGTAATAACCATGTCCGGCTTTTGATTAGAGTGATGTAGTTGGTCATAGCTAATTGAGCAGAAGCATATAAAAATCACATTTTCTCCAGTGAATAATCAATTTATAAATTAATACTTTAAACTGAACCTGATTTTATCTTTATTTTTTTAATATCTATGATATTTAATTGCCGTTATTCACATTTGTATCGACGTAATTGTAAATGCTAATATTGCACTGATATATGAAAGAACAGTAAATACTCCATATAGTTCTTGCGGAATTATTATATAACAAACATACACATTTCACAAAGTATGCATCTATAAACATACGAAATCTTATATTAATTTTTTTATTCAATGCAGAATATGTATAAGATTTGTATATACCTGTACTCAATTAACTGTGACCTGCTTCGTCACTCTAATCAAACGCCAGAATTAGTTATTACAACAATACAAACACAACCGGTAACGGGCAATAATAGGCAAGGAAACAAACAGGAGTTCGCTCTTTTTGAAGTAATCTTGTCAGACTTCTCAGTTCTAGTTTTATTACACACGTATATTTTTATGAAATTCTCCAACCGTTTTTATTTATAGAAATATTTTCTGATAGAAATCCGTAAAATATCAATCAAGACCGAGAATTATCACTGGTAGGTTTTTTTTTTGCCTGCAGTATTATGAACGAGTTATTGAGGCGTGTCATTGATCAACATATGTAAATGGTAACTAAGACAAAATGTGAAAAAAATGACTGTCATTATGAAAAGAAAGTTCAAGTGAGAAATGGATGGGTGGATGGACGGTATGTAAGAGGTTTCCTTAATATTTCCACGAGGGATTAGGGGTCCAGTGTCGTCCGGCGGGTTTCCTTGCCGATTTCCGAGTGCCGCTACGCTCCCGTGAGTTCCCCACGCGACCGCCTCCATCTTAGCTAATATGCAGTTGAACGATGTGTATATTAAAAAAATAGTTCCTAAAGCAACATAAATGTGACACAAGATATAACTTTCTTCATGAAAATCAGTTAGTCTGAATATACATACAAAATGAGGGATTAATAAAGCCAGGGACATTTAGCGGGACCGGGTTGTCATGCCGACATTATCGTAGTGCCGCTGCCGACATGCCGAATAAATTACCGTTAATTATTTGAAAATATTAAGAGGATGGTATCAAATTTTGTTCAAGTACCTTAACAGACAACGTATATATAACTTTACTGCGCATTAAACACATTATTTTCCTATAATTTATTTTCTTTTTCGGCAAGATGGACTTCGGCATTTTGGGTATGTGAAAATTTGTTTCGGCATTCTGGGTTTCGGCCATCTGGTCTACATTCGTATGAACATTATGACAATCCGATAATGAGTTCTCCTCCCGGAGTTACGAGGACATAGATTGAACACTAATTATACAGGGACATGCCACACACCGCCCGCATGATTATGTTCGCACAATTAAATGCATAATTGACCTGCGCAATCATCCATAACCTAGTTTGGCTTTCGTTATTTTATATCTCGATTTATTTGTTTTTGTGTGTGGTGTGTGTGTGTGAAAAATGTAACCACTGGCAGTACATGAAAGTTACATGCTCGCGAAAGGTCGGACTTTGCCAATTCGCCAAATCTGAGTTTCGCGAAAATAACATGTTCTACAGTAACCATGCACAAATAACACTCATCTTGAGGGAAATAAAGTGACAGACACATATCAAGTTGCAATAAAGGGTGCAGGGTCGGATTTAGGATTTTGGTATCAGGAGGACTGATGAGAAAATCTTACAAAAGGTCCTCGGGTCCAGAAAGGTGTCCAGACCTCATAAATCGGTTAAAACCTCTGAAAACTTTGCGGCAGATGAAAATGGGAGGGTCCGTGCGGGGGTCTGACCCTCTAATCTTGATCCGCCACTGGCATCTGTTAAACATACACGAGACCCTCAACTCACAACTAAAACATTTTTTTTATCTTGATGATCTCTGATTGTAAATTTATTCAAGTGATGTCATAATTTTTCACTTTGCTATAGCTTTATAATTTCTTTATTGATATATTCAAAGTTAATTCCCTGTATACACCTGATTATATCTATATTTATAGATATATTCAATCACTCCAGCAATGATGAGGTCGTATCCTAGTAAGTAATGTCTATCGGAAAAATAGTTTCTCATCCAAAAATTATATATAAGTCTTAAAACGAATTAACTTAACAGGCAAAAAATAATTTGCCATTCTTTCTATTTTTTTCCTGGAAGTTAATAATCTTAATAAGATAGTGAAACACCTGGAAAAAATTCTCTGTGAACATGTCTAAATTAATATGTGCGGCATCGAGTCACCACCAGGTTATCCAAAACTGAATAGAAAAGTGTTCATATAAACGTTATGTTTTCGTTAACAAGAAGAAATACCTCATTGATGTAGAGAACTAATACGTATTGGTTTATATATTTGTTAAATTATTATTATGATAATATATAATGTCGGCCTATTTTGTTAGTAATAACACGTTTTTGGATTTTATTACTGGATTACTGAAATTATAGCATGCATGGGTCTAAATTCATTCATGTTTGTTATTATTTATTTATATATGTTCGTGGAGATCACCTAGTGTTTAATTTGTACCGTATGTTATCCACGTAAAATGTATATAAAGGTTATACAAAACTGTTTATATGAAACAAGCGTGGTTTAAGATCTAACATAATATAATGTTTGGGTTTGGTAAAACATGCTTTACATCTGCCTTTGCATTGGAGTAGGTGAATTTCTATTCTCGGGCGAAATAGTTAGATTTAAGAACATCCTCCACACAGGGGAGTTATTTAGTAAATGTTAAGGATAACCTTCAATAAGCACTATGCACACTGCTCACATTACGTCGAAATCCAGCCATTTCGCGTTGGAATTGAAATTTACACTATCAAACAAATTAAGTCAACTATACTCAGTTAAGGAATAACCATAGTAAGGAATTATATCGTAAACATAGTTCATCCTTTGTGAAACCTTCGAATCTACTTTGTATTACAGTGAGGTGGCTTTGTTAAAGTATATAGATTAAAAACACGTTTGCTAGCATAGGCGATATTACATGATCTTATAACACTTAGTAACAGCAATCATATTGATCAAGAGATAGAGACGTTTAATTAGTTAAACCTTACACCTGAACATCCGAACAAATAATTGCAACAGTTGCTGCTTCCAGAAAAGAATGTATTCAAGTTATATACGGTAAGAGACCAATTTTAAACATGATTCGAGATCTGTTCATAAGGGACAAAATCAGGAGAAATATTATGCCTATATGTCATACCATCAGTTCACGTTTGCTTTATACAAAAGTTTCAAGGCAAACCATCCCAGCACACGGTCTCAGTACCTCCCTTTGAGCTGAAAAACGTCCTGTTATGGTTTTGCGTGTTAGTAAACACAGACCACGAATGTCTGTTCACAATAACAAGGGCGGAGGTCCGATTTTGCGCATGTGCGACAGATCCCAAACCAAGAGTAGTCTGAACTAGTTCATTGATGTCCTGTGATATATTTCTGCGGGATGGATATTATAGTCCATAGACCGAATATAAATGCATTGAAGAACATGTCGCAACAGATTTGTACGATGGATCCAAGGGCTTCAGATGAAATAACACGGGTGGCACAGGTTGATCGTGTAATTCAACATGCTTTATAGGTGTTTACGGTAATATTAAGTGATCATGCAGTGAAACTTGTAAGGATCATTTAAACATAATATAACCGGAACACCTGGACGAAATTGCGGACAATGATCATCACATTATGCTAATATAACGTGGAAGGGACACGTTATTTTCAGTGAATAACTTTGAAACTTGACCTTTGACGTGTCACGGTCTCTGATGTACCTTATTGGGCTTATAAAATGCAAAATGGGACCATCATGTACCAAACAGACCTTGCAATTGGCCTGTGTGGAGGTTGAATTTGTGGGGAAACATATGCATGCAGTGCACATTGTGCAGTCCTGTCCCCATCCGTGATAACTGAGTGTGATAGAATAGCATCAGCGAAAATTGACAGCAAACTAGAGTCAGTTTGGAGCAAATCAGATTTCCCAGATTCTTATCAGATAATTTACAAATCACATAAACACGTGCGTAACAACCGGTTTGACATCTGACCTGTCATGGTATGCCGTTACCTTGCAAAAACAAAGCAAAAAGCTGCTACCGTTAATAAATCTTGCTGCAACTTGAATAACCAATCTGTCCAGGGTACACCGTGAATTCAACATTTAATGTTGCACATATTAACTGATCAGTTAATGCCAGTTAATTAAAACAGACGTCTCGTTATAAGTTCAATAAAATTCCCGGGATAGTCTAAGTGTATATTCTGGAATAAAAAGGGTCGTTGAAAATTAAGCCATAAATGTCATACTTGTCATATCAATAATCAATTCTGTGTTATTTTCTCATATGGGATAAAATCATTTAGCATGTTGCTAATTTGCTAATAATTACTGACGTTATTCAACGTCACGTCAACTGATCATCCGACGTTACCCTTTAGTATCTCAAAACGTATTTTCATTACTTTGAACAAGTGGGTATCGGGCAATTGGACTCAGCTGAATCGGATACCCTACTGATATATTTTCCTTACTAATGTAATGGTAGACATTTAGCTGTGAATTATTATGCAACAATGTAATGCTTAGTGAATGATTGTTATAATAATAGTGATTTTATCCTATGCTCTGTTATATTTTTTTGATAATTCAGTCCTACTCGCCTCAAATTAAAAGGGGTTTGTCAGGACCACCTGACCCCCCTCCCCTTTGGATCCACTTCAGGACATGATACTCCAAATTATTTCACAGTATATATTCGCATATTTCAAGCATTCATTTCAGTTTTTTAGTTATTCCACTTACGAACTAATCTATGCCGACGATGGCAACATTAAAACATGTTTAATCATCGTATTCAATCCTTGAAGCTCATGTCCTTTATGTTATTTTTATTTTTCAGATGTTTTAAGGCTACATTTATGTGCTATAATTTGATTCTTAGAAGATGAGCTTTATCTTTAAACAGACTATGTAGAAATTAAAAAATTATGTCACATTAGACACATGATATAGATTGACTTTCCAGTATCATATTTAATAGTATTAGCCGAAAAAACACCAGTGCCAGCGTGTTAACACAGATATATGACTGGGCAGGCGGACATGTTATAAACGTCACAGCACCGGTCTGTTAGCCAGCTATTAACTCGTACACGCCCTACGAGATACATAATTCTGATTAACGGAGTTCTTCACAGGACGCTCAGTGTTGTCAAAGTTTCTACCTTCCATTTATTGACTGGCTGTGTACTAGCCAGGGTCTGGCTGCTGCTTGGCGGTCCTCGCCAGCCAATAGGCCTTTGTTATGTGCAGATCAGGATGTACCCCAGTGGGTCGTTTTAATGCAAGTAGCTTCAAGGAGGGCTCGGGAGCTGTATGATATTGCCAACGTAAAGGTTGTGAACAAATCATGCAGAGGTCGGGATTTCCAGCATTTTCAGGTTATAAAATAAGGTTTATTTTTACGATGCTGTTTTTAATGCAGTGTAGCTCATATAAACAATTTTTTTCTGTGATGGGAGTTTAAAAGATGATTCCTACGATCTGCTCTCGTTTTCAGTATTCTAAAAACATGGCGGTATCTATCTCAGGATTGTTAAAACCACGGGGATAGCAAATCTATTGAGGCCAGCGCAATATTTTTATGATGTAAATTTTACAGTACTAAGGCCTCAAGCAGCAGAACGTCAGTATGTGCCACTGAACGCCTAGATGTGCCGGAGGAGAGCTTGAAGACGACGCATTTTATTACAGCAACCATTCAATCTCAACGGAATAAGTGTCTTTTGTGCTGGATCTATGAAAAATACACTTGGAAATGAATGTGCTTAATACGTCTCTCGCTCCTTATACTTTCAACGGTAGTTTCGGCCCCAGGGATATAGACTACCCGTCTTTGGAACTTGATGAAGAGTCTCAGGCGGTTCTGATCGCCCTGTACTCCGCCATCACCGTGCTGTCTGTATGTGGCAATACAATAGTGATCACTGTGCTCTCCTGCTCACCGCGACCTAAAACCGACCTGACAGTATTTTTACTGAATCTGGCGCTGGCGGACTTACAGATGGCGTGTTTTTGCATCCCTTTCACATTTACACAGACCATGCTTGGCCGGTGGGTATTCGGCCGCCCAATGTGCCCCCTCGTTCTCTTCATGCAGGTCACCAGTGTCTCTGTCAGTATATTCACCAATGTGGCCATCGGACTTGACAGGTGAGTGAATATATTAAGTTTTCTTCTTTTCATACACAAGAAACAAATGGGGTTAATCGAATAAAACTTCAAGTAAACTGTTTCTATTTTTTCATCATCAATTTTCCTACTCACCAAACACTATAAATATATATCATGTGGAAAATATTTTTTATTTAGGATACTTCAAGCGGATTTAGTGGACATGCTTGAGTGAAACAGCTTTTTTGTTTTAGCAAGTTTTTGTCATGTCACATTTACTGTATAGCTAAATAGCAGCTTCCTGAATTTGCAACAAACCCGTGCTTTACGCGAGCACGCGTAAACAGGAGGAGACTTTGACGCATAGAGCTCGCAACTTGAAAGAAAAACACCTTAAAAAAACAATGAAAGTCCTCATTTAACTGGAGATTTAATTTATTTGTATGATCTTATTCGTACAAGGGTTCTTGGTTTTGTCTGTCCTACCAGAGGGCCATATTGAACAACAAACACAGTGTGATGTATGATATGATGAAATTAAATTCCATGAATAAGTCCACCGGAGCGACTTAATCCCTGTAACTCGCCCAGGGACTGCTTACTGGACGATAAGCAAGTTCTTATAAAGATTATGACTATGTTCATGGATATACTTAAACTCTAACGGACTTACAAACAAGATACGACGAGATACAATTGTTCGTGTCGATAAGATACAAACAACTGAAAACAAGTAAGGTAAGCGTGGCCTGTTTACGGGAAACATTCCTAGACGAAACAGCGTTTATCTGTGAAAAAATAGTCCTCTGAGTGAATACTCTGTATTCATGTCAAAGGAAATTATAAAGGCAAAGGTTTTGTAATACTTTCTAGATAATCATCAAGATAATGAAGTAACATAGAGGAACGTAATTGTCAAAAGTGAGAGAAATTAAGGGGTCGCATTTTGTTTGCACGGCTCCATCTATGGTAATATCGTCATATATATGCACCTTGCGCCAAAAGCGTAAACTTAAATCTTAGGACTTTGTGCGACAAGTAATTCAAACGTATTAAGCGTAATTTTAGTATACGGCATTTGTGGTTGATTTTAACTCGGTCCAAGATAACAATTCATATTTAATTTCAGGGATTCTTCACTACTGCAAGAAGTAAATTTGGAAACATTTCTCTTAATTTTAATGATATCAGGAGAGAGTGCTCTTCAGTCAGGAAAATGGATAGAGTCGTACAAATCAATAAACTGCAAGAAGACTAGACTACATATTTACAAACGATTCTCTCACTAATATTGTTTCTGAAGTTGGCATGAAATACCTTCCCTGCTGTGACGGTAAGAGGGTTAATACTACCGTGAAGTCAATAGAAATTCCCATACAATCATTCCTTGCTAAGGGTTTAACAAAACGTTAATAATTCAGCAAGAACAGGCGACATTCTTTAATCAGACTAAAGGGGATAACCCTAATCTACAGTATAGGCGGGGATTATTTTAGCTTATGTAAAATAAAACAATATTCCACTTCCTTAAGCTAACTGAAATCAACACCGATTAAAAAAAATTATAATTTTATTTTGCAAATAAAGCACGACCATATAAGCCTTTGATGTCATATACTATCACACAGCAAATATTTCGATATATATCCGACCCTTGGAATGGATGTTCTATATTCTGACTTGTATCATGACTCGTAGGCCTCTATCAGTTTATTTTTTAAAGGCCTGAATGTCATGTTCTCATGGTTACGGTAAAGCTGGAAATTCATGCTATCCGAATAAAATATGAAAGGCCCTGAGAGGAATGAAAATGGCTCTTCGCCGGGTCTAAATGGTCTACGACTGATTTTTATAAGTTCTTTTAGCCAGCACTTAGATACATGATAACCGATAGTTTTCAATCAGCTTTCCCTGGAGGCAAATTATCTATATCACAAAACACCGATCATAGTTACAAACGCAAACAAAAGTTTAAAATTTTACATTAAGGTTATAGGGAGTTATGCCCAGTAATATTAATCATGCTCAATTAGATTTTATGAAAGGTAGGGAAATTGCAACAGATTAACCGATGACGTTACTGCATGTACAAACGCAGCAAACGTAAAAGGGGCCTTGTTAGTAATTGCTTTAGACAATTCATTTGACAGATTAACAAAAAAAATTCCAATTTCAGCTATTGAATGATTAGAAAAAGGTCCCGATTTTGTTGAACGGATTAAAGTTTTTTTTTTGCAGAGTGGTTGCTTAAATAATAGTTCAACATTTGAAAAAGGGTTCCGACAGGGATGTCCCCTTTCCTTGTTATTATCTATTATTGCTTTAAAAAAGTATTGCTTGTAAAGCAATCAGTCTGGGAACTTCAGAGTAATAAAACTACCATTAGCTGCATACGGTCGGAAAGAGATAAAGATATGTTAATATGTGTTCGATACAACTCAGTATTACGAATCAGAAGTGACTTCGAAAATTTCCTGTCTGTATTTACAAAGTTTTCACAATAAACCTATTTTCAAATTGAACATGATGAATATGGTAATATAGAAAAAAAAGTCAAGATAAAGTTAGTACTATAAAGTGGAACGTGTTCCCCAAAACGAGATTAAAACTGTGGGAATAAAGTTCTACTAAACGTAACTCATTTATAGAAGGTAACTGCAAAGGCACAAATAAAGAAACGAACAATATGATACATAATATAATATACGTGTTCTGTCAATATTTGGTAAAATTATCTTAATTAAACATATCTCCCATTTTACTTTGTATTAAGGTTTTATCATTGTCAGAAAATGCCCTGATTGAAATAGACCGATTGAGGTACAAATTCTTATGGAAGAAATACTTAATAACAGACGCGCCTTTGAACAACTGAAAGGCTTTAATAACCCACTTCAGTGAAGGAGGCCTAGCGGTCATTGATATATTTGACGTTAAACAAGCCCTGCAGATAAAATTGGTAACACTTCTTGACAATGAGACAACATAAACCTGAAGAACATCCCTTCAGTTTATTATGGACATTTAGAGAGAAATCTAATACTTTTATTCAGAGTGACGTATCCTTAAGACATGTTAAAGGTGGGTTAATATAGAAGCCCTCTTCTCCCGCAATGTGCTTATTAATGGCTAATTACTAACGAACACGATCGTGCAGATATTTCACCAGATATCTGGAACGACAAATTGTTACATGTGACACCGACTCTCTTACACTTAAATTATGCATGGATGAATGGCGGTTTAGTGCTATTTTAAGACATCACACTTCGTGACATAATGCCACTGGAACACTGATCCAATACCAGCAGTGAAAGCGGTCTTACCTCAAAACTCTACTGTCTATTTAAATACCCAGCAAAGATTGTTAAAATTCCGTAGCATTGTAACAGAAAACTGCACGGCCAGTCTTATTCGACGTGTAAAAACTAAACATAAGTGCCTTGTGCCTCATCATAAACACGGAACAAAAAAAAAGAAAAAAAGAAAAAAAAAAACATTATCTAAATAATTTTGGCTTCTACCATGCTTCTAGCATGCACATGTGAAACAAGACTTCGCTTTGCGGTTTAGTATAATATTTATCCTCAAAATATGCTTTTAAATTTAATTGGACTCGAGGAAAAAAACATACAGAGATATTGTCACATAATATACTATTACATGGAGCACTTTTTATACGCCCATCATATGACGGGAGTATTATGGTATACCCACAGTCCGTCCGTCCGTTAAATTTTAGTGTCGCCGCGATAACTTACCGGGGCTCTAATGCATTTTAACGAAACTCACCAGAACTACTTACCAACAGGTTATCTCGCCGGAGTTCGATGATGGGCAACATCCACACATATTTTATAAGGTCACGGGTCACAAAGCTACCTTTTGGTGTCGCCGCGATAACTTACTAAGAATATGAAGGATTTAGATAAAACTCATCAGAAATGTTTTTCAATAAATTATATCGCCTAAGTTCGATTTCCAGCAAAATCCATGCATATTTAATGAGGTCAGATGTAACTGCACTTTGAAAGCACCTTGGTGACTTACCAAAAACCTATGGATTTTCCTGAAACTCATTATACGTATTTACCAATAGAGTTTCTCACCTTCTCATACCTTCTCATAAAAATTCACTCATATCTAATGAGGTCAGAGGTCATCAGATATACAACGGGCGTATTGTGCATGTTTGTGGTGCTCTTATTTATGAATGAGATTATTTTAAACAATTTTGGTCCGAAGCCAGAACACTATCACTTTGCTTTGGTAAACATATAGTTCTGGAACAACACTCCTGGTGTATACATACTGAAAGTTTCAACGAGGAAGAATTCATACGTATACATTAAATTATCTTAATCTTAATGTGTATTAGTAAATTTAAACATTACCAGAATTTCAAATGATAAAACGAATAAAAATATCTTATCTAAATAGATAATTATTCATCGATCGATAAAGGTGTACTTTTGTGAGCATGTTTATGAGTACGTGTCAGTAAATATAAATAGACAAATGTATGCATATTTAGTCATCAATACCAAATATATAGTATTTAATATTAACCCAATCGGCATTTCAGAAATGATCTTTTTCAATATTTTTTTCAATAAAAGGCATAACAGAGAAAAATCCATCTAGGCATGTTAAAAACCAGTGTAAATGTTGTGAGCTTCCATGTTGGACAGAAACGCTCTGCCGAAAATGCAGACGTGATTAAATATCTGTATGAAGATGTTCCTGGGCAGTCGAGGAGTATAACGCTCGGCTCTCTTCGCTGGCGACCTGGGTTCGATCCTCGGCGTGGCTTTTGAGAGTGGGTTGTTGTTGCCTGTTCAAGGTTGGTGATTTTCCCTGGTTCATTTGGTTCCCTTCCCTCCAAACACTACCAGACGCCAACATCCAGAAAGAGCTCCTGGTATTAGTTATTTGAAACTCCATTGGTATGTCTACTAGGTTCTGTGATCCTGGAGTCATGTTTGATATTCGTTTTACACATTTAGTTGAGCTGGTTGTATAGATATTCAATTACATAGGCGTGTTGCAGATATAGAAAAGGCACATTAAACATGCATGAATGTGACCTTGATAAGCTGATTATCTATCTCTGTTGGTATATAGCGCTCGCGTCTAGAGTCTTAACCCATTTTGTAACATACATAACATAATAAAACAAAACGTAAATGATATTTCTCTCTGCACAGGCATGCCGGTGGAAATAATAAAGTGGTATTGACAAATAAATAGATAATACTGATGGTACCTGATGCCAGCCCGTCCAACAGGCGCTTTGCTGCGGGGCTCTCAGACCTATTAATCAGCCTCTGTGCTGGGACTTCTCTGATATAAAACAATTTTCTCTCCTGCAGGCTCATGGTTTATTTAAATAAAACACTGCAAGCTATTCAGTAGGAAGATTGTCTAGTGTCAATCCTGGAATACTGATGTTAACTCCGTGGCATACATAACCCATGGAGACAAATTTTCAACCTTTGATCACTTAGAGTTTGCTGAGACCGGCAGTATAATTAGAATAAACAATTTCAACACCACACGTGTTACTCACCAGCGAATTTGTTGATTTCCGATGCAAAGCGGCGGGTCTATGGTTTATTATTCCGAGAATTTACAAACAATCAGCTATATTTATGAAGAACTCTCTCAACAAACACCACAGCTTTTTAGCTCAGATGACTGAAGTCATGAAAGTCATCTGAGATATATAGCAATCACTTTGTCCGTCTTCCGTCTGTCGTGTCGTCTGTCCGTCCGTTACCAGGGCACAATCGTTACCGCTTGACCCAGAAACTTTTTATTAAAACCCCATGAAGGTCCATAAAAAACTCCTTGTAAACCTGTTATAAGGTCACTGTGATCTATATCATTTGCGCTATGGGGCCCCAGAATAATTAAAAAATAGATACAAAAGCTCCAATATCTGAAGAACTAATAGATTGATTGCCGCGATTCTTTCAATACATATTGATCAAATAGTGTTTCCTCAGTTCCTGACGACTGGTGGCGCCACCTCTATTTTTTTCTAATTTACGCATATTTATCTCTTTTTTGAGACCTTCAGATGAAACAGTCCGTCCGTCAACAGAGCACCAACCGAAACCTTTAGACTTAGAAATTTCTAACTGTATATCCATGGAGGTCCTTAATTGACAAATCTCCTCGGAAACTTGAAATTAGGTCATGGCTACCTATATTTTGCATACTACAGGCTGAAAACTTATTTTTAAGCACCCAGTCAGTAAATCGGGCACAAATTGTTTCCGATAAACCTAGAATCTTCTAATGTTACATCCATGGAGGTCCATAAAAAATCTCTTTTGAGACCTGAAATTAGGTCACTGCGACCTAAATCCTCTGGACTATGTGGCTCGAAAGTTCCCCAAGAATAATAAAAATCCTGAAACAAAAAATCCTGTATCTCAATAACTAATGCATGGAATTTCCTTGAATATTGATCATGACTTATTTTATCAGTTCCTGAAAACTGGTGGTGCCTTTTGTAATTTTTCCATTTTTCACGTTTTTTTTTTGACTTGTGAAATTGCAGCAAGGTTTCAGTTTCTCATCTGAGGTTTCATCTAGTGTCCCGAAACCTCATATGCTTATTGATCATGACCAGTTTTATTAGTTCTTAAAAACTGGTGTCACCATTTGTATTTTCTCTATATTTTTAGACTGTCAAATTGCAGCAAGGTGCAGTTACCCATCTGTTGTTTATCTAGTGTCATGGAACCTCATATGCTTATTGATCATGACTATAGTTTCATCAGTTCCTGAAGACTGGTGGTGCCACCTGTATTTTTTAACGCCTATTTCCTATATTTTTAGACCTAGTTTCCTGAAACCTCATATGTGTATAAATCATGACTAGTTTTACTAGTTTCTTTAGGCTGGTGGTGCTATCTGATTTCTTTTCGATTTTTACTCATTTTCCCCCTAAATTTTAAGACTCCAAAATCACTGTAAAAGTGCCAGTGTGGTTTCATCTGGTGTCCAGAACCGTTATATGTTTATTGATCAATTACTGGTTATATCGGTTCATGATATAGATTGACATATTTCAGCAAAAGGTAACTTTCGCAACTCTGTTTCATCTAGTCTTCTGAAACATGGTGTGTTTATTATTTGTTTTTTTACATATCGTTTCAGTCCTATCATCTGTTGTTGTTGTTGTCTTCAATCTTCGACAGAAAATCGAGAATCAAAGGATTATTATGAGTTTTATCATTTTTGAAGCACAGCATATGGTATCTTTGTATTAGACACACCAGTTGCTTTGGCCTTGTTTTCAGAAAAGTGACCTGGTGACCTTTATCTTTTGAAAAACTGGTGACTTTTACCTTAATAAAGTCAACACAACAAATCATAGTTCATCATTTATAGGATTCTGACGAAAGTGTTAACTTCTATTTTGTCCCTTAATTTGATACACAAAATGTTTCAATCAAGTTCTTAGGGAAGTTCAAAAACTTGTGACCTTGACTTTGATCTCATTCTTCTCTTGTATTACCTTTATAGGCCAGTCATGAGTGGATCAATGACTTACGGAAGAACCCTGCAGTATGTAGTCTGGGGTTCAGAAGGTCAAGGGTCAAGATCACATATGAAGTTTATCTCAATATGGTTTTCGGATGATAAAATTGCTGTTGTGAATATTAGGCTAAAATGCCTCTTGGTTAGCTGAGCGTCATGACCCATAGATCACTTGTTAATATTATCGTAAAATTATACTGGTAAAGTTCACCATTTAGTTTCTTGGGTTTTACACTTTATCTTGTATCTGTTCGCTACTAATAAGAGTTCTATCTTGCATCATCGGCTAACAGACCCTGCAACTTGCGTACCAACTGGTCTGATGTGCTCTATTTAACAAATATTCTTCGGGTTAATCTTATGTTAGTAGTAGCGTGAAAGGTTCGGTCTACGAAATCAGGATGAACGATTTCTTAAGGTTACATATAAAGAAGATGTGCCAAAGAGGGGTTTTCTATGACTTAGCAATGACAGATGAACCGAGTTAGGGGACCTAGAGTGCATGATGACTCTGAAAATGCAACTCGTGAGGCGTAGGTTAATTTTTTTTTTTACCTTAAATGCTATGTTAGGATTGCAAAGTACATTCAGTGAAACGTCAGCCTCTCCACAGCAAACTAGTTCACGTATTCCAGTCAGATGATTCAGCAACATAAGTTAAAGTTTTTACTCATCTACCGGTGTCAGAGAAATGGAACCATTTGTAGTTGTGGATCGACCATGCGGTGGAAAAGGGACCATTAGGAAATTGGAAGCTATTCGATTCTTCCACGAACAATGAATCTTTGATAAAACTGATGCATAAAATCTAACTTCGGTCGGTTATTGGTTCCTGTAGATCTTCATGAAGGAATGCGAAAACCATGGCTCCTCGTCATGTCATCGTATTTTTAACTTTACTTTTTAATATTTTACCATCCTTCTTCTGTTCTTAATCGTTTATGCCTTTTACGTCTTGCGTATAAATTGCCCGTTTCTCATTTTTGTCGTCAATATACATGTTAAGTTTAACCCCAGTTTTCACCGTAATGGTCGATCCTATGTTTTTTTCCCTAGATTCTAATGAAGTTTTCAAAGTCTGCTGCCTCAAAATATTGGGATCTTTACATGGCAGTGCTGATTTAAATTGACAATTGTTTGCAGGGGAGGGACTTAAGTTGTTGCCCGAGGGATCGACACTCCGGACCGCTTAACTCGTGGGAGTGCTAACGTTCCAGTCAAAAAGCATTGAATCTGAATAACAATTTAAATTACCTCACAGGCCTTTCCTCAAAAGGTGATGCTTTGCAAATATTCTGTTTGATCAAATTTGACACCGAATCAGGAGAGGCTGTCGCATAACCACCAACCACAGATTAAAGATGTAAAAGAAGATGCGGTGCTCTGGAATATCGGATAGATCTGTTCATGACTGATGGATATACCGGAGACAGATGGACCAGTAACCACACACAGTCCTGTGTCCAGTGATCCGTCTTTCCCGAACTAAGCCCCTCTCACCCACGCTTTGATTGAAGTGTCTCCAAAGAATTTCCTCAATTCCCTGATATTTATAATGCCCTTTGCCGAAGAAAGGGGCCAGTATATCGTAAATGAATCTGCTCCTGTATTGACCACTTGGAATGTTGGCCATTTAATTCAAATATTAGCACAGGAGAACACTTTTTAATTAGGGTCAACTGTTTCTTCAGAATTGGATCCAGTTCTGTTCTGCAGTTGACATTTAATCATGACGGCTGGTGCGGTCGGACAAAGTAGACACAGCGGTCGCCAGAGGGCACCCTTGTTTCTAAAGTAATGAACTTGATGTTTTCTCAATTTTAACTGTTTACCTGTGAATTATTCAACGTTTAAAGTTTAAGGACTGTACGTTAGACGTCCGTTCACGCCCCAGTATGCTTTCAACTCTCATTAAGGGAATTACGTGGTGCTACGGTTGTGGTATTGGCCCTTTTTGACTCACAAATGGTTAATGGCCATGGGGAAGGGATAATAATGAGGAGGTGATTCTATTAACGCAAGTTCAATGCATGTTATGCAGTGATATGGTGTTCAGAGCTCAATAGCATTAACTAAGGATTTCACTGGTTCACATGGTAACTAGGAATGCTGAAGACACACCCTATAATAGTAACGGTTTAAAAAGACTTCTCCATTGTTAAGACCTGAAAACATCCACATCAAACATGAAACGTGAATGATTAGTCACACGAAGAAAGGCTAATTATTAAACGAGGCCAGAAACAACAGATGTTCGTATATGTTATTATCTGTGGAACCGTAAAAGGAATATACCTTTGTACCAATGATAATTAATTAGTATATATATATATATATATATATATATATATATATATATACACATATAAATTTGTAATTCTTCAGAGAGTATAGTAAGGACAATACTCCTCTTTGATTAGAGTTTATATAATTGCACATTACGCCGGACATATTAACATTAAGTTTCTGTGGAGGAAGACATCAGTTAGTCACAAGAAATACCGGGCGTCGGCTTAGATACGAGAGAAAAGTTGGAAGATGGCGGGTTAGTGTCTGAGTGATCTTGTAACGCGAGTATTTTGGTTATATATATAATCCTGCTTAGTGGAGCCATTGCCACCAGGTCGTGCCACATATCACGATGTCTGACAGGCCGCTGATTACCTTATAAAAAAACAGCTCCAACACACACGGATTTTTAACCCACGGAGCAAGTTGTACATATTTGTAGAGCTTTGTTATCTATTTCAAATGTTTTCTAGCCTTTAATGGATTAGGGAGGACATTCGTCTTTATGATCGTGAAAAAATACCGACAGCTGCTGTAGTGAGTTGATATAACGGGTTATAAGATGTGGATCGTTGGTCATGGCAGGGTGTCAGTGAGGGACCGCCGCCACCGTACAGAGTCCGTACAGGTCAGGTGCCGGGCCTCCGTAACTCATTTGTCATATTTTGCGGAGTCTCAGATCAATATGGATAGATGGTGTTCATTTTAGATATTGCAGCTTGTTATGTCCCATTTAGGTTCATGATGATGTTTTTAACGAATAAAGATTATTGTATGTAATAATAATAATAATAATAATATATATATATATATATATATATATATATATATATATATATATGATGACATTAATTGTCATGGAACCTGTCTGAAAGACCACCTGTCTATAAGTCCACCCTTGCGTAAACCGAAAGCATTCGCAATGGTTATAACTGACCTGCGTAATTAGACCACCTGTGAATTATGATCAGACCCATAAGTGATCGTATTACACAGGTTTAATCATGTATATATATATGTGTGTGTGTGTATGTTACATTGAATTCGTTTCTGTAATTTATAACCTGTATTTATGCATGATACTGGTCAGCAGTGGTAGGTCAAGGAACCCTTGACAGCATATCTGCGTGACGTGGGAATATGATCTCGTTACAATTCCATGGCCTCCGGAAATAGACGTCATCAGGCATTTAAGCCCGGATAAATAATCTTCAGAGATATTTATCACAACCGATATACCCGGGATGAAATAATCCTGGGAAGTCGGAGGGCTGCTATCAGTAAACGAGGCTGTAGACTTGGTGGGGGGGGGATAAATTTATCTATCTTAGGCAAATAATACACATCCCCCCTTTTATATATATATATATATATATATATATATATATATATATATATATATATATATATAATATATATATATATATCTCCACATCCATATATATATATATATATATATATATATATATATATATTATATGTATACTTCTAGACACATTGCAAAACAGACAATCGAAATTTATAAAAAATAAATCTTTTGTCTGAGAGGAAAAATGAAAAAAATAGAATCGACAAATCAAATTGTCAGTTATTGCAAAGGAAAACACAAGAACAACAATATTGGTTGTGTGGATGCAGTTGACTGACGTTCAGTAATTGCTGAATTTCTTTGATGTCTCAGAGCAAACCCCGTATTCATCTCATGGAGAACAATCTCGTTTTATCTTTACTTTTCTATGTCAGTGATAAATGTAAGTTAGGGCTGTCTTTGATAAAAAATTATTTTCCCAACAACGTTTAGATATGATCCAGGGTATCCCCGTAAGTAGGCCATTCATAATGTTCTATTAAAATGATATTTTCATGAAAGCACAGCATTGGTTTATAGAGAATAACACATGCATTATGACATAATGCGAGTTTCCTTATATTTCTAATTCATACAGGAGAGGATTTAATTACCTCTTCTGTATTCCTGGGAACATTGTAAATATTTCATCTCCTCAACTGTGCATACTAACATGATATTACTGAGCAAGATAACCACTATTTTATATCTCTGATGGTATATACAATGCCTGTATTGAAAATTGACAAAATCTCTATTGAAATCATGTATAATGCAGGTTTCGCACGAAACTGACAGTGCGACCTAGTTTTAGCGTGAAATTAACTTATTTGTGCAGAATTAGATAAAAATGCAAGCGCAGCCTAAAAAAAGCTAAAAAGAACATAAGACATAAGATTTTTTGGACTGATTCGGGAGGTGTATATAAATGTGCTCCAGCAAATCTGCCGAAGATGCAGAAAATATCTGGGCATCATCACAAATTATTACTCCACCACCAGTAAAGGTAATTTGGGTTTTAATTTTCAAAATTATGATTTCACTGATTTTTATTTTTAAATATACAAGTTTATTTTTTGAGTTTATAATTATCTTGGAAAGATTTTCTTCTATTCAGAATATTAAAAATAAATGAAAACAGATTTTAAAAGCAACTGTTTTTACTGCAACATTGACAATGGAACATCCCGAGCACTTGTTAGCCAAAAAAAAACTTATGAAAAGTTAAAACACAAGAATTTATATAAACAATTGAAACAACTGACAAAGTGAAAGTTTTCAGGATGAGCCAACCACGTGTTGTCATGACAGCACCACGACCTGACCAGAAAAATTGGATTGCAGAAGCACAGTCCTGGACACTGACATAGTAAATCAGCCATTGTGTGGACTGTGGATGTATACAAGATTCTGTCATTTCTACACATAATCTTGTTTATATTAGTATTTCAAATATTCAGTAAAACTTATTTCCATCACAAACTAGATAAACTATATTTACATACACTTCAGAGAATGTCCTAGTACCATAACAGATATAATAAAACGAGATATTAACACTTTGATCAGGCCGTTTAACACAAAAATAATAGTACTGAGGAAGACCCTACAGACTGGTGACAAGAAAACACAATGATCGATCAGTATTGGATTAAGACTGTACATAGCTACACTTGCTGGTGAAATAAATTTATATGTTTTGTTGATGATGTCACATTCTTCTTGTCTTGTGTGTGGAGGGGTTTAACTTTTATGACGAACGACCCAAATCTTCACTTTTCTTCAAGCATAAAACCATTTGAGCAAGCTAGGTCAGATGGACAACAAACATTACAGATATCCGAGGTAAAAAGCTGATTGTAACGATCATGAAAACACTATATATATGATGAACTTTCATTTATGGGTTTATTTACAGACATTATTTCCAGTCAATGGAAGGTAAAAAGGAGTTGATTGCTCGGTCAAGTAAAATTGGAAAATAATTGCTGTAGTGAAATATTTATAAATTTGATTGTTGGAAGTGCCACAATAAACTTTACAGAATAAATTTTTTTACCGATTTCCAGATGTTAAAACAATTTTTTAAATTGTATATTCATAACGAATATCGCCTGAAGGTCTGTACCTGGGAATTAACGGCACTGACGGTAAAATATAACGGATAACATAGTGCGCATGCGCTACTGTGATGACTGCTTTTTATTTCTGCTCAGCATTTTGCCGAAGTTTTAGTTGAAAAATCTAAAACAGCCCAGGTTTTACTTCATGCATTGACAATACAATATCGGGACAATATACACCTATTACCGGATGAGTTTCATTTGATTATTTCAACAAAAATCACAGAGATATAGTTCAAGTCAGATCGCTCCAAAAACAGAGTGAACCAAGATGGCTATACCAAGTGAACAAACTGTTCTGTTTATTATGATATCAGTAGAGCCCTCACTATTAAATGTTCATGGTTATCTTTTGAGCATATCAAAGCTAAATGGATGACAAAAGTAAAGAAAAATACTTTACATAATACCAACATATTTACCAAAAACGAATGCCTACGAGAATTCCGTAGTAAACTTTCCAAATTAAATAATGTCCCAGATGAGGTATATGGCCAACGGAATTGCCAAATAACAAAGAAGTCATGTGTCATAGAGCAAATGATGATTCTTCTGCAGCCAGGCGACGAAAGTCAAAGAATATTTACAGCTCGATAAAAAAATCTGTTACTAGTGTCCCGTCTACGGCTGATCAAGTATTAATCACCGCTGATCAGACATCATCATCCCTTGCATTTTCTAGACTTACTAGTGATTCCAGTAAGGCGGGTTTCGGACAAAAATACTGCCACTGCTGCTCTGAATACTCAGAGTTAATCTAATGAAAATACTTCGAATCCAGTGCAAAGAAATGTTTGTTGTTCCAATAACTATCTACAACAATATACATAGTGACCAGTCTATGGTGCATTGTACTTTATGTGTAAAGTTGTTCCATTGGAACTGGACTGGCGACGTAGAAAATGAAAACCCTACCGTTTGGACTGCCCCATTGTCGTGTTCTGCCAGAAACGGTTAATGCAATAAACATTAAACTTGAAAAGCTCCTGGTATTGCATTCAAATCTACGTAAGGCATTATCAAATACAACACATGAATGTGACAGACTGAGAGAGGAAAACTCCCAGCTAAAACAGCAACTGATGAATGTAACCCATCACCATGAATCATCAAACTCCTGTCAATCATATACCTTTATTGATCGCACTTCGGACGTATCAAACGTCAAACCGTCCGACGACGATGGGTCTGATGATATATGTCTGGATGAAACAACGTGTTCTACTTCAGAATCATCTTTTTTCTGATTATGAAGGTGATGTCTCTTTCCAGGAATGTGAGCTAGCAAGTGCTCCTCAGTCAGTGAATACATCACACCCTACTACACCCACTACACCACTTACTACAGCAAAATGGTCATATCTTGACAATGTCAACATTGATTGTTCACACATTGGTCGGGATGGGGTACACTTGAAAGAATGATGATGTAGAGTTATGCAGAGCAATTTTGCACATCTCATAGACTTGCTGGCCAAATCTGATCGTATTCATAATGGTACAGAATCAATCGAGTTAGTTTAGCGATGAAAACTCCCCGTCATATAATCTACCTACCGTACTTAATGATGACCCGAAGCTTCCGACAATAAATAACCTGTACTCATTCCTGGATGAGTGGCCAAGCTTATCAGAAGCTAAGTATACAATTTTGGCACTTCTAAATGTGTACGCAGTTACTAACGTGTACGTTATTACTTATGCCCACGAAAATAAAAAAAGCGTCGTAGTCGCGCTAGATTTTTAAGCGGCTTTCGATACAATCTAAAAAAATTCATTGGCGAAGCTTTTGGAACCTTCGGGTTTGGATCAGAATTCCTAAATAGTAACATCGAAAACTGCATATTGTATAACGGTTGGCTATCCAGGTGGTTTCCGGTTTAAAGGGGTGTCAGGCAAGGCTGTGCGTTTTATTTCCTTGGCATTTGTATTGGGAGTAGAAATTCTAGCATGTAAAATAATACAAAGTCAAAATTTTAAAGGATTTGAGCTGCCCATGCGTAATAACCCTCCAAGAACACTCAAGATAGCCCAATGTGCAGACGACACAACTTTGTTTGTGCATGATCAAACTGATATAAATGAACCCTTATGACTAATAAAAGATTTTCAACTATTTCAGGAATACAAATGAATGAACAAAAGTCGGAAGCAATGTTTATAGGTGCATGTAGAGAAAGGGTTGGAAAGTTTAGGTGGAATCTATATTCTGATAACAAAATGAAAATCTTGGGATTTCAATTCAGGAATGATACTCCTGCGGTAAATTCTGGTAATAGCTGGGAAATCAGAATAAACAAGATACTAAAAGTGATTAATAAATGGAAACGTAGAAGCCTCACCATCTTTGGCAAGATAATCATAATAAAATCCTACCTGTTATCGCAAATAATATACCCAATGCAGTCCTCGTTAATGCCAGATAAATTAGTAAAATGGATAAATGGAATATTATATAATTTCATATGGAAAAGAAGAGGTAGTGGGAAAAGATCAAGTGAGAAAATAAGAAGAAGAATTTTGAAGTCTGATTATGAAATTGGAGGAAAAGAAATGATTTATGTACATAACAGGCAAAAAGCTATCGCATTAAAATGGGTAAAAATGTTAGCAAGTGAGTCTGAGGATATTTGCAAAAATATAGCATACTTTCATTATTCTAGGCTAGGAAACGGATTTAGTGTTTTTGAGAGTGATATACATCCTGACACCTTGAAAGGGGGTTCCCACATAACTTCAGATTTTTACAAATATATTTTAATCAACTTTCTAAATTTGAACAGTGAATTTAAGGCAGTCTCAAGGTCAAGTATTTTATGGAATAATAAACTTTTTCTTTATGTAGGCAAACCAATCTACTTTGAAAACTGAATAGAAAAAGGTATATTATATGTAAATGACATATTAGTGAACAACAATGTGCGATCATATGAAAGTATAGTAAAATTATTTGGACGCAGTCCGGGAAGAATAATGTGGTGTGTACAGCTGTAAAAAAAGAAATTTCTTGCAAATGGGATTGAAGAAATTAGGGAACAGAAAAAAATCCTTATTAAATAATGTTGATATAGAAAAATATGACACAAAGCAACTCCGTGGCATAGTTACTGAGAAGGTACGCGTAGAACAGGTATACCCTGCAAAATTTTGGACTAGAAAATTTTCTGCTTGTCAGTTCTCAAGAGAACACTGGAAGATGATTTATAGATGTACAAATGAAAATAAGATTGAAATGATGCAGTGGAAAACATTACATAGTATTTGGCCTACTAGCATATTGTTACACAAAATTGGTAAATATGAAACTAATAAGTGTCTTGTATGTGGAGAAACGGAATATGTAAAACACTTTTTTTCTGGCAATGTAGAGAGCTACGACAGTTCTGGAATAAAGTTGAAAACATTATTCAGAATAGAATAGGAGATAACATCAAATTGACTGAGGAACAAGTGGTTCAAGGATATACGTCAGAAAGCTATATCCGATAAATGAAATGATTCTTATTGCGAAGCTATGTATAAGCGAAACAAAATATGGAAAACAAACAAGTTTAAGGTTATTGTACGAATTTGAATCCTATTGAGTTGCATGTTGTGAAATTACCAGTATTTGATGACTTGTAAGTTTTATATGATAATAAAAATAATAAAAAAGGGTATTTTGTAAAATAAAAATTGTATACGCAATTCAATACCGCAAGTTGATGAGATTCGCCAAATGTGCTTTCGTTTCAGGCCACATGTTTAAGATTTAACCGAGTTCTGGCTTGATAAACATGTACTTGATTCCGAGGTCTCCATCGAATATTATGTCCATTTTAGACACCGATATGGTAGATGTGTAATTATGTAAATTTTAACATTCCTAAAACACCAAGTATTTCAGCCAGTGTCTGCTAGCATTGAAAGTGTAGGGGTGAAAATTGCCCTCGGAATGGAAACTATTTTTATAGGATCCGTTTACAGACCATCAATTGAATATATTGGTAATTTACTAGATGTAACTGTTCAAGCTTTTAAGATCTGTAAGTACGTCATCTCGTTGGGAGATTTTAATGTTGATTACTTGCAGCCAAACAGGTTAAAATCAAGTAAACTTGATTTAGCAGAACAGTTATTTGGAATGAAACAACCAACTTATTACTAACTAATTGCTACACCCACTCATGTTGCCAAACATTAAAAAAAAATGATAGACCTTATTTATACATCCAAATCCCTGCAATGCATTACAGTTCCAAAGTTTACCAGTTTACCCTGACTAATCATTTTCTAACGGCAACAATTTTGAAAAAAAAAAACAAAATGATGAAAAGAAGAATCCAAAATATGTGCATTGTCGCAACTTTAAACTTTTTTAACAAGGATAAATTTATTAAAGAAATATGTTCATCATTTTTCATGTCATTTTTAATTCCTAACATGACTGATCTTAATTTGGCATGGAAGATGTGGCAATCTTAATTAGTAAAATTGGCAATAATAATGCTCCCTTTCTACAAACGAAGACTAAAATCTATACCCCAAATGGATGGGTGACTAATAATATATTGAATTTATATATGCACGTGAATTTGCGATAAAGCAAGACGGACAAACAGTGCCTCTGACTGGAATGATTAAAAACGTCTTCGTAATACCGTAAATTGTGAAATTCGCAAAAATCGCTCTCGATACTTTTCTGATCTAATTCGTTCAAACGTCTCTAAACCTAGTACAATATGTAATAGCCGTGATACCGAGTAATATCGAGGAATGTATCGGTGTGAACTTGCGTCAGGTTGCATTCATATTGTAGTAAACGGCCCATTATCTCAATATTATGCTAAGAATGATGAATTTACACAATAATATACATGTCAGCTTTCAACGCAAAATGAAACACCGTCTCCATGGACACGGGTCATTTCCTGTATCGCCAGCAAGCTGCCTGCGTCATGTAACCCGTGCGAGCCATGCGGTCATAAATTCAACAAACATGCCGAGGAGTTTACCAATGTCCTGGGTTAAAACGGAACTTTTCTCGTTCATGTTTGGAATTAGTACACAAAAAATGCAAACAAAAGGTCTGGTTTAGGCTGATTGACAGTGTACCTATAGGCCATTAAGCGTTGTCAGAAATTACAAAAATATTTGCATCTTCATAAGGCCTTATAATGCGTTCCTCAGACTTAGATGTAATGACACTCTGACCCCAGTAATATGGTCCTAATGCCAGAGGGTCGATATGACGCTAAATTTGTAAAGCACTTAAGTACGTAATCACTTCAAATAAGAACACACAAAAAACAAATACTGATATCGTCTGTGATAAATTTAACGATTTCTTTAGTTCTGTGTGAAACCTGATAAATGAAGATTTCCAAGGGAAAATTGAAACAAATTCGTTTATCATCAAATCTTCTGCAAAAACTATCTATTTTCCTCTTCGTCCTACGTGTTTGTCCATTCTCGTTTAATGGAATTAGAAGCAACATTAAAGGAAGATGTCTTAGGGATGTATGAATTCTTTCTCAAAATAGCTTCTTCTGTAATTTCTCCATGCCTGGCTCATCTGTTTAATCTTTCTCTTTCGAATGGCATTGTTCCTCAGGACTCAAAAACTGTGCTTTTCACTCCAATTTACAAGGGTTCTGGTAATAAGTGTGACCCTACCAAATATCGTCCTGTTTCCGTCACTGGACATGTCCCAAAAGATTTAGAACATTTCTTTAAATGCATTGTTGTCGCACACCTTTATAAAAATTAAATGTTTACTGATGAACATGCATAATCGATCAACACACTTCGCCCTACATACGCTAGTCGATGAATGTCTTACTAACCTTGATAATAATAACATTACAGCTGCGTGCTTTATGGACATAAAAAAAGGTTTCGACAGTCTCGATCTTTCTATATTGCTTGAAAAATTCCCGAAGTATGGAACAGAAAATTAAGAGCTAAATGGAGAGCTAATGGTTAAATTCTTATTTATCCGACAGACGCCAGTTCGTTTCCTCCTGTGGTTCAATTTCGAAAACTTTTACCGTAAACATCGGTACTCCTCAAGGCACAGTACTAGGGCCTATACTAGTTCTTATTTATTAGAATGGTTTCCCGAGCTGTATGAAAAACAAGTGTGTACTTTATGCTGACGATATCACACTGATTCCGCCGATAATGCAATCAGCCATTTACAAAGCAATATTGACATTGCCCTAAAAGGGTTCAGAGTAAATAATTTATGTATCATTCCTGTTAGATCGAGTATTTTGATATTCAGTTAAACTCTAATTCTACTTAAAATATTAACATCAATAATGTTACATTAATTCCTAAAAACAACACAAAACTTTTGGGTTTAATCGTCGACTCCCGCGTTAAATGGAAGGATCATGTAGATTATATCTACGATAAAATTATCACAAAATTACATGTCCTTTAATTACTTAGCAAGTTTCTACTAACACCAACTCTAAAACTTATATATCATTCTCTTATTCAAAGCCATATTGATTACTGTATTTTTTGGTTGGGGTAGATGCTTGAAAACGCACAAGGCACAAATCCAGAGACTACAAAATAAAGCTGCCAGTATTGTTACAAAAAACTTCGATATAAATACTTCTCCTGTATCATTAATCATTCAGTTAGGTTGGATGACCATGGAACAGAGATATCGCTATTTTGTTAATCTTTTAGTTTTTAAATGTTTATGTGGTGATGCACCTCCTACTTTGAGACATAGCCTCAAATATGCATGTAACCGATACATTACACGACAACGACCTGTGGCAATATTGCCATCGTAAAACCAAGAACTGGCAGGTTTAAATCAAGCTATGTTACGCAGGCCCACATCACTTGCATCAACTACCCAATAATTTAAGATACGCCACTGATGTTAAGCGTTTTAAACAACTATATAAATCCTTTCTATGATGTTGCCATATTTTTAAACTCAGAATCTCCGTTACTCGACCTTAATAATTGTATATGTTTATAATTGTGACATATTTGGCAATCTATGTTTTAAATATGCGTATGTTTAGATCATTATTTTAAATATCTTATTTATTTTCACGACTATTTTAATATGAGTATGTAATGTATTCCTCTTTGTCAATGTATATTTCTCTGTGATATTTCCAGCACCCCATCGAAAAACAGTTGACCATGCTGAATTGGCCAGGTAAAATATATGTATAAATAAATAAATATCGGGTAAAGGCCTGTACCTTGGTACTAATGGCACTGACGGTATAATTTAAAGGATATCGCGTGAAGGCATGTACCTTGGTACTAATGGCACTGACGGTATAATATAAAGGATATCGCGTGAAGGCGTGTACCTGGGTACTAATGGCACTGACGGTAAAATATAAAGGATATCGCATAAAGGCCTGAACCTTGGTACTAATGGCACTGACGGTAAAATATAACAGATTTCGCGTGAAGGCGTGTACCTGGGTACTAATGGCACTGACGGTAAAATATAAAGGATATCGCGTAAAGGCCTGAACCTTGGTACTAATGACACTAACAGTATAATATAAAGGATATCGCTTGAAGGCACTGACGGTATAATATAAAGGATATCGCGTGAAGGCATGTACCTGGGTACTCATGGCACTGACGGGGCGATATATAACTGCGTCACTTCTCATGTAAACATTTCACAAGATCATTCGGTAAAATACTTACATTCGATAAAAAGTGCCTAAATGGTGGTTTCACTACACTTTGTTCAAAATATCATACATCATTTTATGACAATGAAGCAACAGTTGTAACAGTAACAAGTATTGTTTAAAGAAGAAATAATTTTTGTTTTCTATCGCGTCTTTAGCAGCCTGGACATAAGGAGTATACGTGAAAATGATTGGTACTGGCAGTGTCTGTACTGCCTGATTATATATTCCGTTGGTTCCAGAAAACAAAGTTTAACCTGCGCATGCATGATGTCTATGTGACAGGGTCCGGGTGCTAATTTCTGTAGGGCTCAGATAAACAAAATCGTTCAACCCACCACAGAGCGAAGGTCTGGCTTGATAATATTGTAGCTTGATACCTCAAGGGCACTGTTAGGGGGCAGTACTATAAGATTGTGGTATGAGTTATAAACACAAAAAATACCACTGGGAGAAATGTTTAGAAAATGATTGAAACGTAATATTAATTAATTATTTGAAAAAAAGGTTTTTGTTAAAGATAGGCTGATGAGTTTAACAACTGGGAGTTCCAATTATTGTCACCAGTAGAAAACTGATCAGCAGCAAAAATAACAACCTCCAGGGAAGGCGTCAAAGAGCAAGCATCAAACTGAGGGCAAGAATTCCATAATGGTCCTTAATATTTCACACTTTGATGCCGCTCGAGTAAAACTACTGAAAGTTAATAGTGTTAGGGAGGCTGTCCCTTTAATCAGCCCAAACTAATGAAATCTTGTAAATATTGGTAGAGAAATAGCTTACATCCTGTGGCAAGGCCAAGGCAAACAGCTATCCCCCCCCCCCCCCGCGCCGAAAAAGTGAACTCCTGACAAAACGAAAACACGACTTACTCGCTATATCGAGTCCACCTCACAATCACGACCACCTCGCTTTATCAGGTCCACCTCACAATCACGACCACCTCGCTTTATCGAGTCCACCTCACAATCACGACCACCTCACTATATCGAGTCTACCTCACAATCACGACCACCTCGCTTTATCAGGTCCACCTCACAATCACGACCACCTCGCTTTATCGAGTCCATCTCACAATCACGACCACCTCGCTTTATCGAGTCCACCTTACAATCACGACCACCTCGCTATATCGAGTCCACCTCACAATCACTACCACCTCGCTTTATCAGGTCCATCTCACAATCACGACCACCCGGCTATATCGGTCCACCTTACAATCACGACCACCTAGCTTTATCGAGTCCACCTCACATTCACAACCACCTCACTATATCGAGTTTACCTCACATTCACGACCACCTCGCTATAATGAGTCCGCCTCACAATCTAGACCACCTTTGCAAATCAGCCATATTAGAGCTCTAAACGCAAATTAAAAAAAAAGACAAAAGAAATAAAAAAAATGAAAACAGAAAAAAATTAAACGGTTAAACCCACCCGCCAAACATTTTACTCAAATATGAGTTTCCCTTCCTATTACTTACCATGTTGTCTGATACCTGCTCTAGCTCCTTTTATAGATATTAGAGCCGAGATCAACAGTGATGACGTGGGAGATCGTGGAGACTCCGAACCCACATGTGACAAGTGGTACTAGTAAAACAGTGAGCGAACAACCGGGGGACGTTTTATTACATGTGAGGAGTGGTATCATTAAAACAGAGGCCTAACAACCGGGGGACGTTTTATTACATGTGATGAGTGGTATCAGTAAAACAGAGGCCTAACAACCGGGGGACGTTTTATTACATGTGAGGAATGGTATCAGTAAAACAGAGGCCTAACAACCGGGGGACGTTTTATTTCATGTGATGAGTGGTATCAGCTAGTAAAACAGAGACCTTACAACCGGGGGACGTTTTATTACATGTGATGAGTGGTATCAGTAAATCAGAGGCCTTACAACCGGGGGACGTTTTATTACATGTGACGAGTGGTATCAGTAAAACAGAGGCCTAACAACCGGGGGACGTTTTATTACATGTGACGAGTGGTATCAGTAAAACAGAGGCCTAACAACCGGGGGACGTTTTATTACATGTGAGGAATGGTATCAGTAAAACAGAGACATAACAACCGGGGGACGTTTTATTACATGTGTGGAATGGTATCAGTAAAACAGAGGCCTAACAACCGGGGGACGTTTTGTTGCATGTGACGAGTGGTGTCAGTAAAACAGAGGCCTAACAACCGGGGGACGTTTTATTACATGTGACGAGTGGTGTCAGTAAAACTGAGGCCTAACAACCGGGGACGGTTTTATTACATGTGATGAGTGGTATCAGTAAAACAGTGGCTAAACAGCCGGGGGACGTTTTATTACATGTGATGAGTGGTATCAGTAAAACAGAGGCTAAATAACTGGGGGACGTTTTATTACATGCGATGAGTGGTATCAGTAATACAGAGGCCTAACAACCGGGGGACGTTTTATTACATGTGACGAGTGGTATCAGTAAAACAGAGGCCTAACAACCGGGGGACGTTTTATTACATGTGACGAGTGGTATCAGTAAAACAGTGACCTAACAACCGGGGGACGTTTTGTTGCATGTGACGAGTGGTGTCAGTAAAACAGAGGCCTAACGACCGGGGGACGTTTTATTACATGTGACGAGTGGTGTCAGTAAAACAGAGGCCTAACAACCGGGGGCGGTTTTATTACATGTGATGAGTGGTATCAGTAAAACAGAGGCCTAACAACCGGGGGACGTTTTATTACATGTGACGAGTGGTATCAGTAAAACAGTGACCTAACAACCGGGGGACGTTTTATTACATGTGAGGAATGGTATCAGTAAAACAGAGGCCTAACAACCGGGGGACGTTTTATTACATGTGAGGAATGGTATCAGTAAAACAGAGGCCTAACAACCGGGGGACGTTTTGTTGCATGTGACGAGTGGTGTCAGTAAAACAGAGGCCTAACAACCGGGGGCGGTTTTATTACATGTGATGAGTGGTATCAGTAAAACAGAGGCCTAACAACCGGGGGCGGTTTTATTACATGTGACGAGTGGTATCAGTAAAACAGAGGCCTAACAAGGGGGGGACGTTTTATTACATGTGAGGAATGGTATCAGTAAAACAGAGGCCTAACTACCGGGGGACGTTTTATTACATGTGAGGAATGGTATCAGTAAAACAGAGGCCTAACAACCGGGGGACGTTTTATTACATGTGACGAGTGGTATCAGTAAAACAGAGGCCTAACAAGGGGGGGACGTTTTATTACATGTGAGGAATGGTATCAGTAAAACAGAGGCCTAACAACCGGGGGACGTTTTATTACATGTGAGGAATGGTATCAGTAAAACAGAGGCCTAACAACCGGGGGACGTTTTGTTGCATGTGACGAGTGGTGTCAGTAAAACAGAGGCCTAACGACCGGGGGACGTTTTATAACATGTGACGAGTGGTGTCAGTAAAACAGAGGCCTAACAACCGGGGGCGGTTTTATTACATGTGATGAGTGGTATCAGTAAAACAGAGGCCTAACAACCGAGGGACGTTTTATTACATGTGACGATCGGTATCAGTAAAACAGTGACCTAACAACCGGGGGACGTTTTATTACATGTGACGAGTGGTATCAGTAAAACAGAGGCCTAACAACCGGGGGACGTTTTATTACATGTGACGAGTGGTATCAGTAAAAAGAAGGCTAAATAACCGGGGGACGTTTTATTACATGTAATGAGTGGTATCAGTAATACAGAGGCTAAATAACCGGGGGACGTTTTATTACATGTGACGAGTGGTATCAGTAATACAGAGGCCTAACAACCGGGGGACGTTTTATTACATGTGACGAGTGGTATCAGTAAAACAGAGGCCTAACAACCGGGGGACGTTTTATTACATGTGACGAGTGGTATCAGTAAAACAGTGACCTAACAACCGGGGGACGTTTTATTACATGTGATGAGTGGTATCAGTAAAACAGAGGCCTAACAACCGGAGGACGTTTTATTACATGTGATGAGTGGTATCAGTAAAACAGAGGCCTAACAACCGGGGGACGTTTTATATCATGTACTGAAGTGTATGGTCATGTTTGATAGCATGTTCGGTGCCTCCACTCTCAGCCAATAGTGGGTTGGATATTTGTGGTCATTGCGCACGTTTCTCGTGAAGAGATATTAGGAAAAACCAGATTGGTTCAAGAATAATTCTGTTTAAACATTTTTACTTTATGTCTGCTTAAATTCTCGAAAATGTTGTTTTGGTCACCTGAAATGAATAACTCGCCATGCAACATTTCTAACACATGAGCTGCGTAATAGCCCTTTTACTCTACTGATATTTTTTTTCACTTTGTTTTTATCAGTTCAAACACAAATTCTCAGTTATAGAATACAAAATCATACGGCGTTATAGGAAGCAACCCGAAAGTACCGAACTAGGTAATGGACATGCCTCCTCTAAAGTAAAAAAGCCAGCTTCATCATCCACCTCTTTATATGGATCCGCTTTGTAATTGAGTTAGGTCTCTCCTGGCCTATATCCTGTACCATATATTTCCTGTACCATATCCTGGATATCTGGCCCGAAGCCGCCTTCGTTACCGGAGAACTACGAGGGAGCTGGAGGATGGGATTTTTCGAGATTTGGTATGACGTCATATGAACTGGTGCCATATCGTTCTGCTGTTAGCGCTGAAATTCGTCTTGCGTGGTGTGGATGCATGTGTCTATTCTAGGGGAAAATCACTCATGTCTAAAAAAGTGGGTTGTATGGCCTAAAAACGTGTGTCCATAGACCTCATATAGTTTTAAAGTTCACAATACTGGTTGCACGACCCAGAATGTATTCTCTGCAGCGTCCAACCACGCACTTAAAATTATATTAGGAGTGCTTTGATGGATTGGTCTCCATAATTGCTGAATACATTTATCACATATAAGATTGATGACGCCACCTTAAATATGTTTACGTGAAGTCCATCCATACGTCTGTTTTTAGTGAAAATCAGACGACTGTCAGTCTCTGATTCAGCTTGGTTACCAGTTTCCACTGAACATGTAGAATGTCTGCAGACAGGGGTCACAGGACAAGACCCACTGGTATCTAACAGGTGGCATTACCAAGTTCTGGTGACACTTTGGCATCTCTGAGGAAGGGCATCCCTATGGCTCTCACGTCAGGAGACATCCCATGCCTCGCTTAGTCCTTGCCACTGTGATTCGCCGGATATACGGAGTCTCTTGTAGTCCTTGAACCTGCGTCAGTTAATTGGTGCTCTATCCAAATAAGACGGTGAACGTAGCACAGACTAATTTAATTTGAAGACCTGCCTCATCATCGGGACCGCCCTGACCGACATGTTTGTTTTTGTGTAAAGGTCATACTCTTTGTTATTGTCCTGGACATTATAAGGCTCTTCTGTCTCCCATTGCTTAAAATCCTTTTGTATAAAAAAATTACGGAATATATATATATATATATATATATATATATATAAATATATATATATATATATATATATATATATATATATATATATATATATATATATATATATATAGATAGATAGATAGTGGACCCCAGGCAGTCGGCTATCAACTAGCGCCATTACGGCCCTCTGACATTAGGGTCTACGACCAGGGTACTAGCGTCACAGTGCCTTCACTTTGGACCGCACTGTAATGCTCTATGTGGATGCAAATCTTTTCGTCATTTATGACACAGACTCATGGCCTACAAGTAAGCTGTCAAATGACATAAACCAGACTTTTCGTTAGTTTTTAGGTATAAAGTCCGTTTTAATGAACTCAGCTTATTGGTAAATCACTCTGCATTTTTGTTGAAAATCTGACGGCCATCTTATGTGCGATACAGAAAATGATTCGTTACCATAGAGACGAAATTTCAGTTTGGGTTGTGAGTTCACATGTATTCTTTTGTGTTGATTCATTACCCGTAGCCCAATGTTAAGATTATCGGCTGTTTTCCAGGATATAAATGCAACATGGTGGATGAAATTTGCAGTTCATTACCCCGTATGACTAATACCACGACACGAGCTCGGCTCACCAGCCAAGTATAAATGCCTACTGGGTCGTGTACTCACGGCTGGCTACCAACAAGTGTCTATGAACATAGGCAAGACAATACAGTACAGGTATCGTGCAGTACAGGTAGACACAGTACAATCAATTCAAAACGTCTGGCTTACTTTGTTGATTCAGATTTAGTACAATGTGGAAGGTTTTTTCAAGAGCTGGTGACAGGGTTTCGAGAGGATGTTGGTACGGTGGTACCTTAAGTTTCGTGGAAATTAAGAATCCACAGGATGTTCAGTACAGGCATACACTTTGTTTTAGAGACACAAGGTAAACGGGCAGCGAAAGAGTTGTTTTTATGGGTTAAAATACTTATATTTTATATCCTTTGTGTATATTCTTGCAAACACGATAATCATAAGACGGAAAAACTACAGGAAGGAACACAAAGTTAAAATTCGAAATTTCTTTGCATCGGAGATGCCAAAGTATCACCAGGTAATTAAGGCATACCACTTTCTAAAATAGCCCCCCCCCCCCCGCCTTCTTCTGAAGCATATACTGACATTTTACAAGGCTAAGGCCACCAGGGCCAAGGTCGCAAATGATTGAACTTGTCCGACATCTTGTTTGAGACAATTCGCATATCATATTTAAAGAAAAGAAAGCAGTTATTCAGTTATTATAAGGTTTAAAAAAACCTGTTCCTTCAGGTTTGACCTTGAAAACAAAGGCCAAATTCACTAGTCTTGAAAAAAAATCAGATATTGTTGGAAATATTTTTTGGTGTAAAATTTGAATGAAACAGATGACTTACTTCAAAGGTTAGGAACAAAAATCCTATTTATTAGAAGATTTGACCTTGAAGACCAAGCTGAGGGTCACCAATCTTCGAAAAAAATCCGATATATTTGTGGAAACATTTTGTGTGTGTCAGATTTGAAGGAAACAGATGCAGTACTTCAAAACTTATAGGGTTATCAAAATGTTATTTATTGGCAGATTTAACCTTGAACACCAAACTCAAGGTTACCAATCTTCAAACATGTCTAAGATCTCGGTGGAAAAAATTTGTATATCAAAATCGAGGAAAAGAAATGCTGTACTCTAAAAGTTTATTGGTTAACAAAAAGCCTTTTTATCAGCAGATTTGATCCTTGAAAGCAGGGTAAAGGTCATCAGTCTTCAATCATGTCTGACATCTTGGTGGAAACAATCTGTGTCACATTTGAAGAGAAAAGATATTGTACTTGAAAAGTTATGGGGTTAAAAAAAACCTATATATCCGCAGAGTTGACCTTAGTCATCGTCAAAGGTTTTCAAACTCTTTCGACGAATTATCATCTGACATCTGTCATTTTGATTTACGGACAGATACATCTACCCACTTGAGTTATGTTTTTGCCTGTTTTTTCCCCACCAATATGGAAATAGTCAAGGTCAAAGCCACTCTCATTAAAGCCATGACCCTTATATGAATGGACTTCATCTTGAACTCGTATGTATGCATGTGAATAAAATGAAAGAAATCTGTCCATTAGCTGTTGACTTATGATGATCACAGTACAGTCAAGTGGCAATGAAAAAGGTATTAAAAGGGGCGAAAACCTGATAAAAGAACAATAGTTGGTGCAACCAGTTTCCGGTAAATGACAACACTATCGAAGATCTTCGTTCAACTTGATTGTTGGATCAATCCATGCATGCTTTCTTAAGATATTTAAGAATTTGTGTGATTTTCACCAAAAATTGTTTATTTAAGGTCAAGGTGACTCTTCTAGTAAAGCTTACGACACCATTTTAAACAGGCTACGTTCTTTCTAACATATCTATTTACATGTTAAGTTTGGTAAAGATCCATTTTTATGTTTAGAATTATCGCGCAGGCAAGATTTATCTGCGGCAGCTGGACCGTGCTAAAACCTAAGTATTCCCCGACTCTGTCTAGGGATACAATTATGCTCATTCGCCCGTTTGCAAGTCGGCAAAATAAAAGCTACATTTAACCTTGTGTCAGCGACCAAAATAACTAACTTTTTCTTAACCTACTGAGTTCCTTTTAAGATTTCATGATTATTTTTGACTGTTTCACAGGGCAAATTTATTTATAAACGGACTTATTGCTGTGTTTCTATACGTTAACCTATACAAATTAGACTAATTTTAACTGTGGATCTCATCAATATATCGTACCTCCAAACAAAAAAAATTAAATGCAATTCAACAACCCGAAATGTAAAAATGCTGTTCGACAAAATAACCACATAAAACACAACAAGTTTTTGCTCATTTGACAGGCAAATGATCAGAAGAATAGAAATTTTTTTCAAACGTCCACATTGTTCATAAACCCATCATTTGCATTGTTTCTCATCGGGCGCATCATCCGCATCAGATACCATCATATCCCCATCCATAAACACTGCCTACACGCACCGGATGACATATACCGTCGGCCGCATCGTCTGCCGTCAGATACCATCATATCCCCATCCATAAACACTGCCTACACGCACTGGATGACATATACCGTCGGCCGCATCGTCTGCCGTCAGATACCATCATATCCCCATCCATAAACACTGCATTCACGCGTTGGATGACATATACCGTCAGCCGCATCATCCGAATTCAGATACCATATTAACCACACCCATAAACACTGCCTACACAAGCTGGATGACATATACCGTCATCCGCATCATCCGCATTCAGATACCACAATAACCACATCCATAAACACTGCCTACACGCGATGGATGACATATACCGTCAGCCGCATCATCCGCATTCAAATACCATAATAACCACATCCATAAACCCTGCCTACACAAGCTGGATGACATATACCGTCGGCCGCATCATCCGCATCAGATACCATCATATCCCCATCCATAAACACTGCATTCACGCGCTGGATGGCATATACCGTCAGCCGCATCATCCGCATTCAGATACCATAATCACCACATCCATAAACACTGCCTACACGCGATGGATGGCATATACCGTCAGCCGCATCATCCGCATCAGATACCAACATATCCCCATCCATAAACACTGCCTACACACGCTGGATGGCATATACCGTCAGCCGCATCATCCGCATTCAGATACCATAATCACCACATCCATAAACACTGCCTACACGCGCTGGATGGCATATACCGTCAGCCGCATTGTCTGCCATGAGATACCATCATATGCCCATCTATAAAGACTGCCTACACACGCTTGATGATATATAATAAATTTATAATACCGTACAAAACAACAACTGTAGCCGTATCATTGACACGCCCACTGTGAATCTTCCTTTACTGTAATACTGATCTTGATAAATAGGATGAACGTGATAAATCTATCGTACAGAAAGGAAAATCGTGACAGGTGTGCAAGATATTTATTTGTACAAAATGTTCATAATAAAGGACGTTTTGCTTATGTAAATTTCTCCCATTCATTCACATTGTCAGTATTTTGAGCTCCTTCATAAGCAACGGGGATCTTGTTACTTCAGATGAATATCGGTTAACAATACCCGCAGGTTATATTAAATTAGAAAATATTAATACATACAGAGGTTGGGAAAAGTCAGGAAATTAATTCGAAAGTATTTGTAATGTTAATCTGGTCATGACAATGTTAGTTGTTTGAGTTGAGGTTAGCTTCCTTTCTCCCTGAGCCACTCCTCTGTCATTCCATATATAAACAAATAATGTATGCTGTTCTTTGGAAATTAAGGTACTGATGTATGTTTATATTTAGTTGATGATGCATAACAGTACAGAACAGATGATGCAGAACATTATTCTAAATGTTTAAGGCATTTGTATTTGGCCAGTTTGTGGTATAAAACATTCAATATATAGTATTAAGAAACATATTTGATTGCAAAAAATTGAATCTATTTATTGTTCCTAGTACAATGTTCTTTGACTGACAAGGCCTTACACACGGTCCCAATACGTCCATGAGTTTTCTGGATCATGCCTCCCGTAAAAAAGTCAAATTGCAGGTAAGTTGAATGAACTTGAAATTTATAAATGTTCCTTATCTGCTGGGAGAAGCCCAGAAAATCAACCACAATGCCACAAACCACACGAACCACAAGGTTATAACGTAACTTTTCTACAAAGCGCAGTAAACAAGACTGTAACTATCAGTTGGAGAACGAGTAGAGATTGGCCTGCCAAAGGCGATAGAACAATCTTATAACAGACGTACAACACATCACATCATCAGATGACCTGGGTATTCCTTAGACTAACCGTACAGACTAACAACACATCACAGCATCAGATGACCTGGCTATTCCTGAGACTAACCGTACAGACTAACAACACATCACAGCATCAGATGACCTTGGTTTTCCTGAGACTAACCGTACAGACTAACAACACATCACAGCGTCAGATGACCTGGGTATTCCTGAGACTAACCGTACAGACTAACAACACATCACAGCATCAGATGACCTGGGTATTCCTGAGACTAACCGTACAGACTTACAACACATCACAGCATCAGATGACCTGGGTATTCCTGAGACTTGGGTATTCCTGAGACTAACCGTACAGACTAACAACACATCACAGCATCAGATGACCTGAGTATTCCTGAGACTAACCGTACAGACTAACAACACATCACAGCATCAGATGACCTGGGTGTTCCTGAGACTAACCGTACAGACTAACAACACATCACAGCGTCAGATGATCTGGGTATTCCTGAGACTAACCGTACAGACTAACAACACATCACAGCATCAGATGACCTGGGTATTCCTGAGACTAACCGTACAGACTTACAACACATCACAGCATCAGATGACCTGGGTATTCCTGAGACTTGGGTATTCCTGAGACTAACCGTACAGACTAACAACACATCACAGCATCAGATGACCTGGGTATTCCTGAGACTAACCGTACAGACTAACAACACATCACAGCATCAGATGATCTTGGTATTCCTGAGACTAACCGTACAGACTTACAACACATCACAGCATCAGATGACTTGGGTATTCCTGAGACTAACCGCACAGACTAACAACACATCACGGACGCACAGTTATTACCGGATCACTGGAGCTGGCCGGGAAGCTCCTGGGGTGTTAGCGTTTATACGAATAAGAGCGGGCGGTCCTAACTGACGTTACAAGGGCAGTTTGAATGTATATGATGATCATACGTAAAGAATATCAAATTAAGGCCCTGTTGCCGCAATAGTTATAACTAGAAATCTGAATGCAAACCTCCGCCATGCGGGGGTCCATATTGCGGGATGCTCCCCAACCCGTGTTTGCATTCACTTATTCGGCCATCCGCAGGGTCATTATAAGTGAATATTCCTTGATGACGTTCTTGAATCCGGATCATGAACCGGAACAACACCAATATCTAATGGATTCTTCATTAGCCTAATCCCGAAATGCCCTGAATGTTTCATGAGATTCCATTCATAACTGAGTTATGTGTTAATGTTGTGAACTCATGAATAATTTTGTGAACAAACACTCACGAACGGGGATGAACGCATACGCTCCTTGCGGAGACAATTATGCAATATGTGGAATGAACATCGATAAAACTCTCTGAACACTGACTTCAGTATATTTTCCTCATGTCTGGTAAAATGCCTTGAGGCTTTGTGTGTAAGCGGTGAGTGGAACCAAAACTGACATATGTAAACGGTGGTCTGTATTTGGCAGACACAGAAGGGTAAATAAAAGGAGAGTAACTTATCATTCGACCATCTATGGTTTCAATTCATCTTGGCCAAAGCAGTTCTTCAGAACGATCTTGTTGTGTGTAAAACTGTCACTCTATAGAAAAAAATTTTCTGAAATTCAGACCACACAACCTACCTCACAGTAAGTACTAAAAGCGGCAGACGACGTGCTCGAGCTGCCGGGGTGACGTTGGCCGCCCCTTAACTGACTAAGCCTTTAACTTGAAACATCTTTTCCTAAGGACTAGTTTCAGTTTTCTAGACAGTGAGACAGCTGGATTAGATACTAGTATACTTAGTACACTAGGCACTGTCACGCTTCAGGCTTCCAATGCACATATTAATGGCAAGGCGTCTCAAGGAAAATCTACATCAACCAATGGTTCTTCTTTAACAGCATAAAAAACCATCTCGGTTTTACGGACTTAACGTTGACACTTTAATGACGTTAGGGAAGCTGAGCACCGGCCCGACTGTTGTATTCTCAGGCACACGTCTGTCAGTAGTTACAAATCCCCATTGACACCCGGACACACCTCATCACTCTAAGATGGCTGTCCATGTTAATGGCGTCGATAACAATTTCCTGAAAGCTTTACCGGTGGAGGTTTTGTTAATATTATGATTGACTGTTCAGTGAGCTGGCAAATGTGAGAGTGGCTTGGCAGCTCGTCCCCTGTAGCCAGGTAGCAGGTGGCATCAAGTACGATGTCGTCCAGCGTGACACCTACAAGTGAACCATTAATACTAATCCAGGCACTGGGACCACCTGATACCTCCCGGGGCAACCCAAAAAGTTATGGTATTTTAAATCGTGTTTATGATAACTTCTGCTTGTATACATTTTTGAACTGCTGGATCAATCATACACAAAATGTCAATTGTGTCATGCTCATGTTATGATATATATATAAAACACAGCACAGGTATATCCTTGTCACAGTATAACTTCTTTTGTTAGATGTGTCTTCAAAATAGGTCAATGTAACGTTAACAGCTTGTGTCCTCCTCCCCCCCCCCCCCCCAACCCCACCCCCACTGGATCCGCTTCTGGTAACTGTAGAACTGTTGTTCAATGGCATACAATCACCACTCGTTAATAAAAAACGATCCCATCATTTATTTAAACTGATACGTTCTTGACAAAATGTAACAAATTACCTTCAACGTATGTAGGAAGTCTGTATTCCCATGTCATTGATAAAATATACGTTCAAAATATCCATTTTAAGAGTATTACTGCCGATCAAGGTAAGCAAGGTGAGATATTTCATGACATCAATTATCAACAGATCTAAGAATAAGCCGTGTTTGACAGTTGTGGCTAATTACAGCAAATGTCATTCATCAAGATGCATTGTTGCGATCCGAGTGGTTTGAAGGTTATAGCAAGACTGTATTAATGGTAAACGGAAAATAATTTGAACAAATGACATGGTTCTTAATTAATCTGCTTGACAACATTATTATTTAACAAACTGAATTGCCTCTATGTTTATAATGGGTTCCATATAAAGAGGTGATTTTTAGCTGAGCGTCACTGATGTGTCACGTCGATCAAAGGACGAATCCTGGCGGCGCGTCCTTCATTTCTTCTTATTTATCAGCCTTGCGAAAGTCGGGTAAAAAAAACTCACTGGATACAAACTGACATCAGATAAGCTAGAAGCAATAAATATCTTCCAATCTAATCCGCCCTGGACAGATAGGTTTGTTAGGACGTTTCAAGTGGACAGCCGCGTTGTGACAGGATTGCATTCTTACCAAATATTTATGTGACTGCGGTTAGACTGAGGAAGAAGATCCAATGTTTCCAGTGACAAGGACAGAGAGGGGTTCCTGAAAGGCTTTTCCATCTCGGGCCCTTTGTCTTATGGACACGCCCATGTCAAGTCATTTGTATTGCCATGGATGTTTGTCCGGAATCGTTCATTTTTACAAAGATGAGTTGATTAAACATGTAATTAGTGACATTAAATTCAATAAAATGATATGATACCCACATTATAAACAAATTAGTCTGCTTGAGCCAGTTTGAAAGAAGAACAAAAAAATTTAACGACCTGATAGCCTAAAAACAGGACATTTCTTTAGGTAGAGTCTAGACGTATTTTGCAAATATGTGATTTACTGTTTCTTTTAATTTGAGTGAAAACAGACTTTGGTATTTATAAACCTTCGCTTCCATCGTATACAAGTGTATCATTGTATACATTGCCAAATACATGACTTGAAGAAAGGCATTGTTAAGCAATGGAGTGGGGCAGATAATCTACTTTTCGCCGCATTCAGCTCTGCTGCCTTAAAACCCAGTGGCTGGCTACACCTAACCACCAGTCAGTTGGGTTCCTCAGGATTACTCATGACACATCTTTCAAAACAACACTTTCTCGTGTACCTTGTTTTCTAGAGAGGGGCATTTACAGTCAATACCATTGACCTAAGAGTAATTTCATTCTGACCTAGGGCTTCAGATTGATCAGAAATGTCCATACGTTGTTCACGGTTAATGAAAGGTAGATTGGATCTGTTTCCTTTTTAAAATTCATTAGTCAAACAGTATCTCGTAAATCTACATATGTTTTTACGGAGTGGGAAACTGTATAACCCTAAGGAATAGGCGTTCACAGCTCATGAGACTGTAATCATCGCTCGTCGTAAAGACAATGAAACGTTTACCAAAAGTAGTCCGTGTTAATGAGGTTTACAAATAACTCCTTGCTTTGCTATTGTATCGTTTTATTTTGTAGATTTATATTCCCAGTCAGAAAATGTTGCGTGAATGATTCTCTATATACACATGGGGCCTTGTCAAAACGTCAAGCAAGGGCGGATGCAGTCTTATCTTTGCGTCCATCTGTAAATCACACATACGACCCGTTACATGCTCGTTACCTCAGGATTTGGTTAGGCTTGTGTCAAAATTCAGATTACGACTTATTACTCTAATCCCGTTTATTCAGGTTGTTATGGGGCATTACATTAGGAGTCTGAGCGGAAGAGTTTTTCCAGTGACAGTGTCACGTTTGTCGTGGGAGCTCGTTTCATTTGGTTAGGGTTTTTCCTTCAGGAATCAGTAATCCTGCCATCAACACAAATGTGGCCTCCCAGCACCGAGACCTAAGTCTTTCTCGGTTAGCCAGATTCTGGCGCAACAGGGGGGATAGAGGTTCCTTTTCTTCCAGATACCTATCAGGCACATCAGTCATACAGTCAAGTATTGCTCTATGGACATTGTCAAAGACTGACCGGTGGAAGGGTGCTGTAGGCAAAACGTAAACCAACCGACGGCTAGATTAACAGCGTAATTACAAATTATATAATGATATTTTTTTTTGTATTATAAACAGTGCGTCTCTCTTAATATCGTTAATTGTTTGTGCACTTGTGTTATGAGTCACTATATCATGTATATATTAACATTTATTTTTAATAACCGTTGCTAATAATTAATTTTCCGTTACTACACACAAATCATACTTCTTTATTGATCCAGAAGAGCAATTATATGATTAAGACCCCTGGAAAACTTATACCGGGGGAACTTATACAACATGGTCATAAATAATATGATTTAAACTGATTAGCCGTGAATACACAACTCACCAGGCATTTAATTTAAACTGATAGGGACCAGCGCTAAATGATTATGCAGCTAAATGTTTATAAGTGCGCTCTATTACGTCAGCAGCGTCTTATGGGTTTGCTTCTAGTTCTAGAGAGAGAGAGGGAAAAAAATTAACAAAAAGAAATCTGCATTTTAAGGAATGCAGGCGTCTGTCATGTGGAGGTCCATTTTGATGGATAGGCCTATTCTACAAGCCGGGTTGCATCACTCATTCGGCATTTACTTATTCCCAGGTCCATTCGTGCATAAGTGACTGTACATTTGTGAATTTCACTTCATGCCGTTCCTTAACCGATCATCCCGCCAATTCCCGAAACACCCTGAAAATTTAATGAAATTCCTTTCATGATTGTGCAAGTTATATTGTGAACAAACACCCAAACATACACAAAAGAAGGATGAGCGCATATATATAAACGCTAATTTGTTAAACTGACATATAAATATAAATGCTAATCTATTAATACTAAGTGTTTTAGAGCGCTTAATACACCCTAAACAAGTGGTTTGGTTCGATTTGCTACTTACGAAACATTAGCATAGGTCATCTTTGTCTGCCAAGTCAGTTACTTATGCACATTGCAGCTACCAACTCTAAATAATAAAGTTATATTGAGTGGCATTATTTTTATAACATTTTATGTTCGAAACAGTAGTTCTAATACTTACTTTAAGTCATATCGCAGAGTGAAAAATTAAAACATATGATTTATAGGGAAACAGTGTTATATCGCATCTTTATGTCGTTCATTGTTTGTGCACTTGTGTTATGAGTCACTATATCATGTATATATTGACATTTATTCTTAATATCCGTTACTATCAATTAATTTCCCGTTACTACACACAATTCATACTTCTCTATCGATCCAGAAGAGCAATAATATGATTAAGACCATTTCAGCTTAATATCGCTGGAAACTTTATACACCGGGAATTTATACATCATGGTCATAAATAATATGATTTAAACTGATAAGCCGTGAATACACAACTCACCTGGCATTGTAGTTAAACTTATAGGGACTAGCGCTAAATGTTTATAAATGCGCTCTATTTAATACGTCTGCAGCGTCTTATGGGTTTGCTTCTAGTTCTAGAGACAGACATAAAAAATAAGAAATCTACATTTTAAGGAATGCAAGCCTCCGCCATGTGGAGGTCCCTATTGTGGGATATTCTGCAAGCAAGGTTGCATTCATTCACTCGGCATTAACTTATTCCCAGGTTCACTCGTGCATAAGTGGCTGTATAGATTTGTGAATTTCACCTCATGCTGTTCCTTAACATATCTCGGCCAATTCAAGAAATGGCCTGAAAATTTCATGAAAATTCCTTTCATGATTGCTATTAAATTTTGAATAATTTTTACCAAAATGAATATTGTAGATCCAAAAACCTGTTCGAATCTGTATTTATCTGAAAATAAAGAATATGTCGCTCGACGTATCGAGAGTCACTTTCCCTCTACGCCCACCATTTCATTTGTCACACGTTGCTAATTATTAAAACGACGTTGTAATTAAGAGAGGTGGCATCGTATAAATAGTATGGTGCCTTTCATGTATAAATTCAACCAATCTCTAAACATCTCCATTACTGAACAGAACATGCTGGCTTTGCTTAAATGCCGTGCAACAGGCCTCTGAATCGCTACCCGGGGCGATTCAGAAAATGGCGCTCACCTTGGCTCTCGTGCATTTGGAAACCCTCCAGTGACATTACTATTGAAGCAATTTTTATCGTGTTCCCTCTCGCTAACGCGTATCGGAAACCCTCTAGGGACATTACCATAGAAGTGATTTATATCGCGTTCGCTCTCGCTAACGCGTTTTGGAACCCTTCAGTGACATTACCATAGAAGCGATTTTTATCGCCAACGCGCATTTGGAAACCCTCAAGTGACATTACAATAGAAGCGACTTTCATCGCATTCGCTCTTGCAAACGCACATTTGGAAACCCTCCAGTGACATAACCATAGAAGTGATTTATACCGCGTTCGCTCTCGCTAACGCGTTTTGGAAACCCTCCAGTCACATTACCATAGAAGCGATTTTTATCACAAACGCACATTTGGAAACCCTCCAGTGACATAACCATAGAAGTGATTTTTATCGCGTTCGCTCTCGCTAACGCGTTTGGAAACCCTCCAGGGACATTACCATAAAAGCGATTTTTATCGCTAACGCGCATTTTGAAACCTTCAAGTGACATTACCATAGAACCGATTTTATCGCACTCGCGTTCGCGCTCATGGAAGTGCAGCTTTAAATAAATTGAGTTTTATCATTACAGTTTTTGGAAGGGGTTGAGTCAAACAGACCCGGACCACATTACTGTCGACACATGTACAAGATCTCGGCACGAATCGAATAAATACCTTTCATATACTTTAACACAATAAAGCCAACATTAAAAACAGTTGGTATTTTAATCTTGATAGTAACATACCGGGGTTTAATGCAGTTTGCTTATTGTAAGTTTAATGGAGAACCAAACACCGGGGGATTGACTTGTTGCGTTGTGTTAGGAATCCATATGGGCTTTGTGAGTCTGAATAAATAAATAATGAGTTTGTAATGAAACAATCTCCAGGGACTGAACCGCTCAGCGGGAGGTTCATCAGCGCACGCCGACATCCGTGTTCAACTCATTGTTACTGTCTGATAAATACACGGCGTCTAATCGGGTCTAAGTTAACAATTAATGTTATTGCCATTTCTTCCGATATTTAACCAAATGAACCGTTTAGTCAGGCATGTGTACATACAAATGTAATTCAGTCAGGATAATGTATATAAAATATGTCTTGGGACATGCTATTAAACCACAGTATTTCAATTTGGGGTTGTGTTTTGCAACGCTTAATTGTGTGGACACGTTTTAACTTTTGTTCACAACGCTATAATCCTGTTTTCTTTCAAATAGTATATCTAAACACAACCTGATCTGATAGCAGTACTGAAGTTTATATATCTAGTTATCTTTCTAATCTATCTTATCTTATCTTATCTCAGCTTCTCTTGTCTTATTTTATCTGATCTGATCTTATCTTATCTATCTCTGCCTCTATCTATCTATATTTGTGTCTATCAATGTGTCTATCTATCTATTTATCTATCTATCTATCTATTTATCTGTCTGTCTGTCTATCTAAGCTAATCAAATCTAATCTAATCTAATCTAATCTAATCTAATCTGTCTAATCTATCTATTTAATCTTTCTAATATATCTATCTATCCATCCATCCATTCATCCATTCATCTATCCATCCATCTATCTCTCTATCTTTATATACCTGTTAATTTATGTATGTTGTTTACTCTGTAGAACTATTACCATATCTTAACACAGCCTGATCTGATAAGACTACTGAAGTTAATATATATGTCACTTATATACCTGTTTATAGACTGTTTCCTCTGTGGAACTATAAACTATTTGTTCAGTGTCACGGATATTGAGTTTCTGGGGTTTTGAGTCTGCCGGACCATGGTGTTTACATGTTGTGCACCCAATATATATGTAATTTTTATATGTTATGATAAAAGTTAATTCTCTTTGCTTTTATACCTAGCTATATGGGTTCGCCAGAGAGGTTAGGTGTTCTTGAAATAAATATAAGCTGGGGAGTACGTGGAATTGGTTAGTAAAAGAGAAGAAAATCATGTCGGACAGGCATTCCCTATATAGGCTCTATATAGGCCCCGATAAAATATTTCAGTATGTGGAAGTCTCTTTTATTTTAGTTTTTCAGCATATATATTTTCATCGAGAGAGATCCAGAGGATCCCAACCGGATCGGAGTGTCCTACAGGGCACAAATAAATGCGTTTAAATTCCAAAGTCTCGTTTTGTATCAGCATATATGAACATTTTCATGAGGAAGGGGTTATATGGGCCCTGGTCGATCAGGAGTTTCCTAAATAAAGGACACGAGAAACTACTAGAAATTTCTGCTGAAAATATTTTTTTTTCTGATACCGCTTTATTCAGGTGGGCTCAACGGAGCCCGGGCCGGCTTTGGGGTCTCCTGATCAGGCTAGTGCCTAAACAAATGCATGAAAGGCGGAAATTGGATTTGTTTTTATTGTTAGCTTATATAGTTTGAATCGGAAGTGATAAGAAGGGCCATTGAGCAGTATACAAGCTAGGATATCTTTAAAGCTTGAAGTTACATTTTCTTTAATTGTACTAACTAACTTTATAAAATGTTTAATCCGGTGGGCAAAAAGGACTCGGGCTGGTCAGGAGTTTCTTAGGAACTCCCCTCCCCCCCAACCCCCAACCCCCCATCCCCCTCAAACCCCCCCACCCAACCCCCCGGCCATCCCCCCCCATCAAATCCTGTGCCACCCGCCACCCTTAACCATAGTTTCTCAGAACCAATTTCCCTCCGGGGAGGGGGGGGGGGGGGTCCGGCAAAGCACGAACGTCGAGTGCGCGTATCGTCTAAGGGGATTGTCATGGGAACGGGTGGGTCGTTTCAGTCATTTCTGAAAATTGCAGTTCAATGGTATTTTATGGACATTTTTGTTAATATCCCAGATTCTTTTGCAGTTTGAACAAAGATCCTATTTTTCTGGCAATGGTGCATTCTTTTAGTTGCCAAAATGTTGCCCTTATTGAGAAAGGAAGGGGGGGGGGGATGTTTCACCTGGTCCCCACCATATTGCGCCCATGCGAGGCACATCCGTGAAAGAAATTAACCGAATTAATATTTATATTTGCTTACACCCTACAGGGTCGTTTTGGTCGGGTAGACCGTTCCGTAAAACCCCTTTCACACATACACGTTCTAGCTACCACGATCACCACGTTCTCGGGAAACGTGGTAGTCGCGGTGTTGAACGTACAATGGTCTCCAGAGATCGTCGTCAGGTCGCTATGATCGCCAACCCTCTACGACAAAGTTTTCCTGTAAAACTTGAGCGCGGTCGATCGCGACAATCGTGCCGAAACGTACTTGAGAACGTATGGGACGTACAAAAAACGTAGTGGACGTACAAAGGACGTACGAAGAACGCAGATGGTCGCCACCATTTCTTGACTGCGTTCTCGGCGTCTATTGTACGTCCATACTACGTTCATTGTGCGCTCGTACAACGTCCTCAGCGCGTCCTCGGCGTTTTGCATACGTTCTCTTTACGTCCAGGAAGTCCCAAGTAGGTTCTCCCCACGTTCTGTGTACGTCAATGGCGTCTGTTGTACGTTTCAGCACGTTCTTACTACGTCTTCTCGACGTTCTCAGTGCGTTTTCAGTGACCTACTATTGTTCATCGCGATTCTCATATAAATAGGGTTGCGTCAAATGTGCCCCATTGGATGCTGTGATACCGGGTTACCGTCATTATGCCTCAAAGAAAAAGAGCCAGACCTCGCAAAGCGGACCCGGAGCCTGCAAGATCATCATCGCCTTCTCCTACTCCGTCACCAAGTGCCTCCATACAGTCTCGCCAACAACATAACCAGGGACATGGCAGAAGAGCCTCACCTGTTGGTCCATCTGTGCCTTTACCAGACTTACCTACCTCAGACTTGCCTGCTTCTCAGCCTTCCCGTGAGTCTCCAAACCACTCTCCACCCGATAGCGATGCCAGTGAGGCATCACAAGTTTCTCAAACATCAAAGAAGGCCAGGCGATTTGTGAACCTGACCCCCGAGCAAGAAGAGGACATGGCTAACTGGCTTTTGGACCATCCACAATTCTATGACAAATCCCTTCTAGCCTTCAGGAACACCAAGTCCAAGAAGTATATCTTGAACAAGAAGGCTGAAGAGATGGGGTTGGACCCAGAGCTGCTAGAGGTCTGGTATAAGTCACTGAGAACAAGATTTGGCCGTCTCCCCAAAACTGGACCTTCTGGAAGCGGGCCCAAGGAGTTGACCGAGAAGGACCAGTTTGTCTTGCGGGTTTTCTCATTTCTTGGACCTCATATTTTTTAGAGTACCCAGCAGGCAAGGAGTGAATGTAAGTACAATTTAAAATAAATATTTTTTTATAATATATTTTAATATTTTCATTTAATTAATATTTGAATATAACAAAATAAGTACATATGTGTTATGCAATTTACACTTTGAAAACAATTATGATGCTAAATATAGTTTTTCATGTCTCACAACATGACATATTATTATAAATGAGATTAACTACTTTTTTGCTGTATTCTTGCAGATCAGGCAGCGGATGTCTTGTGCTTCTGCTTCTGGAATAGCTCAGAGACCCGACGGTGAGGAGGAGAAAGACGATGATGATGATATATCAACACCATCAGCCACCCCGCCTGTCTCCAGGTCCCAGACTGAAACCACCTCAACCAGTAGCAAGGGCCAGACGAGGCGCAGGAGGAAAACGACACAGCGAGGTGAAGAAGCGATGAAGCTCCTTGCAGAGAGGGCTCAGTGCACGGGCCAGCTGGTTACACGGCTCGAAAAGCTCATTAGCTCCCCCCGAGAAGCATGAGGAGCCTGTTGGAGAGAGGAGACAGTGGGCCAGGTGGCTGGAGACCAAGTTTGACTCAATTCATTCCACCCTCTGGGATGACTTCCAGGGCGACATGTTCAACCTTGTCATTGGTTATACAAGAAGGTCAAAGCCAATGTTCGAACGTGAACAGCATCTGCAGGGTGGTCCACAGCTTCAGCAACAGCAGCAGGCCCAGATATATCAGGCCAATCACTTCATGCCGCCGCATTCTCCTGCGTCTATCGTGCAGAGGACCTATACCGTTCCAGCGCAGTTTCCCGCTCCAGGTCCCCTTCAGACAGTGTCCATCCACCAGCCCTCCCAGCAGTTCTTCAGTCCATCAACTCCTCAACCTAAGGCCTCTGCTACGATCACATCCCAGGTGAGAAGGACCTTGGCAGAGTCATGGTCCACCGTCGGGCCTTCCGCGCCGACAGCAACTTTGGTGGACTTCAGTGATACTTCACCATAATTTTGTATTTCACCGGGAACTTTCACAAGCCAGCTCCCTGGAGAACCTTCTCAGCCTCCCAGTGTAAGAGAACTGAATACACCACACCCCCTTTCAGAATCAGAGTGTATGACACGTAGAATAAAAATTTCAAAGTGACAGTGATATTTTTTTCTGTTATACAAAGGACTCTGCTAATTATCTAATTTTTTATTTTAACTTTTAAAAATGTTCTTAGTTAAGGCTTGCCTGCTATGCATGAAAATAGTGACAAAGATGTGCTATGCTCGTAAAATGATAATTGTTAACAGAATTAATACCCAGAAATGTTATAATTAATTTTAGTTTAGACCAAAAGAATAAATGTTCTTTTTTTTTCAGATGGTTACACACTGTTCATCACTCTTCATTGGCGTGACTGTTGGCAGATTAAGGGAAGACCCTCTCATTTAAAATAACATAAGGGATATAAGTATAATATGGGGAACATGAATAACTAATATTAATCTGCATGTGTTTATTAAATTACTGTAAGCAATTACATTTTCGTATTATTAAAGCGGTAGCAAATGTATTATTTCATTTTTACCAATAAGGTATTTTAATCTTGTACCAACTGCCGAACTACTGGGTGTATGGAGAAATAAATTTGTAATTTTAACATTTAATAATTACTTTTTTACTACATTTTTAGACTATAGGACAAGGCATATAATTAAGTAATAATTGCTATTGAAAAGGCAAATGGACAATCAACTTTTAATAATGATAAATGAAAAAATTATATACATGTTACACACCTTAAAATTCTTGCATACATTAACATTGTACAAACCCACATTTCAGTATAGCAAAAATATTATTGCTTAGTGTCTCTTGTTACGAACTGAAATGTTGCTTTAAATCTTTCATCGTTCTGGGAAAACACTTGCAGCCTGCCATGGCACAGCTCCCTTAGGGTGCGAGTAATACCTTGATAAATAATCCCTTACATTTTTTTGCTGCATTTGTTGCTCTGTTGCCACGACCTGGTTCTAAGTTCACGTTTAAGTTTTGTCCCTGACGCCAGGCACCAGGCATCTCCTGCAGGTCCTCGCTGCGTAAGAGAGCATTTTGCATCGCAGGATAGCGTCTCCGCATAATATTGTGCAGGCAAACTCAAGCCAGAGTTACACTTTCCACATTCTTTGGAGACATTTTCAGAGTAGTCAACAAACAGGCAAATCGCTGCACTAATATTCCAAAGGCGTTCTCAACAACTCTCCTGGCTCTAGAAAGCCTGTAATTAAATATCCGCTCTTCATCTGTGAGATTTCTTCGGCTGTAGGGCTTCATAAGCCATGTCCTCAGGGGGATAGCATCATCTCCGATAATAAAATAGGGTAGATCCTCGTTATCTCCTGGTAGTAGTGTGGGTGAAGGGAAAACAATAGTACCATCCTCTATTGTAGTCTTAAGTTCGCAGGTCCCGAATATCTGACTGTCCAAACATGATCCATTAGCACCGACATCCACCCAAATGAATTTGTAGTCCGCATCAACAAGGGCCATCAAAACAATGGAATTGAAGCCTTTATAGTTGTAATATGTTGATCCGCCTCTCGAAGGACACCTGATTGCGATATGTTTGCCGTCTATAGCGCCAAGGCAGTGATGAAAGTTCCATCTTCTGGAGAAAAGGTCAGCAATGTCCAGCCAACCCTGGATGGTGGTAGGTATGGCGAGGATTTCATCAGCATATCCCGAAATAATTGCTTCACACACCTCCGGTATGAACAGTGCAAAGGTGTTGTGCGCCACTCGGAAGTTGTACATCAGAGACTTATATGTGCAGCCAGTGGCCAAGAACCTTAGGGTACAGGCTAGCTTCAAGCCTGGAGGAAGTGCTTTCCTCCAGAAGGTGTCTTGACGTTGAATGCGAGGACCAACTCTTTCCAACGGTTCATAGAATATTTGCGGCTCGAGACGAAGAAAGTTCTTGAAGGTGGCGTGGCCAGTCATCTCCAACTCAATAACAGCTGCTCGTATTGGCCGAAGAGTATTCTGGTTTGCAGCCAAGGCCTCACCCACCACTCGCGCTGTTTCCCGTCGTCCCGCATCTCCTCCGCCAGAACAGCCAAGGCGAGGTCTTCTGCAGCAATCATATCATTCAGAATGGCAACATATATTGCCACCAATCTGTGTCTTGCAATAGCTGGCATGATGTTCACTCATCGGAAGTCAGACTGAAAATGAAAGCTACTCAAACCACCCTGGGTTTATATATACAGTACTAGAGTCGTAGAAAAGACGCACAAAAAACGTACTGAAGGTCCTACGATCGCGAAACACGTAGTACACACGTAAATCGATCGTAAGTTTGACGTGATACAGCGTAAAATCATCGCAGTCAGCGTATTAATAACGTAAGAATATCGTACAGGGGGCGTTGTGGACGTACTGAAAGCGTACGGGGGTCGCACGTTTTATTTCGCGATGCAGTCGTACGTCGAAGGTACTGGGCGTAATTACAACGTACGACGGACGAACAATGAGCGTACGTCGGCGGCGACCATTTCCAACCTCTTAGACCTGCAACAGGTCGAGGAATAATTTTTTTTTTTCATTTGTTTGTATTACGTTTATCAATGTTCAGTGATCATTATATAATTCATGTATTGGCCCCTTCTGTGGGGTGCAAATAGTTTACTTTCTTTCTCCAGGGGGCCCCACTATCACAAAGGGGTAAGGACTAGATGAGAATCCTCCTATAATTGAGCACACAGACGCCACCTGTAGTTATTATTGTGAATTACTGGAACTGGTCATGGCAGCAACAGGGAAGCTGGACATAGGGTCAACAGAGTAAAAGAATAGGGGTTGCTTTTACTTGGGGTATATTTATGCAAAATAAGAAACAGACAAAATTATAGGGACCTACGCAGGTCTACCAACCTCTACGTCCACCCACGTTCTCCGAGAACGTGGCGAATAGCGGCCAGACGTACGATCAAACGTGTATGTGTGAAAGGGCCATTAGCTCTTATAAACGTGAAAATATTCTTTTGCGTTTTCCTTGAACAGCATGATGCAGAATGATGTGTGTATACCGTGAGATGTGTGTTTGTAAAAAAAGAAAAGAAGTTTTTCACATAATCACAGCAGTGTAGGGGCAAAACACTTACTGCCACCGATTATATGTTTTAATCTGACGTACCTGCCCTTGCTTTGGCACGTGTTGATCTATATTTTTATTTTAAAGGTGCCTATTCGCCTACATTTTGAAAAAGAATTTATATTTCTCGGTTCCTCTGTGTATATATTAGTGATCTGAGGATAATTCTGGTTATGAACAAACATTACTTATAACGTCTACCTGGAGGATGCATGAACTTGTTTATCATTAATGTTTTTGTAAACACAGCAATGTGACAAACGTGAAAAACCTGTAATCTAAAGTGGTAGGTTGCATATAAGCGGAGGTAGAAAGGTCATTTGTTGCAAAACGACATTTGCAGAGCTCTGGCTTATTTGACTTGCCTCCAGATGCCCTTGTTGAAATCGTTTTATTTTGGCGGGCCCCAACATATTAAAAACATGTTGATAAAAACATAACATGCAGTCTGTGTGCGGTGATATCCACGTTTTAATCACCTTTCTTTTATAAAGGCCAGATAGGTGGCTGGGCCTCTTTAACTACTTATTTATCAGTGTAAATATTTAAAAATTCTTCCCAGTTTCAGTTCGTTTTGTCATTATTATGAAAACTGTTTTGTTGATAGTATAGAAAGCATTAGGAGCATGAACAATTTAACTCTTGTTAATAAACAATTAAATAAGGCCTAGTCTGCCTTCTGTGTTATGGTGTGGTCTACGCGAATAACGTAATTGAAATACAAAAAAAATTTTCGGATTAGAACTATTGTAAAATAAACACATTATTTCCTACACCAAACGTTTTATACATTGTTAAGACCATAAGGACCCGGAAACCTCGTTTTACCCCCTCGAAAAATTCCTCTCGGAGGCCCTGAATGAAATCTCGAGTTATTTATTGATATGATGATAAAATCTCGTTTTTTTTTTTAAATTAATGGTGACGCGTGTAATCTCAAGGTTTATAATGGTTTATGAGTTTGTTTCAATAGCCATATGTGGGTAAAAAAATGTATTGTTGGTGGATTGATCAGGTCCCGCTAATTATCTCTGGATAATATGGCTGATTTTCGAAAACTGAATTTAGTCTTAGGTCACAGGTTTGCCATCGCCGAAGGCGCCATCAGTAAAGGACATAGAAATGGGGAGTGTCCGTCCGTCCTTCCCTCTGTCCGTCTGCCTGTCCGTCACATGTATGATGTTAACATAAAACAAATTAACATAAAGTCACCGAACTAACACCATTAATGCAACTCAGAAAATTTAAGGTAAAATGTGAATATGCATGACCTTGAGGCTTTTTCAAGGTCAAACAAGCGCAAGTGCTTATAAAGTTAACGCAATATATAACTTGTAAAAAGATTTCAGCACAGTCACCAAACTCGCAGTATTGATATACCCCATGAAGGCCAGGTCAAGTTCGAATATAGACAAATTTTTCAAGGTCACAGAGGCGATGATGTTGACATGATGTTAACAATACAATAACTTAAAAAAACAAGAATTTGAGGCAGAGTCGGCAAACCGGCAGTTAGACCTTTTCCACAAGCATGCGCACTGCCCGTGTTTGAGCGGTCGTCTTGAGGGTTCGGGTCAGCTGACCTCCGCATGTAAACAGACGGGCGAGGCGAGCGTATCTGCCATCTGGTACCCAAGTTCCCAGAAATATCTCTCGTTGCTGAAGAAAGGGTGAGCCAATATTTTATAATTAATAATAACATAAAATAAGCAATATTTTACCGTTTCATAAAAAAAAAGAAAAAAAGGTTCATACTTGCTGAAAAATAACTGACTTGAATAGCGCCGGCGATGTGCAACTAATACAACATGGTCACAACTAATATACATTGTTGTTAGGGGAATTTTTATAATCATTATTATTTATTATTTTTATTTTTTTGTGCAAGATCCCTTCTGCGTAAAAATTACACGTTTTGTGTTTACATTGAGCTAGCTCAGCTGCGGCTTTGACAGGTGCAAGTGCACTTTGGGGCGTTAAATAGGCCGCACACAAAGCGGACGAGACAAGACCGGACCGGACTTGAATCCGGTCCGGTCCGCTCAGTTTGCGGCAGTTGGCGGACCGGACTGCCAGTCAGGGACCGCTCCGGACCCAAATCCTGAGCGATCCTGACCATATCAAAATGTTTTGATATTTCAGGACTGGTCCTGAGTGGTCCGGTCCGGTCCGCTTGAGTCCGCTCTGTTTGCGGGGGTTTTAGGACTAGCTAGGATCGGGACTTTGTCATTGACCAATGAGAGCAGCTCTTTGAATCACATGATAGACGTACAAATCAGAAGATGGCGAATTAAGAGACGTTAAATAACGTGGGTGACACATGGAGTTTGGTGTACCTTTTAGCTATAAAGGGAAATACTTGCTAAAAAAATAATGTTGCTCACCACATCTATCATCTAAATACAGCATAAAGGATTCACGTGTAATTGCAATTTAATATAAAAATAACAACCAAAGATATACTTCTGTTGATCATATTTCGATAGTTAAGTATGATCAAAACAGTAGTATTGTACATAAATATAGTTTCCTATTTATATACAGAAAACTAAATTTAGAGTGATGTAATACAAAGCAAATACGTCATAGCACAATACCATTGTTTATATGTGTTTTATGATGACAGGTGAAGTTACCATAAATTGAATAGATTGTAGATATCCAGGTTTATTTATAAATGGAAGTATATTACCTCAGATAGAGATTCCATAATTTTTGTATGTATGTATGTATATAATATAATATAATATAATATAATATAATATAAGAGTATCTTATTAAAAAATCTTATCCGATCCGCTCTGTGTGCGACCCCTCTAGGACCGGACCGGACTGGGAAAGATTGTGGCGGACTCTACAGGATTTTCAGTCCTGTCTGGTCCGATCCGATATCGTCTCGTCAGCTCTGTGTGCGGCCTGCTTTAATATGTCACTGGGGACGCTTGCGGGGATCAGTTGTTAATAATATTTCATTTAATAAAATATAAAAAAAAAATTGGAATGCTTTATTCGTAAACAAAGAGGTTGAGAATGTATGTTTATCAGGTGTCATGATCCCACTATTATAGGTATAATATACTACAATACATATTTTGTTGCATTTTGACTTTATTGTAGTCTGCCATGTCCACCAGTCAACATGGACATTCCACTGGCACTGGCGGGATCTGATATCCCAGGGGCATCATTGCAGGGCAGAAAGCCAAACAAACTTAGCGTAAAAGAACTTAAATTCTGGCTACAATGCCGAAAAATTTCTGTGAAAGACCTAAAAACCAAAGCCCAGCTTGTGGTTAGGGTTAAAGCTGAAAATGGAAAATCCCATACTATAACTGATCCCACTCCAGAAAAACTGTATGTTCAAAGAAAAGCTATAACTTCACGATTTACTAAAAATGAAAACACAAGTGTCCACAAAGAATCAGTCAACGATGACCATCCCCCAAAGGATGCCAAAGGGGAAATCATTAGAATAACTTCCATATTTCACTGACATAAACAACATGAAATTTTCATGAATTATGAAAATGTCAGGGAAAAAATTGGACAGATCACAGAGTGTGTTTTTGCACCCTGCCAGCGACCAGACCGCCGTGGGTATCAGTTTTTCAATGAAGGGTATATACATAACATATTTACATGCCAGGAAGAGACTAACTGTTTTTCAAAAAGCTTTGTGTTTTCCTAGTCAGAGGAAAAACAGCCCACCCCACAATATATGGATTGCCATTGACAGTACATTTCCCTTTGATTAAAAAAAAGCTGAGTGCACCTGCACTGCTGGGCTGTCAGGATATTGTAATTATGTCTTTGCTTTATATCAGGTAAGCCACTATGTACGTTCTGTAAAGAAAATTATACCTGATGACATTTCCAAAACTATGGTATGCCACAAGAATGGGACAAGCCAAGAATCTTGGGCATCAGATCAGAACCAGTCATGGAAGTGACAGTACAGAAGTCTCAAAATGAAGGCAATAAAATTATCAAATCATCCTTATTTTACCCTCGAAAGCTTTCTCTTGGGCATAATGATGCATAACTATTCATTAAAGTCCGAAATGAAATGAAACAGAAAAATCCTCTGTTTGGCATATGCTACATGGCACAGCCAGATAGCAATTAAACGGTGTATGTTTAAACCAGGTAAAATCTCTATGTGCCAAGAGGATTCCCTCTCAGCTACCAATTAGGCCTAACGGAAGGGAACTTTTCAGTGACTACTTACCTGAATAAATGGGAGAAAGGAAATGTCTTAACACTTGTAAAGTGTGTGAGTTTCCAAATATTCCAGTGTCAAATGAGCAAGAATTTAGAATCAGTGAAACTTTACCTGTTACAGAGAGAAACTTTCTGTTTTCCATTTGTCTGACTCAAAGTCAATGAGTAAAATTTGAATATACTTTTGCATTTAGTGTTTACTCAAAATTTTCTTCCCGAGTGTATAATAAACACATATATAGTCTACAGTATAATTTAAAATTTATTCAAACATATTAACATCTATAGTATATAATGTCATACATCTGATAATTACAATCATCTCTATATTAAATTTGTATGGTATTTTCCTGAACATCCTCAGCAATTAACTTGAGAATCAACCAGATAATTAGGAGAGTTTTAGGTTTAATTTAAATGGAAAAATATGAAGTGTACTGCACTAATATGCTTTAATTATTTCCTGGTTTTACAGATAATGGCATAGACAGCTTCAACAAATATGTGTATAAAAAACATAGATTGAATTGTCCAAACCTTTGATCTATTATTAAATATGATCCAACTCCAGCTACTACATATATTGCAGTTTTGTGAGTTCATTAATAAACATTAACTTGGTAAAGTCCTGTCATTATTAATCTATATCAACTGATACAGGCTTAGAATATAGCATGATCCTGTACGCTATGTGCATGTTGTCTATTGACACACTTCATGAAGGGCTACTTCCACAAAAGGCGGGGACATACCAGATCTGTACCACGGATCAACTTTTTTCTTGTTATACTTTACTTGACCTTGGTCAAGTTCGTACCCTGTACAGTCGATTCCCTTTATTCCTCAGTTTCGGGCGTCGGAGGGAGGCTTCCGGGACCGCTCGGCGATTTAATACACAGCGCAACAACCTCCTGCTTCCAGTTCGTGTACATTTGACTTATCCACGCATCTGCGGTGTTTCTTCGTGAATCTCTGACGATAACGACGTATTTAGATAACGATAACGATTTAGGTTTCCTGTCCGAACTAATTTGATTCGGAGATCATGTTTTCTCCGTGTATGCTTTCTTGAAACCCCCGCCAGATGAACCTGGTAAAGTTTTAAAAACTGTCGGGAACAAGAAGAGCATCGCTTTGAGCCAATGTTAACAGAGAAAAAAAAATCTTTGAATCTATGAATTTTAAAGTGAAGCAGAACAAGGTGGAGAAGGCGTATTTTTAGCCCCTCGTGGCACATATCTTAAATTTTCCCTGGAATAGTTTTTGATTTTAACACTGCTGCGATTCTTCCCAATTCTTTGACATTGCCTAATCTTGACTGGTAATCAATATGTCAATGAATCATTTAAGCTAGGAGTTCGCACGAGTTATGAGATTTTCCCCTGGGTAATTAATACAAGGTAAATCGCATGTATTGTGAGATGTCCCTTCAGGTATTACAGGGTTTAAAAAATGTTTGGTGAATATTCCCCCATTATTCTTGTTGTGTATTCCCCCTTTAATCTAGCAATATACATGTCTTGTCGGATGTATATTTCTAGGTATTTTAAATCTAATAAGAAGTTTACATTTCTTTTGGGCATATGTCTGAGTATTCAATGTCAGGATTTCCATGACTTGTGGGGTATATTTCCGAGTACTTAATGTCAGGGGTTTCATGTGGGATATATTTCTGAGTTTTTAAAGTCAGGAGTTACTAAGTCTTGTTGGGTATATTTTCGAGTATTTATTGTCAGGAGTTTCCATGTCTTCTGGGGTATATTTCTGAGTACTTCATATAAGCATTTTCTATGTGTTGTCGGTATTTCCGAGTACTTAATGTGAGGGGTTTTCATAACTTGTGAGATACTTTTCCAAGGATTAAATGTCAGGAGTTTCCATTTCTTTTGGGATATATTTCCGAGTATTTGATGTCAGGAGTTTCCGTGTCTTGTGTGTTAAATTTCCGAGTATTTAATGTCAGGATTTTCCATGTATTGTGGGGTATAATTCCGAGTACTTAATGTCGGGGTTTCCATGTCTTGTCTCTTATATTTCCGGGTATTTAATGTCAGCAGTTTCCATGTCTTGAGGGGTATATTTCTAAATATTCAATGTCAGGAATTTCCATGTCTTTTGGGATAAATTTTGTGATATATTGCGCCTAGAGTGTACATGTTGAGGGAGATACTTTTGGGAATTTTATATCAGGGATTTTTCATATTTCGTAGAGTATATTTCTACTTAATTTATATCAGGAGTTTCATTGTATGATCCACTATAAATACAGTGTAACGTACGCCCAATAGTATCGCGGGACATTTGCATTTAATGTTTCTTACAAATCATCAGTTGTGGCATGAGCGGACACACACACGTACACGGACACATTGTGACAAAACATGCAAAGATTGATTTATAGGAGTAACATTGTATGTGCTGCCATCAGCCCCGTCCATTTGTCATACTCTTGTCAGTTAAATGGTCGTCTGCCCCGGGAAATTGACAAAGTCAGACACAATGTGGTCGGAGACGGGGTAATTACCCGCCTTTGTATTCCATCTGAGAGTTAAGGAGTGGCGGAACCGCTCGAGTTCCTATTTATTTACACTTCATTTCTCCATGTATCATTCATTACAAGTAAAAGTGACCTAGTTAAGGGCCTTTGCGAGGCAGAGTTGTGTCTTTTTATTAGAATCTGGGTTTGGCCGGAAAAAGACGGATCACGTTTCTCCGACCTGACACCTAGTTATTTCATTTTTAGACTAGATTCCGTCTCGCTGATATTTATGTTGTATTCAGCTTCTTTCTCAAGGGACAAGTTTCCTTACATATTGATTATTTATGTTCATCAAGGAGTTCTTATGATTCATTGTTTTCATATTTCTATCTGGATAATTTTTATGTATTGCTCCCTTATTCGCTCAGAGTCGACGTTTAATTATTTATTGCTTTCTTATTCCCATCAGGGAGATATTTGCTAGTCTTTCAGTTTCTTATTCTCATCGCAAAAAATAAACTGGACAAAGTGCAGGCCACTTAATTTGACGCCCCAAACATCTGTTAGACTCGTCTGTGATTATGACTTACAAGAACAGACTGGGATTGCTTGTTTTGCCAGGATAAGGTGTGGAGCTGAAAGCTCTCTCTTAAAAAGTTCCTGCTCCAGATTCTTACGCTGATTTCTAATACTGATATATACATCATGGCGGTACTTATGGTAAAATATGGTTATTGTAAAATATATAATGATATCCCTTAATCGATCGAATTGTCTTTATCTCACATCTTTCACGTTTATTTCAATACTTGAATGACATATTGTCCTTCAGACTAACTGACAAATGAAGTTTGTCATACAAACGATTTAAATGTACAGGTCAATATTAATCATTGGTTATAATAAGACGTAGAAACCCATTTATTGTCTCCTCATTTTAATGTTAATAATTTTCCCGTTGAGCCGTTAGCTTATATATACCTAATAAATGCCTCGACAACACCACGCGTTATGGCCGCTTCCTGGTTGGTGGACATGAATCAGACCAAAGTTAAACCTATCAGATTCATGAAGATTGTAAAAGTTTCGACCACCCAAAATATGCTAGGAAAACAGTAAATAGCTAAGGTATACTTTCATGGTTAAACTCCTAGCTGAACGGAAGAGAAATAATTTAGCACGTGCATTTAACGGCCCTGAAACTATAATGTATTTCTCATACACGTTAACAGAATATGTCGATTTAAATATAGAAAAAATGCGAATGCTACTACTTTGTTAATTAGTATAAATTCGATTCCATAAGGCCAATAGCTTACCCTGGACAAGATTAACGAACACACGTAGTTCAGTTAGAGCAGATTTAAAATGAACACAGACGTGTGTTGTTCTTTATGATCATGGAAGTTAATTACCTGTCTCACAATATTTAACATGTTTTTACATTCCACGGATTCGGACTTGCCTTTGGACTCGCATGGTGTGAATACCACTACATCACAGCTCCTTTCATTTTTACGGAACTAACACACGAACAATGAGTTACATAGAACACTTTTTTCCAATGAAGCATAATTTGATAAATCATGATTACCTTCAGCGTTGTCGTGGTAACGAGTTACACAAGTGACAGTCATACCACCATCTCAGTCACGCTACAGGACAATCTTCATCAGGAAAAATAAAAATAAACCGGACAACCCTAGGGAAAGACTGAAGCTAGATTTTAATAATTTAAATCCTTCACTACCAAAGCATGCATGCACTTTCTTCTTTGATAACTTTTCTACGCTCAAACATTATAAAATTTTATCTGCCTGTTCGGGGCATTTCATCAAAACAAATAGCCGGATTCTCTCCGAACATTCATATAATTTCAAATATTTAAGAGACGTTTTAAGTATTTTATCGTTAAGTCTAGTATTTTTTTTATCTTTATAGCAATTTTCTTCAATCCCCGTAGAGCCATTGTTTAATTTCTTCTAGTCTTTTCCCTACTCTTATCTACGTCTATGGCTCATGTCACGTCACCAATACGTAATATATATTATACCAGTACGATATTCCGCTAACTTTTCACATTAACTCATAAGTTTGGGCTTTCACGAAACATAAGTATGGCACCAAGAATCCATTTCGATCATCTACCATAAAAAACAGTACCCTCAGAAATAATTTAATTGTGTAATCCCTAAAAATAAAATCTCATTCCACGATCGTACACGAATTGGAAACGATAACTGTTATTTACGGATATCTACCGTTCACACTTTGAATTAATAAGATGTTTTAGATATTACTCGTTTTGATAAAAATTAAACTTGAATCCTATTTATCTTTCTGCAGTGAAAAATAATCATATCCACGTATATACTCCACTCGATTGTTTTAAAAAATACAATGAAAATATTCAATTATAATGTATGAGACTGTGTTCCTCTGAATGAACGCAAGTTGGCGCTGAGCATGAGATGTTTTACCTTAATAATCAATGAAGACATTTTGGAGGCAATGAGCATAGTATATGAATTTTATTTACTTTATCGTTTATAAATGTAATACGATATTCTGTGTGTTGTTTTCCCACACATTGTACATATTATTGGTTCATTTCATTTATGATTAACAGATATCCGTTTATTTTGTCATCATATATTGCCGCCATGTACCATCTTGCATTCTCTTCCCTTGTCAACTGAGGGCCCTACTCGTTGTCCATGATTTACTGGGGATTGGTTTATAAATTGTCTACAACCAGATTGGCGAAACAGGTATAAATTGACGATGACAGACTCGATCCACTGGAGCAATACTCATTTCTGTAAGTTTACCTACAGATGGAAACTGAAAATGGAAATTTCCGTTCCGCGGCCCTTTATATGAATTGTGTCTATCCAGAATGTGGGGTTCTGATCCATACTATAGCAATAGTTGCATCTGTAAAAAAATAACCTGAAGAAGAATACTAATTATGACATTAGCGTTCTGGAGAGCGCCATGATAATCCGCCCATTACATGTGCCCTGCCGGCACAAATACTTGTCGCTTTTTGTGATGTTAACTTCAAATTTACAACCAACAGATACCACTTTTACAAGAACTAGACGTCAATAACTCCATGGAGTTACTATAAAGCTTCAATTCCACGGTGCCCGCTATGTCCTACACAAGGCGTGTTGTTTGTTCTCTTTTTCTGAGTGTTGGTTTAAGGGTTTTAGGCATATGGCATCCAGATATAACGGTTAATCGGTTCACTATTACTGTTCATGAGTGGTCTGATCTAACTTCAGATCCCTCGCGAGATGCTGCAAGTAGCTGTAATGTCAGTGTGTAGCCTGTTCAGGGAGGTATGCTTATAAAACACTCCCTGTAGAGATCCCTAAAATATCAGTAACCATGAGAACAAATTGACATATCGGAAGCCTTTAATGAAGTCATTACAGTGACTGTGAAGGTGATAAATGGAATTTAGCAGGCCCCGCCGGACCAGAGACATAACGGTTATCTGTCACACACGATGACGGGACCGGCCCGCTGCTGACGAATAACATCACACGCGGTCATATCTGAGTGACCTCGTAAATTATTACAAGGATGTGTCCCAAACAGAATAATTCCTATGTAAAGTTCATTTCCAACCGTTGCACTCTCCATTGTTTACCAAGATGTAACCTTGAGTAAAGACCTCAAGGTATTTGGATTCCTTTAACAGAGGGATATATTTCACAAAATTGTATTACTACGGGTGTGTAGACATACACGGCCATACATCACTTGGTGATCCTCCGTTAATACCTGCTGCAGGAACAACGACAGCATTATCATGTCACCAGCTTACAGTCTGTTACCGCAATATATTGTATATAATTATTTACCTTGGATATACATTGTATATAGATGTTTCACAGTTTCTCCACCTATATCGTGGAAAATGTTATCAGGGAATTTACAACACCATTTAGAATTATGTCTGATGGAACAGTAACACCATATACATGAAAGGTTCAATATTGCTCATGAATGTAGATTATAGCATAACAGAGGTCAGAGTGTGTCAAGTTTTCACAGGATAGTGGGATAAACAAAAGAAATTGCATCCTTTCTCAATAAATTAGTCCTTAACAAAGTTCCATGTATTGGTTCATTTTGTTTAACAATATATATCTTAAAAGATAAATGTTACGCATAATACACGTTTAAGTCAGCATTAGGTTTGATATCCCTTGCCTTGTTTTTCTATACAAAATTATAATATATTATAATCGAGTTTCAATGATTTAAACATTAAACAAAACATTTAAATTCCTTACATTAGCCTCAACCTCAAGCCTGAGCCCAAGCCTTTCACATGGAGTATTTTCAATCTCTCTCTTGACTAAGTAAGGGCCCATTTCTTTCACATGGAGTATATTTTGTCTCTCTCTTGACTAAGCCAGGGCCCATTTCCTTTCACATGGAGTATGTTTAGCCCCTCTCTTGACTATGCCAGGGCCAATGCCTTTCACATGGAATATGTTTAGTCTCTCTCTTAAAGGGACATAATCAGGAGCAATATTATACTTATTCTTTCACACTATCAGTTAAAGTTTGGGTTATACAAAAGTTTCCAGGCAAAACTATTCCAGCACACGGTCTCAGTACCTCCCTATAAGTTGTTTAACACCATTATATCGTTTTGCGTATTTGTAAACACAGTCCACGTCTGTCTGTTTACAATAACAAGGCCACGTGGCCGGAGGTCCGATAAAGCGCATGCGCGTCAGATAACATGCGATGTTTCAACTAACGGAAACATGTATTACATTTTTGGGGCAAGGTCAGTGCATCTCCTGATGTTTTGGTCCAGGTGGTGCACGCAGTCTCATCCAGTGTGTTTATGTTGACACCTCTCATCGCGCCCGGTCCATTGTTTTTAACACTCGTGTACAGGAGTAAGCCAACGGATTAAGGGCAAAATTTTTGCAGGTAGCTTTTTATTTCAAAGAGAAGAGCATATTTTTCGTATTAAATAAACATGTTTTATAGGTGATTGGGCCCCTTTAACTAAGCCAGGGACAATGCCTTTCACATGGAGTAGGTTTAGTCTCTCTTTGGCTAAGCCAGGCTCTATGCCTTTCACATGGTGTATGTTTAGTCTCTCTCTTTAATAATAAGATCAGTTTATTCAGTGTGGCATTCAGTTGATATATTACTGATCTATACACCCCCGCACGACCCCCCCCCCCCCCCCCCTATCGGACTTTGCATGTAATATTGAAGATAAACATCTCCAGACTAGGAAAATTATTGTAGGAAAGTAATCTTCACAACATAAAAATGACAGTTACGTTATTTCCGAATTTGTCATGGGGTAACTAAGAAACTCTAGATAAGGAATCATGAATCCCAAACCAATGACTGATGAGTTGATTGTAAAAACTGGCATTGTTTTCAGACATTCTCACTATTCATTTATGCTGTGACACCTGTTCCTTGTTTTTTCTTTGTTTTTGTTTTGAGTATAAAAATGTTACAAGAAAATTGGAAATCTAGGCTGCCTCTTGGCAAAATCTAACATTTTCTTGGTTTTTAATCTCAACTGTTTGACACAAACTGTTTTGCACATAATTTCACACAAAACCTTTGTACACTAGCAATCAGTGCCAATCACAAAGTGTTAAAAACCTCTCATTGTGTCTTTTGCCTATCGTTATCTATTGCCTGAGGACTTCTGTCAGGGTGGTTAATATCTCTATTAATTTGGTGTGGACCTTCGTTTATGCATTCGCAATCTCTCTTTATTTGGCGTAGATCTCAAATTAACGATGAAGTTGAAATGTCATAAATTTAATGGGGGAAAATGCGGAAATAAATATATATGTTATAACTTCCAAAAATACCGGAGGGCAATAACCAAGGGAGGTAAAAGTATTAGGAATTAAATTCCAGTAACACGAAACTGCCCGACAGTAAGTTGTTTTTAAGTAGAATTAACCCTGACTGGCGAAACAGACGCTGGGTGCTCCCGGTTATGGTTGCCATGCATGAAAATTGGCGTCTTATATAAAAGTATAGCGCGCGTTGTGTTAAAAATCTCTTTTTGTGTCCTTTACCTATCGTTATCTATTTCGTGAGGACTTCTGTTGGGGCGGTTAATATCTCTATTTATTTGGTGTGGATCTCCGTTTATGCATTCGCAGACTATTTATTTGACGTAGGTCTCCGTTTATGCATTAACAGACCCCCCCCCCTTATGCATTAGGTGCATTTATTTATAAATTTTAATGTAATAACGGCTACCATTTATACAGTGGAAGCTTCCTTTAGCAAAGCCCCATTATTTTGTTTCCATTCCACTGTTTCTCATTTATGCAGTCATTTATAATCCATGTTTTAGAGCCAGACTCGACGTGTTGGATTATTAAACATCCTGTGCCAGCGTCTGAATTTGACGTATCTGTTATTGCACGGTTTATATATTTATCTTCATTTAGTAGGTCGATCATGTACAAGTCATGGTACAATTAACTAAGCATGAAAACACGCAGGATTGGCAAAATTCGGCATGTTGAATTGGCAAATTTCGGCATGTAGAATAGGCGAGTCCGGAGGTAAAATTCCTCAAATATTTATCATTGTAATGATCGGTAGAGACACTGTCCCCAGGGACCCATACAAACCGATAAACGAACCTTTGATTCGCGAGCTGACGCAGTCAGACCATCCTAGGCAAAACGACCGGCAGTAGAGCTTCATTATATCAGTAACATGCTGTACCCAATAGGGAGATCTAGGCAAGGTAGTTTTGTTATATATATATATATATATATATAAGAAAAATTTGGACATTTATCTGAAGTATATGCATATATATCATTCTGGGCGTTTGTCGGCCTTACAACAAGTATGATAAACAATTCTAGACGGCTGCCACCCTTAATCGCTGTCTGTTGAGCGAATTAACGTTTATTTATTGATGTCTGTAAACCATTTACTCATCTCAGCTATATTGAACGACTTCTGTCTGTACACATATAGGGCATGCAGAATAAAGGTCAGACGAACTTTAACATGTAGGTTCTGCTGAGGATGACGAATATGATACACTTTACGCCAAATTAACGATGAAGGTGAAATATCATAAATTTAGTGGAAAAGTTCGGAAACAATTATGTTATAACCTTTACAAATACCGCAAGGCAAAAACATAGGGGGGTAAAAGTATTAAGAAATTAAATTCCAATAACATGAAACTGCCCGACAGTAAGTTGTTTTTCAGTAGAATAAACCCTGTCTGGCAAAACAGACGCTGGGTGCTCCCGAATCTTCTAAATTTGTGACGGATCTTAAATAGTCTTCAGTTCGCTTTCGGGATTATAACAAGAACTTCACTTTGGGATTACAACGGATTGATTTTGTATATGAACTGGACTGTTATTCTCTGAGAAGATTTATGTGAACTGTTCATCCGGCTTATACATTTTAAAGGATTGTCGCTGTGACAGTGGTGGTATCCAGGTATCGTGCACTTTGTTTATTAGGCTGTGTAATTGTATTGATTTGCTGTTATACTGTTATTGTACTGTGTAATTGAGTTGATTTAGTGTATTGTAATGTTAGGGTTTATTTAAGAATAAATTATAGTTATTCCTATAAAAAAAAACACTGTGACTTCTTTAACATTTAGGCTCGTCACTACTAGGTGATCTGTTGATATTATGTTCCGTAAAAACATAATTTACTGATACTGTCAATAATATTTGAGATTTAGTTTAACGTACATAAAAATAAAAAAAGTGGTTTTAAAGTCACCTGGCATAATGGCTAGAGCAAACCAGAGCAAGCAACGCCATTCTTACTCTATATATGTAGTTCGGGGGGCTTTGTGACCCGTCATGTGGATAAATAAAACCACATGATCTGAAGTGTATATTTCCAAACGCCTGCAGTGTGGCCTAATTTGAGCCGTTTTGCCGGCTGACCGTAATGCAACCAATAAATTTAATAAACCAATTTGCGATAAAGGAAACATTCCCTCCACCACTCAAGACGTGTCACATAACAAAGTTTGGAAAGGATCCTGTAACCTGTAGGTTAGGTAAACCTGTTAGCACGTGGGTTTTGTTATGTGCAGGGAGTATTATATCCAGAACAGAGACTGGACCCTGATATGTGTATGGCTGGTGTAAACTGTAACGTCACAGACAAATTGAAAAATAACTTAAATTTAGCAATACATTTTTTTTTTTATTCTTCCTTGAAAATTTGGGGCTGACATAGTCAGAAATATTAAAGGGGTCCAATCAAATATCTGACCTTTCTAAAATAAAGGTAATCCCTTGGATTTAAAAAAAAAATAGGCCAGAAAACGTGGATATCACCGCGCACAGGCTGCTTGTTTTGTTTATATCAACGTGTTTATAATATGTGGTGGCCCGCCTAAATAATCAAAACAAATTCAACAAGGGCATCTAGCAGCAAGTCAGATGGCGTTTTGCAACAAGTGACCTTTCTATCTCCGCAAATGTCAACCTACCACATTAGGTTACATGTTTTCCCCGTTTGTCAACATTGCTGTGTTTTCAAACATGTTGTTGATAGGCAGGTTCATACATCCTTCACGAAGGCGTTATAAGAACTTTTCACAACCAAAATTAGCCTCAGATTAATATATAATCAGAGGAAGCCAGAAATCACATAAACTCTTTTTCAAAAGGTAGGTGAATGGACACCTTTAATGAGCCCGTTATGTAGGCGACAAGTGAACATATAGTTGATATATATTACTACGTGCTAACGAACATTAAATCAGCTCTGATTACCGCAGCAACCCTCTAGCTAATAGCTAACAGCACGTCAAACTGGAATTAATGCAATTTATATGTCCATATCACGCAACTGGTACATCAATACAATATGATTCTGTGAGTAGGAGATCCCATTAAGGCCATACTGAGTAGTCAGGTTAGCGGGATACATATCACGACAATTGACTGACCACTCATGGTTGGTCACAGGAGTCATCTAAAATCAATGTGCCGTATACTTGATCCGAATTTCCAGGTACGCTGATTATCTGCTCAGATTAAAATTAGGCGTTTAGTTGCGCCATATGGAGTCACGTCACATATCCACCACAAATATGCTTCTATTTAGTTTCCTCTAACTTCCGCTTTAAAAAAGTAACGGTCATTTCACAATTGGAATCTATAAGAGGTTCTTTTGAGCGGAAGCGACCCCCGCGGACGAGTGAACTCATTACCGGCTTACTCTCTCAATACATGCGTTCCCGCAATGACGAGGTCCTCGGAGTACTTCCGTATCGCAACCCCGTGCTCTTATCGATCCTTCACTGGTTGATCAGCCCCCCCCCCCCTTATTCTGCAAATCCACTGGTCACTTCCATACAGACTAAAACGCGTATGTAGCAAGCGGATCAAAGTGTAGAAACTATAAACGAACGGGTGAAACGCGACTCAATGGGCCTTAATGGTCGTTAATTATGTTTGTATTATTTCATTTGCAACAGGTCACAGAGAGCGATCAATCACCGGGACATCATTTCTTGATGATCTATGAGATAACCAAGAAACTGGATTCCTAAGAAATATTCATATATTAAAATAGTTACAGTACTTGACACTGTCCACTTATTATAAACTGTCAGGTTTTTCCTTGTTCTGAATATTAATAAAATACAAGGATAGTGATGGTCTAGCCTAAGCCTGCTTTACCTTATATATAATATGTATCAAAATGTACTTAGGTTTGCTAACCCTTGTTCAATATTCTTGTATCTGCATGTTTGTATCTGTATTTATCTGTGTTACGGAACCTAATATCAACAGATCACGTATGCGTGATGAACATAAATTTTGTCAAGGAGATAAAAAAATCAGATTCTGTAATACTTGGCAGCGTGAACTGTCTAGGGGAATGAATAAAGAAGTCAGTGTTTTTTGTTAACACATAACTATAATTTATTCTTAAAACATCCCTAACATTACAATACACTAAATCAATACAATTACACAGTATAACAGCAGTATAGCAACAAATCAATACAATCACTCAGTAAAATAAACAAAGTGCACAGTAACTGGATACCACCACTGTCATAGCGATAAGTCCTTTAAAATGTATAAGCCGGATGAAAAGTTCAAACAAATTCTCTCGGAGAATAACAGTCCAATGTAAAGCTCTTGTTACAATCCAGAAAGTAAATTTGAGACTGGCAGCACTAAATTGTAAAGTGTTAGTAATAGTAGAATTCCTGAAATTACTGGATAATCGGAAAGGTCCCACACACTGACTAACACGCTTCCGTGTCCGCTGGAATATTCTCTCACCTCGCTCTCGGCTCTAAAACACAGCCCCCTATTTATAACTTTTTTACCTCCAGCCGAGAACCTTCCATCGCTCGAACATTCTAAAGAATCTAACACAGTGCACACAATTAAAGAACATACCAGAACAAAGAAAGCTGTGTCTCAACATATTAGGGTTCACACGAGCGGCCAGGCGAGAAAGCCCCAAGCTTGCATGACAACGAGAGTTTAACCAGTACGGATTAAACTGAGAGTGCAACACGCGGCCAGGCGAGGGCGCTACAACACGAGTTACGCCCGTGTCTCACAATAAAAAGGGCACCTGTAACATCTGTTATATGTTCATGGATCTCCATATACATTTTTTTCGTACCTGTATATGTCTACATGGTGAAATATCTCATTCCGCATTATTACAGGAACTGAGAACTTGTACTTAAAACCTGTACGTGAAAAGAAGCAAAACACGAACAATATTATGCTTGGATTTAGCAATGTTGTGGGTCCGTATATGAAACCTATCCATACTTAGATCGTTCAGACTGACGTACTGTCATGACATATCTCTAAAATGATGGGTTTTCCTGACAAGATAGGCAGTTACAAATAAAGGCTGTCAAATAAGATTCCGAAAGTAATTTATAACTTTAATTTTCAAATCTTTTTTTTTTTTTGTTTTCACTGACATCGTCTATCATACACTCTATAGCTTTAGTTGTCCGCTCATTTCTCACTTAACTAATTTCTCTCTTGGCTTCTGAAGGACGACCTCGATATAAGGGTATATCATTCATCTCACTTATAACTAATGTAGCTCACACATGCAGACGGATTGCAGACGAAGTGTCGGTTTCTATCAGAACGGCCATTAGATAGTTAAGGAAAAACAACAGGATCATGGTATTGCTGAGTGGGCGTTACTTCTATAATGAACCGACTAGGTTAATTTTCTATGGATCTGAAAGCATCCTCAACACGTCATATATGCCTGTCAAGATATATACCGTCCTTCCTTGTAAATTCGACACGGATATGGATCTTCTTCAACAATGGCCTAAGTGCTGAAATATCTCAATTATGTCCTAAACAAATCCAAGGGACTAGGTGGGTCGATTTTCTTCAAGAGTGACGTAACATGCCGACGCACATGTTTATTGATTTGATGTACAATATACTTTCCGGTGCTATAAAACACTGACAGCTTGAGACGAACAGATAGCTAGCACGAATTGTTGACTAAGATAAAATGTTTCAAAGGATATCTCAATGAAACCTGTCTGCGATAATCTTTGGGACATTGGCTGCCAATCATCATATGGAGAGCTACAAACTGATTTGGCTATGACTGAACATAATTGGTTGCATCTTGTACTTGTTCAATCTTTTCCAAAACAATTATGTCTTCCAGTTAAAAATACAAGTGTAAATTATCGAGTTGGTGCCGTTGAAGCAATAATGTTAAAGAAACTGGGACAAATAGTTCACAGAACCACTGAGAAGCTATGAGGAGGGCCACTAACAAACTGAGAGAAATGGGCAAAGAAACTATTGCAATATTGACGTTTGCTCTGTTTGAAGACATCCAGGAAAATAATAATTTCTTTTTCAATTTGGTATTAAACAAGATCTGTGGCTCCTTTAGTTTGCATGTCTTGTATTTATTGCTTCCCAAACGGTTAATCACTGCAATCATCACATGTGAGGATACTGTTTGGGGATCTGGCGCACGCTGAATAATTCACATATCAAAATAATCAACATAATACAAATATGTCTTGATATGTTCTGAAAAACCATGGGCGTCATGTTTCATTAGGTTGTCAAAGAGTTTGAGAGTATCCTGAGTTATACTTACCTCCCGTGGTCATTGAGTTCGAGAGTATCCTGAGTGTATCTTACCTCCCGTGGTCATTGAGTTCGAGATTATCCTGAGTGTATCTTACCTCCCGTGGTCATTGAGTTCGAGAGTATCCTGAGTGTATCTTACCTCACGTGGTCATTGAGTTTGAGAGTATCCTGAATGTATCTTACCTCCCGTGGTCATTGAGTTTGAGAGTATCCTTAGTGTTTCTTTTCTCCCTTGGTCACTGAGTTTGAGAGTATCCTTAGTGTTTCTTTTCTCCCTTGGTCACTGAGTTTGAGATTATCCTTAGTGTTTCTTTTCTCCCTTGGTCACTGAGTTTGAGAGTATCCTTAGTGTTTTTTTTCTCCCGTGGTCACTGAGTTTGAGAGTATCCTTAGTGTTTCTTTTCTCCCGTGGTCACTGAGTTTGAGAGTATCCTTAGTGTTTCTTTTCTCCCTTGGTCACTGAGTTTGATTGGTTACTTCGGACTCCCGTTGTCGAAACTCTTTACCACCTTTTTATTTATAGAGAATAATATACGTTGGTATGTAACATCCTGATTTACTCTGACCCATGACAAAATCAGACGTTCTACATCTCCGAGTCAGGCTGGATCAAGTCCAAGCCACGTGACCCATGTCAAAATCAGACGCTCCACATCTCCGAGTCAGGCAGGACAAAGTCCCGGCCACGTGATCCATGTCTAAATCAGACGCTCTACATCTCCGAGTCATACAGGATCAAGTCGCGGTAACGGGACCCATGTCAAAATCATACGCTCCATATTTCCGAGTCAGGCTGGATCAAGTCTCGGCCACGTGACCATATCAAAATCAGACGCTCCACATCTCCGAGTCAGGCAGGATCAAGTCCCGGCCACGTGATCCATATCAAAATCAGACGCTCCACATCTCCGAGTCAGGCAGGATCAAGGCGCGGCCACATGACCCATATCAAAATCAGACGCTCCATAACTCCGAGTCAGGTAGGATCAAGTCCCTAACACGTGATCCATGTCAAAATCAAACGCTCATGCACATCTCCGAGTCATACAGGATCAAATCCCGGCCACATGACCCATGTCAAAATCAGATGCTCCACATCTCCGAGTCGGACAGGATCAAGTCCTGGCCATCGGACCCATGTCAAAATCAGACGCTCCACATCTCCGAGTCAGGCAGGACAAAGTCCCGGCCACGTGATCCATGTCTAAATCAGACGCTCTACATCTCCGAGTCATACAGGATCAAGTCGCGGTAACGGGACCCATGTCAAAATCATACGCTCCATATTTCCGAGTCAGGCAGGATCAAGTCTCGGCCACGTGACCATATCAAAATCAGACGCTCCACATCTCCGAGTCAGGCAGGATCAAGGCGCGGCCACATGACCCATATCAAAATCAGACGCTCCATAACTCCGAGTCAGGTAGGATCAAGTCCCTAACACGTGATCCATGTCAAAATCAAACGCTCATGCACATCTCCGAGTCATACAGGATCAAATCCCGGCCACATGACCCATGTCAAAATCAGACGCTCCACATCTCCGAGTCAGGCAGGATCAAGTCCCGGCTACGTGATCCGCTAGGATGAGTTGATTTTATATGATGTGAAATTTATTTATCTCTCCGCACTTCTGGTTTCTCGTTATAAACCAATACATGTAATTAAAAAAGGGAGTGCCTAAAGTACAATAAATGCAAAGGGATATTCCTTAAAGTCGCCAAATGCTCTGGTATTGCGTGTGTTTATCTGAGCAAATCATCACGGGCTAGATACGTTCACCACGTATGTACATTGTTGAACAATATTGTGCTGAGTGTAGTAAAGATAAAATATTATAATTGAGTCTCCATGAAGGATGAGTTGAAGGATTGTTTTATCGTTAACATAACCCGCATTATGCACGGCCATCTGCAAGAATACGGGCTGGTTTCCGCTCCACTTTCACACTGTCTAGACCATACAGTTATAGGTTTTATCAGGTAACAGTATAAAATACCACAGACATTATACCAACGGACAGGCGCTGTCTCTGAAGTCATACATTTTCTGTTTATTTAATTTCGAACATACAAAATACGCATTTAGATATTTGCGAACGATGATCATGATGACTGTGCGAATCAGAACACCAGACAGGGGTGCTGGAACAAATTCATAAGGAGCGGGCAATATAAAGGGGGGGGGGGGCACTCACATCAACGTTGGCATCAGTCAGTGTGCAAGTATAAAGGGACACGTTTCAGGGGCGGTGGAACAATCTCACTTTATGTATAAGTTATATTAATAACTGGGATATTAGGATAATATTGTATTTTTGTGTTCTCACAAAATGTTATTATTGATTGAATGCCCAGCCTCAAGAGTTCTGCCTTTCAACAGATATACATGTAATGATCTGATAGTCAGAATAATTTTTTTTCTTCAAAATACGAAGGGTTGGGGGAGGCAGAATGATATGGGTTGATGGCTTGACCATGGATCGAGTTTACCTTCTGCATACACAGTGTAGTTCTAGTGGATGGCGCTGCGAGAGACCTTTAGCGAATTTATGTCGAATTCCTAAAGATTGGTGGGAAAATATGGAAGATGACACACTTGGCATCGTTCCAGTTACTTCAAATCCAGAACGTGCAAATCCTAGATAGTGAAATAATATCTATCCAGGCTCTTCTGTCTATTCACTTACCGTCCATTATATTTTTAGTGAAAAGATACATTTTGTCTTGTGTACCACTCGGTAGCCAGTATCAGCCATTGCACATATATCATACAACCAATTCCTCCGTTTTTGACAAGCCCTCGGGACGTCAGTCGGATTTGAGCGGGACGGAATTTTTCCAAAGTAGACCAAAATCCTTGGAAATCCATTACTTTGGGGTCACAGAGCAAAGAGGATGAAAAAGGATTTTTAATAGTTAGGCTAGCTGTTGTTGGCTCTAGCCATTTTGCCAGGTGGTACTGAAAAAAAATCGTTTGGTGTTATAATATTTTTATTATTTTTAATATTTTATACTAAAATACTATCTCAGCCAAATTTGACCGTGTTGGTCTATTATTTGTTTAAATCTATAACCTATAAAGGATATGGTGTCCAAATGTTTGTATAGAACTGATATCACTGCAGTAAGGCAAATAAATGTGTACAAAAAGAGATACGCTTTATGCATGTATATCGGAATTGAGTTATTAGGTCATTCATAAGAGGCCAAAATCTCAGTTTTATTTTAGATTTAATACAGGCACATTTTATCAGTGATGGTATAAGAGCTTTTGATGTAATGCTCTCCCCTAGTGGCAAAACAGTGCACTACAACTATTCTTAATGGCCTTGTGTATTTTGATAGAGGGCGCTGCAATCGCCTCTTAAAAAATGAAACGGTCTTAAGATTTAGGTAAAATATGTGAAATGGCTCCCCTTACGACACACTTTGTATCATAACGACCATTCAAAAACAAAAACGTGTATATCCGAGGCGTGCCCACAGAGGAGTTTCGTGACAAGGGTCTCGTATGTTCACCAGCAACCATGATAAAGATATATGCATTTAACATATGTTTATAAACTTAAGCTAAAATAATTTCAGAATCTTAGAAATTAATTTATTTTCGAAGAAGGTTTTATATTCTCCCGCATTTGAAAGTGACCTCAGTTACCATCTTATAAAACATAGCGGCTCAGCTTCTACAAGTACAGTAGTTAACGCATGACTAAACATCTGACTGATTTATAATTTTACGGACATTTGCCAAGTCTTACAACTGATGCTTTGCCTATGAATGGTTGATATATTAGGCATCATCTTATTTTGCACCAGCAATGTCACGTGACTGCTGATAAGACGGATAGGTGCACCGGCTGGACATTTGACATTTAATAAAGAAAGGCTATGCATTTATGTTCACCCGAGTTTGACAGAGGGAGCATTTAAGGTGGAATGAAGACATAAATCATAGTAACATCAATATCTGCTGGGTCTCTGAAGCGAGAATCGTCGCGAGGGTTTTAGATACGAGTACCCGTGGGATATTAAGACATAAAATCATTCATGTTACTGCTTCATTATCACATCTCTGCTGTTGCTTGGGTTTTTCACGAGAGCCTTTTCTTGGACAGGAATTTAATACCCTGAATTACATTAAATTTTAGTAAAATATAATTAGACCTAACGCGAATGATACATCTATGAGGCAACTTAAGAATGGACATTCTGGGTGTTGGCTGTCTCAGTTATTGGCACTTTACCATCTCTGAAGAAGACTGCAGGAGTCAGCTCGCCAGCTTATTTCTGATAAATTAAATCAATTACTTTATTAGTACTCTAGCCAAAAGACATGATATTTAGTCTGATGTTTAATTAACCCGTTATAGACCATGTTATATAACTGGTATTAATTGAAGATAAAACGGCAGTGAACCCTGATTATGAGACGTATCACGTATATAACTAGTCAGGGGAATGAGCTTTATATGATTCTCAGGGATCGGGCTGGACCACCCGAATCGTCCGGCAGTTATTCCCGATGCGTACATTAGCTGACCTAACTGTATTTGCTCTGACGTCATCCGAGCATGGGGTCCCACGGGTATACCTATTACGCACTGATCAACGTTTCCTCATTTCCATTTCGCTGGGTTGGGCAAGAGTTAATGATTTTCCACAACTTGATTTGATAAAATATTTATTGAATTTGCAACAGAGGATAAACTTAAAAAATCAATTTGTTATATAATCTAACCATTCTATATGTTAATCATGACCGAATCATGTGAGTTACACACAAACGGGAATCTCATCCGCGGCGAGAACAAATACCATGCAATTGAATAGAATATCTTGATAAACTTGCAGCAGGAAAAAAAAATGAAAATTTGTATTAAAATGCATGGTCTGATGTTCGATTTGTGACAAAATGTTCTCTTATTAAATGATACGTCGAAATTTGCTCCCTCTGCGTTCCTGCCTCTTTGACAGCGAAGTTAGCGACAAGTAACATCTATATTCAATGTGTCCAATCAGGATGGACTGCTAAAAAAACCGAAGCGTCGCTGTCGGCAATTGGAGACAAAAGGTAAGATTCCTTAGGCCTATGTCCGGAATGCGGCATGTGGGATGCGGATAGAATTGCTATTGACTAAATAAATAAGCGAACATTCCTTATGTGCGGATCCGGCATGCGGAATGCATATAAGGCAAAATGATTTTTTTCCCGGTTTCGCATGGTATCCCGGAGGGACACAAATTAACTATGCATGGTGCCGTGCCAGTATACAGAAATATTCCAACACGCATTCCGCATGCCGCATTCTGCACATAAGGATTCTTAACTGAGAAAATTAAAATGCCACTGTTTATTTATTTACCAATAAATCTCTCGATGCTATTATAAGCTTAACGAAAAAATAAGGGAAAAGAATAGTGTTGATTTTTATGAATTAGTCAAATGACACCAAATATATGTAACTCTTGTAATTAATATTCTTAAAGTGTTATTTTCCCATTGATTATCCTCGATTATGACAAACAACTCCAAATGGATCTCCGCAGACCGAGAGCGTGGTCTGCCTGGGTATTCTGAATTACCAGTAAGACGTAATGATTAATTAGTCACATCAAGTTCACATGAAACGTCACATCAAAGCACTCTGCTAGGAGTCAAGAACGAACATAAGAAAAAGACACAAGCATTACCTCCTTCATACGGTAATAAGTCTCCATGCTTGTACATTTACATCTAAAGTCTTATTTGGATCCTTGTGGGCCGTTAATCCAGGCTATTGTAGGCGGGGTATCCAGGGAGGACACACTTTGATGGGAATCTTGTTACCGACGAAACAGGTCTTTGTGCGATACGTCTTGACATATTAGCGCTTTGATCACAATTTTCCATTACATTAGCAGCGTCGTACCGCAAGGAATCCCGCGGCGATCATGTGGAAACCAAAAGATACATAATATTTCGGATATTTGTTACGGCGCAAAAGCCCTGAATCACATCTTTTCATTGGCAGTACTCAGGGCCGGCTTTGGCTGGCCAACAATGACGAAATGGCATAAAAGCTCCAAATGAGCTGTGACAGTAAAAAGGGAGTGAACATTATATAATCACCGGTATCTCAATGTGTTTAAATAAAGCTTTGTTATAGTAAGGTAATACGCAATTCGTAATACTCAAAAGTCTCTATTAATATAGATGTATACCTCTTGATATACCCGTGTCGCTAGAAAAATTGTCTAACTTCAAATGTCACATGTCATGGCGGCTGTGAATAGGAGACGGGTCTTCTAGGATATGAAATAATTCAGGGATGAAAATAAGTTACTTATTCTATGATGCCTATGTTTTAAAGTTACAATCTCCGTAACAATAATAAAGAAGCTCTCTTCGTTTTGAAGAACGTAATAAAACATCTATACAAAGTACCAGTATGTATGCAAGCGACGAAACAGTTGCCCAATATAGTTCATGGCATATCATTATGTTTCTATATATGTATTCTTGTTTTATACTGGATTAAAAATACAATGCGGAATAAATTGGACCTGGAGTTGCAATGCTCTATCTCTCATACAGAGTATTATCATTAAAGCAATCAAGAATAGGGCTGTAATAAGCTTTAGTAAAACCATTTATAATCCTAGGTTCCATTGGTACAACTTGACTCTAATGATGGCATCCAAAAGCTCTTAGCATGTACAGGAATATTACACACGTGGTGTATTATAATGTTTGGTTTTCAGCTTTATATAGATACCATGATGAAATTTCATATTTATATAAATGCTAATATATTTTATTTTATATTTAAATAAGAGATCTGATCCTGACCTGCGTCTGAAGTTTCCTGGATGATGGCGAGGTCTGACAATCGTCACGATTGACCTTTCTATACAATTTCTGGTAATGAAAAATGGGTATAACATGGTAACACTGTACACTTCAGATATAATTTCATGTACCTGTCTAATAGCGTCTTTTAGAATCTGTTGGAAACATTGACAATTTTTCTAATTTATGACAGGCTTTTACATCCATTTGTTTCGAAGTACTTTTTATGGGGTCGTACTACTATGACGCGTGTTTTTTGCAGATATGTTGTTTTTTAATTCGTATTAGCAACAGAAGCTCCCTACGTTTATATGTTCTATATATATTTTCTGAAGAGTATGCCGTATATAGCCATTTGATGATTGAACAAATGAGAAATTAAAAAAAAAAAAGAATAAAGATACAAATTGCATGCAGAGTAGCTAAACATGCTGAGTGTATTTTGTTTACAGAGTGGATCTTTCCCCCGGTGACGACTTTTACCTCGTCACTTATGCTGCACTAACGTCACTGATGTTATTTCAAGATCACGATCTGAGTTTTGTAAAAGGATAAAAAGTAAGAATAAAACCTGATTACTCGGCGTGAGAGTGGGATTGAATTGAACTGCTGCCGCTGGTATCACATGTTAGAAATCAGGCTCTGCCTGTGTATGCGTCAGCGGGCTCGTGTAACTCAGGAACGCTCCGGATTTTCTGCGACCTTATCGTCTTTCAGTATATATGGATTTTGCTTTTTTTTTGTGTCCCACATTAGATAAAAAACTTGCAAACTTTCAGTGACACAACACAGCTTTTATTTTTACTGCAAAACTTAGCTCCGCTTCTCCAGCAAAGAATGTCATCATATTCTGTGATCTCTTGACATGCAATATATACTAAACTTATGTTTATTAAATGGACTTAAAATATACATAGGGTAAAGAAGGGAGGAAGACTGTGATTTTGTAAAGGTACAGCGTTGTACCTTGTTAGGTGATTCTATCTATCACTGTTCACGCCTTGCCATTTAATGTTTAACGTTTTTTTGTCTTTTCCCCGACATTCACTCTGGATTGAAGAAGCAGGTGCCGCTCTTCGTCTACAGCGTTTTGCTGAGACTAAAAATCAATTATTACAGACTGTGTGACAGGCCGTCATGGCAGGCTGTATAAAAAAAAGAAACTGCACATACTGGTGCAATAATACGGCGAGCCATCTTAAATGAGCATGCTGGTAATTTCTTGCTCTTTTGATTAATAGTCAGGATGGGCAAACCCTCTCTTTCAACAAATGACCATGGGTCGTGACGTTCAGCTGATTAGCATGACATTATGACCTAACATCCACTCATAACTGGGAGTGTTCAACATTTTCAAAACGGCTTAAATATCGATCTGTATAAAGCTCAATACTTGATAATCCAAGTTACATATATTGCCGAGACACGATAATATGACCGACATTCGTCAGTTTAAAATTAAGTAAAACTGAAGTTAAGTATGCCCTATGATGGAACATTCTCCATCAGTGTCCGTGATTTCTGTCCGCCAGCCAGGGACCACACTCTCCTGTAGGGACCAATTACCGTGTAAATGTCGAGGGCAAACGCTTGCATGAATCTTGAAATATAAGGTAAAAACAATATAAGAGCACCCCCCGTCAGCCATACTGGATTCCTGTCGGGTCTGAAATTCGACAGCATGCACACATCCTCACACAGGTCCAATCATCCTCGACAACTTGAGAGCAATGGCTGAGTCGTTCGTGAGCTGCTGTGCCGTATAGGAAATGCAGGATTAAATACCAAATGACTTTGAACACACTGCCTTTTATAAACACCAATTATCATATAATCGACATATAGAGACATGGCGATATTGGATTTCTAACGAGTCTAACATTTAAATTGGTCTCAGGATGATACGCGTGAAAAGGAAAACTGATATCACTGATATTTGGCCATATATACGTGATTATATATATATATATATATATATATATATATATATATATATATATATATATATATATATATATATATATATATATACGTGTTTCTAATGGGTTGTAAGTTGATGGCGCATTCATTATATCAAATCTAGCAGCAGAGGAAGCAGGCAGACAAAGGTGGCCCCACCAAAAGTAACTTATTGCAATCAGCCCCATTAATCAACATGTTGCTTTTTCGTGATGAGAGCTATATCGGTCCTTGAGTTACGCTATGGTCACACATTCCCGGTTCGGCCGTCCCGGTGGCACTACGGTCGGAATCCGTAGTTAATCGTAGCCAATCCTAGTTAGACCGTACTCGAACCTAGTTACCCGTAGTCAATCCTGAGCAACCGTCTTTAATCGGCAACATGTATCGGTGGAGTTCTGCGAGCAATACTTTGCCGTGGTCAATCGGGGAGAAAGTGGAATCGTAGTAGAACCCTACCAGAGCCCTGAGGGAACCCTATAGTGCCACCGCCATAGCCGTAGTGGCCCGTGGGAACCCCCTGATTCCACCTTGCGCAAACCGGGACACTTCCAAAATTACTTTCCGGGTACGGTTCACGTACGGCTAACCAGGGCAGCACTCCGAGGTTTCACGGTTCTTGTACGGCCCAGTAAGTTTTAGGTACGGTTTGGCTATGGTTGAACAACGATCGACCAAGTTCAGGTACGACTGCGCCTCGGCCCGTCTAGGGCTAAGTTACGTCCCGGGTGAACTATGGTTAGCTACGTTTTACGACGATTTACAACGGTTCAGGAGTATTTTAGTAGGATGTCCGGAGGGTCTGTGACTGTAAGACAAAGTCTGGTGATGGAAATATTGACAATAAAATGGAAATTATATAAATAACAGCCTCAGCATTCTTCTCTTCAAATCTTGATCAACCAATATTATGGAATCACTGATGAGGTCATGAGGCTCCTTTTCACTTTGTCTCTTTTTTCAGAGTATATTTCAACGCACAGTTGACCTATATTTGTGGAGTATTAAACGGAAAATGTGCAGTTGTAATTCTGGATTTATGCCGTTCTAAAATTTAAATTTTCTTTCTGTCACAGAATGAAAACCCCCTCCATGTCCATGAGTGATAATTGAATTTATTTCGTCACTCATTCATATCACCAAGCACCATATAACTGGCTCTATTGGTTCAAACTTAAAATATTAAAAGGCGATTTCTGAATATTCTGGTCCCTTGGCCTCCAATTGCTTTATTAAGTAGCCCCTGTAGGCCTCATTTTATGCTGATGAAAACTTTTGATAAGAAGTTTGTTCAATTCTAACACTGGCTTAATATATTTTCTGTTTTATCTTTGAAGCACTGAGTGTATTCCTCTTTGTTTCATACTTTGAGTATTGCTTGGACACCTCATTAGACTGATTCCCTGCCTTGGACTGATTCTTTTGAGCTACATTCCTGGTTTTCCTTTACAACACTGAATATCTGAACACTGTGAGTATATAAAACTACGCAAACGTGGAAACTGCATAGAAATGACAAATGCGTTACGCTCTTTACCCAGCGCTTTAACTATAGGCCTACTACCTATATGGTAAGCGCTGTTTGTTATGACCTCGTATCCTGAATTGCTACACCAGAGGGTAGCACTGTATTTTTGTCCAATCAGATGAGACCTTGTGCTGGAAGACACAGCCAAGCGAGGAATACACGGAGCCAATCATGTTCATTTCGTTTTGAGTGACAGCTCATCGCCCCGGTAACCGTCTGAACAGGCCAAAGGCTCAGAGAGAATTGCCGCAGACGTGGTTTGATTGGGGCCTTGGGCATGCCCGGCCGGTGAGCTGTAATTCAAACGAAACGTAACGACAAAGGCTGCGTGCACACCTCGCTGGCTGGGTTCAGTTCTGCAGACAACAGATACATGGCTACGCTAACACAGTCATACTGTCAGAATGGAATCGGTCGATGATGCGAGATTGCAGAGGGAGCTAAACTGTCTTCAAACGGCGCTTGAAGCGCAGCTATGGGCGGGGCCAGGATGCCTGTCGAGTGATTGTTTATTGGCATCTGGTTGGCTGCATGTCACATCATACGCACGCTTTTTTCAGCGGACAACGAACCGCCATATGGTGTCTAAATATATCATAAACGGTCAAAGCTGGCAGCGTGAAAATCAGTTGCTTCTTTAGAAGCGTAAGATTTCCGCTGCCTCGGGAGCGTACAAAAGCGTGAGATCTCATAGGCGCCGTGCGGGCGTCGTGGTAAGCCGTGAGGGCGCCGGTAAGCACGAAAATGGGCACTAGTAAACCGCAGTTAAACCTACTCATGCCGCACAGGCTCCCTGCCAGAGCCGAGATGACCGTACTGGCGACCTATTGGGGCCGTAGTAAAACGTGGTTAATCTGCATAAAACGTACTATTATCCGACTGGAACCGTAAATAGCCCGTAGGAGAATCCTACTGAAACCTTAGAAGGACCGTCAGAGTCAAAATCGTGGTCAACCGTATCAGAGTGCCACCGGGATGCGCCGAGGCAAACCGGGACCCAAAACCGGGAATGTGTGACAGGGGCCTTATCTGACCTTAATATGCATTTTACGGTCAAGAGTCTTAACTTCAGAGAATGCAGGTAAAATTGTTTATATGTTTATACAATGGTCCTGACAATCTTACAGGTGTAAACGAGGGATATAATATCAGGATCCGTTGTAATCAGTCGTATAAACTATTGTAATAGTCTGCTCTTAGGGACAGACGAATGTTACATATCCAAATTACAGTTGATCCAGAACATAGCTGCTCGTACCATTTGTGGTGTACGAAAATATGATAGGATTTCATCATCTATACAAGAGCTTCACCGGCTGATAATCAGAGAAAGGATAAACGTTTAGTGTTATTTTTTATTAGGGCCCCGCTTGACAAGCGGTGCCCTATAGTGATCACGGTGTAGGTCCGTCATTCGGTCCATCCGTACTTCCGTCCTTCGGTAAGTGACACTTTCTTTCGCGTGTTATAACTGAACAACAACATACTGCAGCTTTCCCAAATTAACAGGGAGGATTGGTTCCTAAAGGGCTCCAGACCTATTGAATAACAGACCTGTCAGAATTCCAATATGGCCGCCACAGCCCAAACGCTGATTTTATTTCGCGCGATAACTCAACAACAACATACTTCAGCTTTCCCAAATTAACAGGGATGATTGGTTCCTGAAAGGGCTCCAGACCTATTGAATAACAGACCTGTCAGAATTCCAATACGGCCGCCACAGCCCAATCGCTGATTTTATTTCGCGCGATAACTCAACAACAACATACTTCAGCTTTCCCAAATTAACAGGGATGATTGGTTCCTAAAAGGGCTCCAGACCTATTGAATAACAGACCTGTAGGAATTCCAATATGGCCGCCATAGCCCGATCGCTGATTTTCTTTCGCACGCGATAACAGGGATCATTGGTGCCTATGAGGGCTCTAGACCATTTGAATTATAGACTTGCTCAAAATCAAATATGGCTAACATACTACCTTCGGTGATTTTCTATTGCACACATTATTTCAGATATATCTTCTTTAATATCATTTGATCCAGTAGGATATTTTCCCACGTGCATATTGATGAAAAACTTTTTCTGTTTGTCATATTTTTTTCAAATTTTAACTTAATTTTTCATCCATTTGTAAAATAGTCCAGCACTAGCTCAAACGCGAGGCCCTCTGTTGACCATTGTCCGACCACATCTAGTGTATAAGTTTATTAATGGAACAGCACCAAAATGTCTGCATTCATTATTTGAATAAAACCATGGAAGGTCACTCAGATCACAGAATGATAAAAAGCTGCCAGTCTTGAAGGCTACCTTGGAGTGAGAAAGTCATTATTTCGGTATGCAGGGCCAAACTCTGGAATGATATCCCAGTATTTGTAAAAAAAAACATTGAAACTAATTACATTTTATGAGCCAGATTAAAGGCACTTTTATTTTTCAACTCTTAAAATCTACAGTATTGGTTTTTTAACACTGTATGATACCTTTTAATTTAACTTTAAGTATATTCTTATATTCACTATTTTATGTATAATTATAGAGTATTGATTGTTGTAGTTTTATTGTCACATGTATGTAAAGTGCTTATGACATGATTCGATGCTTATAATGAGCAATATATGAATAATGAATGTATTATCATATTATTCATCTGTGTGTGTAATAGAATCACAAAGTTACGTTGAGTTGACATCATGACCTATGACACTGAACACCACGCACCAATGACAAATGCCAGTGGCGTATCTAGGATTTGAAAATATAGGGGGCGCAGCCGTAAAGTCGGGAAGGAGGCTTTGAACACACTGCGTGGCTGTAAAATTGTCTCCTAAACTAAACATATAAAATATTGTTAGTTCATGCATTATTATTATGATTATTATTAGTAATTTTGTAAGGTATCCAATTCAAGTTGTTAATTATGTTAACCGTGGGGCCTTCATATATATTAAATGCATTATTTGAACAACAGATGCATCAATAAGTGTAGTGCTGTAACGTTATTGTAATAAGTAATTGCAAGTAGATGATGGTCAGCACACATGTAAAAGAACTGAAACTGATTAACTACTATATGTCAATGAATCTGTCGAAGGTGACTACATCTATTTTTCATGTAAATCTCCTGATAATGAATTCAATAATATATGTCTTTCGAAGATAAATTATATTTGCAGCAATTCAGTTTGAACTAGACCCAGTTGGTGTTAAAAGGTAATAAAGATAGTCTGACCTGTGGTAATTAAAGTATATTAACACAAAGAAAATATTAGAAGTGAAAAAAAACTCATTCACTGTTATTTGCATGGCATTTTCAGGATAACATTTTTGAAAATGCAGCTTTCAACATCAGCACCAGTGATAGTAGCAAGCTCTCTTTGAGAATTCCAGGGTAAATTTATTGTTACATATAGCAAACTTCTAGTGAAAGTACAAATAACTTTGATTCTTTAACATTTTTTAGCCATCGACTATGATGTAACAGAACAATCATAGGGTTTGGAGACTTCAGTTCTGCACACAAACAAAATAGAAAAGAGAAATAGTGAAAATCATTGTAAGTATATAATCCCTTTACTGTTGAGATTTATTTTAGAAATTTTCAAAGTCTATCTCTTTACATTTACATCACAGACAATATCTTGCTAAGCTTTTGTTCTTTCTTCACAAAATTTCAACAAATTCAACTGATAAGAAGTATACATTATTATACCAGATATATATCTCTAATACATTACAGACAATATCTTGATAAGCTTTTGTTCTTTCTTTTCAATATATGACTAACATTACCACACCCGTGCATAGAGAAACATGAAAACATTTATTTACTTAAAACGCCATAGTTTATCTATGTGTGTATACTTGAATAATCGAACATAAAATTAATGGGAGTTAACAAACCCCTTTGCGCCCCCCTATGAATACTCCCCTGACTGCACTTGTTCATGATTTTATAATATCTAATAATATACACTGTAATCCAAGAGGAGATCTATTGATTTGTCCGAGATCATTTTACTAAAAATTGTTTGTTTTTACAGTTTTCTGTGTAAAAAGCAAGTGTATTGTCATTTTATTGATGGCCCAAGGGTCGCCAGCTTACGGTCTAGGTAATTGTTGACATGGAATGTTACATTTTTGCGGATAATTTTTTCTGTCTGGTTGAAGTTTCAGATATCTTATCGACGTCATAACGGTATTACTTCTGCATAAATATCGATCTGCAAACAACACTTTTTCTTTCGCAATTATAATATGAGCATTTTGTTCGTAAGTTATCAAAAATAAATATCAAGCAAAATTATCTTCTTTATATATATAATATATAATATATATAATATATATATATATCATATAGACAATTCAAACATAATTGACCGTGGATTTGTGACTGTTTTATATGACCTTCCTCAATTCGGCCCTATGAACCCTAAATCCATAAGAAAATTTAATTGGTTCTCATTGGCCTATTCCCGTAATGCGCCCAAAATTTGAGATTCCGTTAATGATTGTGTGAGTTATATTTTTAACAACACAAAGACACGAACGGGGTTGAACGCATACACCCGTGGCGGAGGCAAAAAGCTGTAAACAGGCGGATGACAGACGACACACTGTAGGCATTACTATAGCTCAACAGGTCAACTGTACGTGAACAGCTGTATGTTCATATAAGAATGGCTGATAAACAAGTGTGTTTTGTTTTTAGCAGGATCTCCAGGTATTGTCGGAATATATGGTACACTTCTGTCCATTGTAGTGAATATTGATATGATTTGTAACATATACTTATTAATATATGGAACAAAAAAATGTCCATTTCACCTTTGGATATTTTTTGGTGACATTTAAAGGTCATCATTGTATTATCTTCATAGAAGTCACCTGATTTGGTATCTTATTTATTGCTTCAAGATCAGAAACGATCGCACATGTCGAAAGGTTCAGGTGTTTTATACTTGAAATCTGGTAAATGAAGAGAACAAAAGTCAATACACTATTTTATATTTTTTAGATAGTATTGTAGACTTGTATGTGTTACAGAAGGATGTAACACGATTTTAAGCCTGTGATTTGTTTCTGTTTATATCTGCAACCTGAACTCATCTACAGGAGAAAACAAATACCATAATACAATCCTGAAAAATGTCGTTTTTTCCTGCAGAAATAAAAAACAGTTTTATTTTTCACCATTTCAGCAAACGAAATTTTGTCAAAAAAAAGACTGCCCATTTCATGTAAAAGGACAATTTCACGAATTTTGAACACCATTTCGATAGCTTTTGGAAGTCTTTCCCTTCTAGAATTTGCATTCCTTCTTTGCTGAATACAGACGAAGCCCTTTATCGTGCGTAATGGTTTGAATCGGAAACCTTCGAGGATTTCGCGGCGATATGTGGGCTTCGTGTTTTTTTTCACTAGTGATTTGTTGGCGCAGCTTGAATCCCCGTCTAATTTTCTGTGCTGACTTTCCCGGACAGTTCGATAGTCACATTTTAATATCTCCAAAAATAAATCCTTTGTTCACCACTGTTTACGGCTTTGAATGACTGGTGATTATTGGTTTCACTTTAATTTCACGCTCAGAAAAGTAGCTTTCATATGCCAAGCTTCCAATAACCTGCTTTTACCCACAATGGCTTGTGGCTCTTTATCTCCTGATGCTTATCTTGTAAAAAATTGGAAAACGCAAGGCAAGTCGTACAAAACACAATGGATGGCCTCATATTAAAGTTTAACTAGATTATGATTGTCTCTTCACTCTTTACACAAAAGCTTTCGGTAGATTACACAAACACCTGTAGCTTAAGATGGTCCCGGGGACACAACTTTGTATGAGTGAGAGAAAAAATTTAATCTGTTCGGAAAAAGGTTGATCCAGGGTCTGGCGGTCCACGCATAGTCTCCAACATACCCCAGGAGTAAACAAGCAGAGGACAGGAGTGACATGTCCCGACATGGTCGCCGTGACTGACTGATTATAAGACGTAGGATGGTGGCCGAGACTGACTGATTATAAGACATAGGTTGGTTGCCGTGACTGACTGATTATAAGACGCAGGATGGTAGCCTTGGCTGACTGATTATAAGACGTAGGTTGGAAGCCGTGACTGACAGATTATAAGACGTTGGTTGGTAGCCGTGACTGACTGATTATAAGACGTATGTAAGAAGCCGTGACTGACAGATTTTAAGACGTGGGTTGGTAGCCGTGACTGAATTTTTATTAGACGTAGGATGGTAGCCGTGACTGACTTATTATAATACGTAGATTAGTAGCCGTAACTGACTGATTATAAGACGGAAATTGGTCGCCGTGGCTGACTGATTATAAGACGTAGGTTAAATGCCGTCACTGACTGATTATAAGACATAGGATAGTAGCATTGACTGACTATTTATAACACGTAAACTTAACTGTTTTAAGGGTCACCTTTGTCAACTTTGAAATCCCCTCAAATCTGCATATTGCTCTAGAGGAAGACACGGTATGTTGGCAAGCCCTAAAAAATACAAGAAATTGATATCCTAGAGAAGAGCTGCATTAAAGCCCAAGAATGAAAGAATGCAGAAGCGGCGATACTCATCATACGGGGAGGATTCCAATATCGTAAATCACTTGTTCACGCAGATAAAAAAAAACTGTGCCAGGTTATTCTAGACAATGATGAATTTTAGGGTAGCGACTTTTTTTTATAGATAATTAGGCATCACCTAAATAACCTTACGTGTACTACTAAAGGATCAAGTATTTCTGAACAGGACAGGATGTTTTGCCATGATAAGTTCTCTTTGGCTTTTCGGATATTGATACTTTAAAATGGAAAGAACATATCCACTGGGTTACGGGCAAGAGAACCCGCGTCCTGCACATAAGAAAAGCCTGCTGACACTTACACTTTCATTTACAGATAAGGCTGGTGTCCCCTTTTCTGAAATTACAAGTCACAGTCACAAGAATATATCTTATATATATATATATATATATATATATATATATATATATATATATATATATATATATATATACATATATATATATATAAATATATATATATATATATATATATATATATATAGAGAGAGAGAGAGAGAGAGAGAGAGAGAAAGAGAGAGGGAAAGCGAAAGAGAGAGATGGTGCTTTTAAGCCGCTACTTGATTTTCCGAGCTAATATAAGAAAGTTTTTTTTTAATCTACAAATTTACCTTTAACTGTTAAGAGACACTTTTAAATTTATTTTCTGCAAAATGTACAACAAAATGCTCACAATATCAACTTAATACCAACATTTACAGAATATATCCCAATTTTAGTGACAGTTAATAAGTGGAAACATTGTAACAGAGCGGACACATCAACATTTCCACTAAGTTAGTGATGTAATCATGCATGCAGAACCTAACGGGGAGGGGGGAATACAGTATTATTGGATAGAGGCGCCGAGGAGGATTAGAAACCCCCTCCCACGGTGTAGAAACATTTTGAAGATATAGGCTATAATGGCGCAAACTGAGGCAGTTCTAAAAGCATCATGGTGCATGTCTACTAGGTTACCTTCCTGTACACTAAGTAACAGGCCTCTACCACTGAAACCTCAAAAAGGTCGGAAATCGTTATCTAAATCCATGTAACATATAACGGAATAGAATGGAATTGTGATGGTACTTGGAGAGGGTTTCTATAATCCACCAGTACCTCCTTAAACACGAACAACTCTATATATTCATCTACTTGGTTACCAAAATTATCTACTCTGTTACTATGAAAAAGTAACATAGCTGATGATCAAATTTCTGGTAGGCTAATCCACCACCCACCAGTCCTCAATTATTTTGCGAAAATAGCACTTTCTTCAGTAAGCTTTACAAGATAATTCCGCCTGCATGAATCTAACAACATCAGTAACTTTGTCGACGTTGAATAAAGTTACCATCTTCTTATTTTGTACATGCCCTTCAGGAACTTCAGCATTCAGAACAAAATGCAGCTTTAACGTTTCTGTTCAGTCATAAATACTTAAGGGGACACCTGGTGACTATCCATATGTAATATCAGATACCCTGGCGGGTTTTTGGAACTAAAAAGTCAGAGTAAGGCCAAAAAAGGTATGGTATTTTTTGCGTCAATTATTAACCCCGCAAAAAAATTATTTTTATTTTCATCTTTCAAGAAGATAAAATAATACAATTTTCATCAGATTTCCTTTGTTATGTAGTGCCTTTACATGTTTAGCATAACAAATTCTGTTATTATCATGCTTTTCACTGATCATATGAAATTTTAATCGAAACATATAAAAAGGAGTTGAACAAAAAATCTGAGAATGGCCAGGTGCTTGACAAAACATTATCCATATTCAATACTTTTCTCGAGAAGAGTATATATAAGTATATCTGAATTCCTAAAAAAGGTCCAGGACGCAATTTACTGAAAATGTTCATCATTTGTCTGGAATAACCGAGCCGTGTGCCAGCCCACAGCAGACATGGCGTACATATGACGTCATCAACGGACTTTGTTCAGACAGAAATGAGAAAAAAATGATGCGATGAGTATAATGGTAAAGGGTAGATTTACTTTCTTAGAATAAGAACTTCTAATGTATTCATTGTCTTAAGCCATTCGGTGCATAAATGTCCATTTTGGGTGTCCTGGTTGAAATTGTAGGTTACATTATTACCAAATATTACTTTTTAAAGATCTTAATTTCTTACTTTATATACCCTAAATCCTAGTGGCATACATTAAATTTGCGCCCAAGATGAAAAAAATAAATTTAGAATAAAAAATAACTGCTTCTAAACACATTACCAAATAACCATATAGTTGTGTAAAATTATTCGGCGGCATTCTTTAATACCATCATGGATGTAAAGGTTACATGCTATTCAGGTTATATTCACAAATTTTTTTTAAGGAATTGGCGGCCATCTTGGATTTGACAGGAACATTACTACGTAGAGATGATTTGATTGATTCCAATGGAATTTTTAACCGAAAAACAAGTACCACATAAAAATCACAACTCTGTGATGAGAAACATTGATATAAATTATAAGGCTGGTCAGACAATACAGAAAGTCACAATAATTCAATGTTTCTGCATTTTATGGGGGTTATTCACATTTTGACATGTCTAACCATTACAGACCAGACTTTGATATTCCATTGACATTGTAATTAGTTTACATTGTTTCTAAGATTGGTGTGTATATTGACATTAGAGTCTCCGGTTTAGGATCCGTACTGTGATGCCTGGCCCCAGAACCAGCAGGCGAACTCCATGCTGCACCACGACTGTGATAAATCACAAATATGCAGGCAGGAGGTTCTGTCTTTTCTAGCTTTCTTTAGCTAGTTTCCTTAAAGGTGCCAGGAATTGATTCCTTTCTCATGCATGGGATTAGTGTAATTTTGATTACCTCAGAGGACTGAACTCGACTTGATTATGACGCCAGTACAGTATTCTGAATTTTCGTCTTGGACACACTAGGGAATGATCTTATTTATTGTCTGGTATTTACTTTGACTAATGCCTGCGTAAGTTGATGGTGCCACCGTTAGAATAACAAGCATGGCTTCTACATGTACGTATAAGACACGGGGGAACCTAGCCGGGATAACTTTCACTTACACTAAGCTTATTCCATCTGTGGGCTTTATTTTACTAGCTTTTAGGTCGCTCTAGGAGGCCTATATCAAGTACAACACGTAGTAAACCGTGCTTTGCTGGGTACATAAATATCCGCATGTCGGCGAATTAGCTCTCGTCATGTTTTATTTAAATTAATTCTTCAGCCTGATAATCTGTATATCACAGTCTGTATATCATTCCTGCACTTTGGTTTCCGTGTCCTGGAATTGAATTAGACAGAGTGAAGTAAAGAAATATTGCTTGTCCGTCACAACTCAGAGTGACACACACACACATAATCATCATCACACACACATCATATATACGTATATATATATATATATATATATATGTATATATATATATATATATATATATATATATATATATATATATATATATAAAACTATATATCAATTCACAGAGACAGACCTCTGTTCATATAAGGCTGAGGTCGCTTATATCATGAATTTATGGATCGGCAAGCACGAGGCAGTGAAACATGAAACACGGAAATCCATGAAAATAAATAGACTGTCAGGGAATCCAGCTACAGGGGCGGACATGGCTCAAAGGATCATATACTTTTATTTCTATGGTCCTCTTTCCTTTTTGAAAAATCCCAAGATTTAGTAGACCAAAGGCTAGATTTGTCCTCAACAACATGCATAAACTAAAATGTCTGATCGTAAGATCCTAGAGACCACTGGGAGAACTCTTTCAAATGCAAACAAGGCGATAACTGTATAGGTAGGCATTTTGGCAGATGGCAGACCGTATATAACAAAACAGTATTATATTTGTCTGATTAATTCACATTTTATTGTCAAAGAGAAAATTTAAAATTGCTGAGTTGAGACTGTGAAGTGACTGAAACCACCAAGAGCCATAACTCATGTTAACATGGAAATTACAGATTTAGATGGCACGATACTGACGTCATGCCATGGATATACCTTTATCGGAATTATTATCGAAATTATTGGGAAATGTGGCCCTTTGTATGAATTTTCGGTGTGATTAATAATTAATAACTAAAACTTGATTTGATATTCTCAAAGATCTCTTTTGCCCAATCATGCTAACACTCAATGATAGTACAAGAAAATTTGTCTGGTAAATGTTTGTTATTTCCACAGTCATGAAATGAACGGTCTTCCGTATCAAATATAACCGTTCACGTAGAAACAACTTAAATCGTTACATTTTTTGAAGTCACATTTGTAGTGAAGAGGCTGTTTTGAAAATAATTATCTGTCACAAAGAATCAAACACACTTAACATCAACACAGTATACACGGACACAAGACTCAGTGCGCCACAAAATTTTATATACAACCTAAACTGAAACAAAAATAAATGATTGTATGTTTAATATAAATTAACCACCTTTAGCATTGACAGTCTAATATTGAATTCAAGACCCAGTCTTTATGAGATTTTAGGTGGTGGGTTCGTATTATTTAAATTGTAAAACTCACTTTTAAATTATTTTTGATCAAATCGATGTGCTAAATCTCGATGTCCGGTATTGCCAATAATGAGTCTGAACTTGCTGTTTAAACAATGTTATGATTAGAACTGTAGAAACCTTTGATGTACAAGTATTTTTAGCAGAATAATCAAATAAACAGCTATATTGACCATAATCTTCGTTCTAAACAGACTGCCAAATGTTTAATATATTAGGTTAAAATACCAAATTTTTAAAGGCATATAAGGGAACCCTAAGTCTTTTACGCTCAGTTTGGGGAAGAGACAAGGCCTTCCATAAGTTCTCTATATAACTGCCAGCATTCTCTACGGTTGTACATTGCAGCAAATTCACTAGCCCATTAAATGGCCAGCTAAATTAATCTAAGGATCAGCTACATGCTATCACCTGGTTTGACGGCAGTTATCGCGGAAGAATCTTGTTGTTCCTTAATAGAATGAGATAATTCGCGTTATGCCATTTTGGTGGTAATATTGTAGATTATTTTGAATGATTTATGTTGCCTTTGTAAAACTTCATTATAAAGTCTGCTGATGCCCACATCTGGCTACTGAAACAGTGATCAATGAGCAACAACATGCTATGCAGTTTAAAGGTAATTCTTGGTCTCAACATTGGCTACCATTCTGGATTCTAAAAATTGCGGCCTAACTGTTATTCTGTTAATATCCAAAATGTGTTTAAAGGCACTGTGGGGATCAAAGAAGCTTCGTTTGATTAAGTCATGTTTGAAGGCCTTCACGCATCTATTACTTCTCCCTCTTAATAAATAAATCCCCTTCGGTTATACATAGAAACTGATAGTAAATCTATGATTATGCTATACCATATAGTGTAGTATCAACTATATATAAATTTAATTTATGTGAATACTTAAATAAAATGAAAGGATGTCCTTTACCGATAGGTAATGGCAGTGATTTTTATAATTTTGTAAGTAAACTTTTAACCAAGATATGTAAAACATTAGTCCTAGGCCTCCTGATACCGACAACTGATTGCTAAAACAAATTTATTATAAGCAATTACCTGTTTTATATGTACCTCCGAGAAAAAAATTCAAAGACTATTTTGAATTTTACTTATTATGATCCATAAATTTTAAATGTGTTAAAAGACACTTTAGGCTGCCGAAGGAAAATACTTCCGTTTAGTCCAGGGCGAATGCAGAAGCCCTCATATAATTATATCCTTTAACCTTTTGATAGATCACTATTTTCTAGATTCTGGTCAAGGTGAACATTAGATGTTCGTTTGACCCCTGCTATCCTCAATACTGACATGATACTTGAATATCTTATATTTCAACTTTACTTGCATGATAAACGAAATATTTGATGGGTACATTATTGTTCTGTGTCATGCACTTTTGGAGTTGGGATTATTTTAATTTCCCGACCATCTCCCCATCTTTGCTGTTGTATCCTGTCTTCCCCTCGTTGTCATGGTTTTCCGGTCTTATTATTCCGTCTGTTCGGTTCGGGTAACAACCTGACAACAGCTATAGACAGCCCTAGGCGGACTAAGTGCATAGATGTTATCCCCACCCATTATATGCAGTAGATAACATATCTTATGAGAAATCCTTAAGTACTGATGAAAATGATATATAGGTAAAACCGGCTGTTTGATGACATTAACAGATGCATTACATTTCAGTGGCATAAAGATACAATTCATTAAGTTGGAAAGCTACAAAAGCTCTGGTATTACTCTTAGGCACGCTCACTGGCTGAGATATCAGTAACGCGAAACCAGCATAAAAGACAGTATCTAATGTTAGTATATCAACAGACAATAAACCTGGAAGTACAACGACCTGTGCTTACAAGTTAATGAGCTTACAGAGTTTTCCTGTCTTACTGCGGTGATGCAACTGTAACCACAGTAGTAACCATCTCATTAATGTCCTCAAAAAGTGTAAGCAACTACGAGTCTCGAAAAAAGAAAATATCCAGAAGTCTGCAAACCCCGAGCGATCGGCCAGAAGAAAGAAAAAAAGGAAGAAAAAAAAAAGATACACGAAATTTGTAAAGGATAGTTTTGCTTTCGAGCTATAAGAACGTACGTTTTACATAAAAAAATGGGCCCAAGTATTTATATAGAAATAAACTCATCATCCCTAATAAGGCTCTCTCTTCCCATTTATCATCTAACAAGGTAACATTTTTTTGTGGAAGAAATTTCCCATGTCAACAAAATAGAGAAAATAGCCTTCCGGACACTTCGACTGCTTAAGCATCACTGATTTGCGCAGCGGCCATCCATTTTTAGTAATTTACCACGCATTCCAAAGTACAAGCAGGTTAAAGAATTGCAATATGCAGATTAAAATTGCAGTTATAAAATCTTGAGTAAAAATTCTACAAATCGACAGGTAATTAACAAAAACCTGGAGAACAATCCGTGTGGACCAACATCAGAATATTCCCAACATAATGCTTACTTTACTTTACTTATATGAAAGATAAATTGAGCGTTTGATACTGTCCATATAAAGCCTCAGACCTGTGTTTGTAGTACATTGCCCGTTATACAGTAATACCAAGTGTGTGTTCTCACTCCAATATACTGGGTCTCTGAGTAACTTAACTTGCTTAATCTCAGCTTAGACTCCCGGTTCACTAGTCAGGACCGATCCTTTCATTTCCAGAATCTAAATTAAATTCCTACTGGTGTTGCATGTATTAAAGGTCAGTTTTTAATTAAATTGAGTTACATCCACGATTTCATTCCCTTGAGGCTCTTAAGCTCCCGAGGAATGCCCGCTGATCTGTCTAATAACGATGACGGCGACGGGGGGGGGGGGGGGGGATGGAAATCACACAAAGAGATAACCAACATGTGTAAAATAAAATGTTTCATTTCTCCTGAAACTCTTAGATACGTTTCAAAGTCAGTTGGAAATTTGGATCACTTGACTGCCCAGATGATGTTTTTTCCTAATTGTTCTTACCTTAATTGAAAACATAGTTCATTAGGATAAAAATTGTTATATGGTAACATGGGATACCCTTACATGCACTATATAAGGGCACGCATTACAAAATACTGGCATATCACTGCTCCATTATTTTGGACTTGAAGACAGTTTAGTCTCGTTCTAATTTGTACAGAGGGCACTACAGTGACGTAAGTTTTGGGAAAATATGGAAAAATGTCCCCCATAGGGCACACTTGGCATCGTATCGGTCCCCACATTTTAAGACCAAGCAGCAAGCATTTGGAGCCGCGTGATAAAGGTTGCATTATAGATTAGGGGACAGAAAATTGATTTTTTATAGTTATAATTATGGAATATAAAATCAGTATGTAACTGTTATCTGTTTCAGGTACTGGGCGGTTGTGTTTCCACTAAAGCGGCGGCTGACCAAGAACAGGGCCCGAGTGATAGTGACTGTGTGCTGGATTTTTGGTATTTCTCTTTCCTCTATACAACTGGTCATAGCACGCTCAAACAGTTTCCGTTACAACGGCCAGTTGTATTATAACTGTGGTGAGGTATGGCAGAATCCCGCCTACGGACTTACCTATACCCTGGTGGTCGCCTGTCTGACCTACGCCTTGCCTCTCGCCCTGCTGGCCTGCACGTATTATAAAGTAGGGAAGACGTTATGGTCTGGAATCACACCTGGGAACACCCACGAGGCAAGAGACAGGAAGAGACTTCAGTCAAAACGAAAGGTGGGTTACTTTTGTTAATCGTTTTACTCTATCCTCTAAACCTATATAACATAATACAAGTATAGATGTGTTAGCGCCGTCTGTAAGCGTCTCGCTTTCTCTGTAGTGATATATTGTCACTCACGGGAAGGTGTGACTGCCAGGTCGGTTTTTGTCTTAGAGATCCAATATACTAATAGTCCTTAAAACACAAGTACACCCGTGTACAATTACAACACTGTATAAGAGAGAACAACAAACGGTAAACAGATAACAAGGAGACGCCGCTGGTGTTCTGCAGTCTGGGCACACGGAACAGGGTGGAGACACAGACACCATAATCAATAGAACAAGGTATTTTAAGCTAAAGATGAAGTCCTATGTTAACAGGCATTACCTTGCTCAAAGCCCTACTTCCGGTCCTCTATGTGTGACGTCACAACCAGAGCCCGATGCTCGACCACGTGGTTCCAGCATGACCGACGAGTTGATCTGGTCAAGCAAAACGGTGGAATTACGTATCTTCAGATGACAACGTTTTAAACACGTGGCATGAACAATTAAGTGGCTTACACACCAGCTAGAAACATGTTTAAGATCACACTATCACCCTTCACTGTTACTGTTCAACTCGTCTTCGCAAATCTCTGGCATATTTTCCCAAGATCTCGTAAAACTCAACTGTGGTCTGGTTGTGACGACACAAACGCCTTGGCCACGGCGCTGCTGTTTGTCATGTGGCCTCTCAGCCGGGTTGATCATCTCTCTTTTTATTTCCGTTTATTCAGAGTTATGGCCACAAAGCTGGATTTTATTTTACCATATTTTATACATATACAAGTTTATGAATAAACCTACAGTAGTGGTTCATTTTATTTTTGGTATAGAAGTAGGCCTATAAAGCCCCTTCACGTTTCATAGAACTTTCATAAAATCCCAGTTCAAATTTATGTCCTTATAAGAACGTACACAGGATGAATCCTTCTTTAAAGTTCGCTTTAAGTCCTTTTCAGACACTTATAATAGCGGAATTAAAATGTTCGTTACGCATTAACGGTAGGACGGTGAACAAGCCCTTCTATCGTATTACCAAAGTAGTTAATCCTCACCACTGAATACAATTCCCAGGATTAATCTCACGAATCCATTACCATAAAGAGAAAAAAATGTGATGTTGTAAGAGATGGCTGGTGTAGCTGGGCCAGGAGCTGAGGAGACTGATTCCTTCTGTAGGAAGGCTGTAGAGCCTGCACTGTGGTTGCCCATCGGCCATGACTTACAGCTGACGCCCACTATAGGCCAAGGTACAGAAACATAAGTCACAGTGATAAACCCAGAATCTGTTTCCGTAATAATTTTGAACATGGACGGTCTACTATTGTAATGACGTGTGAGCTGCTAAGCATCACATGATTGGATGTATTCTGTCATTTTCAACAGGTGGCTTAGAGGATGAACATTCACTCTGTGCAAATTTGTTCATGATTATCCGTGACAGCCCCAAGAGCTGCAGTGGTCTCAAGACTAGGTGCTAATTACCTGATAAGGACTAATGATTTCGGACAACTCAGGGGCAATAAAACTCGGGGGAGGTGTGAAGTTGGGCACTGAGCCAACTGACGGATAGCAGTCATAGCATGGCAATCCTGGTCACATAGCATCAACGTTGACACTAGCATTAAGCTAAACACTGATTCAAATAAAGATCTATATTTCTTGTAAATGATGAACTAAATGAAAATGTATGTTTCCGCGAATGCTTAACTGGTTGGAGTGAAATGACTTGTAGTTTTTGTGCTCAAACATACATTTTTTAAATTTCATAACGAACAAACCGATCAATAACGAACCGATCACTATAATTATAAAAATATAATTATTTTATATTACACATGCAACAAAGTCATACTCATAGACTGTTTATATACAGACATGTTTGACGCAATTCACCTCGTCATTGTAACAGTTTGCAATTTGCGAGCACTTGTTTGTGAAGTTACTTATGTATGCATTTTTCCATATATTAGTAAATAAGGAACATGACATAAGCCGAAAGAATCATTTGCATCCGCGTTCTGATTACACTGCCGATCTGAGTGTCAATCATGTGGACGCGCCCTTTGTTGTTGATTGCGCAATACGCTGTCCTCGCGGGGCAATAAACCTGAACGACCTCACGCCTCGCTATCTCGAGATCACACCTAAGGTGCAAAAACTAGCTACATATTTTTACTATCCTCGCTTTCGTTTGATTCAAATTAGTATTCTTACAAGGAATCGACTTCAAACTTATGTGATATGTTAGTTAATCGTGTTATGTTATGTTTTCAGGTGCTCAAGATGTTGTTAGTGTTAGGTTACAGTGGTATGTTTCGTTTTCAGGTGGTCAAGATGTTGTTGGTTATCGTGTTTATCTTCGCCCTGTGCTGGCTGCCCCTCCAGGTATTTAACCTGACGATCCAGGTGGCCCCGGAGCTGCTCAGCCTCATACAGACAACAACAGGAGAGAAGATATACTACGGCGTCTATTACGGCTGTCACTGGCTCGCAATGGCTAACTGTGTGGCTAACCCCATCATTTACGGCTTCATGAACGACGCATTTAGGGCAAGTTTTTTATGCAACAGATTTTTGTTCTGCATGTTGGCCCAGGCCGTTTTACCAAATCAGCAGATTGGGCACTTACCCAGAAACCCCGAGTCTTCAGGCTGCCCAGCCTGTTACAAAAATAATAAATGAAATATTGATTAAACCATACAAAAAGGAAAGATGAACCAAAATGGAAAATGTATAATAAGTTATGAACACTATAATTGGTAAATATTCTGAAATAAGAAGAGATCCGTAGAATAAGGTACACTGCATGCTATACAGATCTTTATTGTTTCATGAAACAGATCTTTACTGTTACATCTCGGTGTAATGTGTGCAAAGTTAAAAGCTTTAAAATCCCTCATCATTCATCATCCGTGTATTTACACACTGGCTGATATAAAAGGACATTAACAGCAAAGACACAGTCAAGTGAATGATTATTTCCGACAATTTCTTATTGTTAGCCATATAAAATACATGACTCCGGTGGTGGTGACAATAGATAAACTGTTTATGTGAGAGCTATCTATAAACAAAAATAACAGTTGCCGGATCTTTATCTTGATTCTCCATCTCCTGTATTGTTACGGGGTACATATAAAAGTGGACCCAACTATTTAGACAGTGAAGATTACTTTTCTAGCGAAGCGGTTGGAACGCCGGACATGCATGTGTACCACCAACTTGGGTTCGAATCCCAGTTCGGCTCAAAATTTTCCTATAACTTATATTTAAGGTGTGTTGACGTGATTGTTTAAATTGAGCTAACATTTTCACTTCAATTTTAGGATTTTTCATGTAGATGATACTGTATATTTTACCTCTGAGCAATGTGGTTAATACAAGTTGACAAGTAGAAAATAGCTTTCGACACGTGGTCTGAGTAATATATATACCATTGGCGAACTGGGGCTTGTTGGAGTAGCCCCATTGGCCTCACTTCGCGATCTTCACCTTTATCTTGAACATTGACACCATGCAGGGGGCAAAAAATAAATCTTCACTTTTATCTAGAACATTGACACCATACAGGGGGCAAAAAATAAAGCTCATATTTTAATAGTGATATAATACTTAAATAATAAATGTCGCATAAAATTGAACAAATGTGACATAAAACATCAGTTCCTGTTTCATTACTATGACAACCTAGACATCCGGTCATCGGGAATTCCCTTATGTTCATTGGGTATCGAAAGGTTGCAAGACGTTTGCACTAACTGACATCTGTTGATTACCATAAATCCCTCAGAGGAAGCGTGTGGTGTTGTATTTTTCTATGCGCAGCATATGAACGCGTATCTAGAAAGCACATGCAGGCACTTGACACTATTCTCTTTCCATAAGTGTACTAGAGGAAGAGGGAAGCTACTAAATATGTACAAAGTTATGTTTAAGGCGTTTTTGAGCGGATAACTGCATATTTTGGTTAAATAGGCAGAACAATAAGGAAACCCAGTTTATGATATATCGACACCCCCCCCCCCCCCACACACACACATCAATCTGTGTCACGTGTCTGTGCTGAAACGTCACTTTCAGAAAAAAAAAAACAATTTCAATATCCTCGTAGACACTGACATACAGTCGTAGCCCATACTTCTAACTGCATGCCTAAATCTATTTGATTAAATGTTAAACATGTACCAATTATTGAATGCATTGAGTAATTTTGTGCTTCCTAAAATATCAAATCGTTTCATTTCAGAGCGATATGTGGTACGTACTAAAATGCTGCAGTGTACCAGCGTCAAAATGGAAACGAGGTTCTGTCACCTGGTCTGTTCCAATAGCGGTCATTCGGAAAGACCGGAACTCCTCGGACAGGGGGTCTCCAACCAGATACGGAGATATAGACATGACGGAGTTCAGAAATAATTAAGCAATCATTTGATCACAGTTGTCACCTAATAGTGAACCGGGATTTTTCGAAAACCATCGGTTGAATACAATAAATTGTATATAGAAAAAGCATTGGCCTGTGGTCAATGATAAATTATATTTGTTGAATTATATCAAAGGATAAGCAGAGATTAATTCAGAGTTATGTACTCGGTTTATCATTTTATCTCGATTATGAGATATTAAAAATCAAAACGTTGAAAAAGACCGGGGTAACCAGATCTGTCCAAAGTATAGACGATCCAGGATACGCTCGATACCACCAGCAGCCAGCAGAGGAAAACGGCCTCCGGGAACACCTGTCATACGGGACCTCTTCAACCGTTTAATTCGAGATTTCAATGTTTCAGAGATTCCAAAGAAAAGGAGCGCTGCTGCAGCCTGCTCTGTCCAGAGAACAATATTATAGTTCCGTCAAAAATGGTCTGTCTCTCAGTTCAGTTATCAACACAGTCTGGGTCCCTAACAGAGCCATCTCCCATCTGTCAAGGCACAGGCAGCCAGTTACATGCATGTCTATACTGCGATCATGCCGTTATCGGTCTAGCTACGGCAGGGACCCCCTGGTGATATTGTACTGTCCTGTTCACTGCTCAGCAGGGATACTGTGAGCTGCCACCAGACCGCGATCTTACTGTTCACGTTCCCATGTACATCTTCTTTTTGCGTATTTGTGTATGTGATGCGCAGATTTTTTGTCATTCATTAGTCAGGTTCCTCCACATCTTATGCCACGCTCATATAAATATATGACATCTGAGGATGACGTTAAGTTGACTTTAACTGTTAACATCCTGTATTTTGGGCACTGTTAACATCCGGTAATTTGGGCACTGTTAACATCGTGTATTTGGGCACTGTTAACATCCTGTATTTTTGGCACTGATACTTAACATCCTGTATTTTGATCAACAATGAAGGGATGAATAAGGAAAGCTTAATGTAACTGTCCAGAGAATATCAAAGTTTTGCTTAAAAGATCGTTGGCCCCAGCATTCCCTGCCTGAGATCAACACTAGTGACACACCATGACCGCGTGTATACAATATTATCCAGAGTTCTCCATCACCAGGGAGTCACTGTCCAGAAGCTTACAGCAGATAAACAAAGTTCACAATAAGATCACACCTGCATTTGTTTGTTACTGACCAAATTTCCGTATATTTTAACGTATACTGTTTTGATCGTGATATGGTTTAAGTGAAGTAATATAATTGTCTGATGATAATAAGGTCATATATATATATATATATATATTCTAAAAACATTCACCTGATGATCGGGTCACATCCCATGAAACAGTCTGCAGTGAATTTACAGTGTTGTTTTCCTTCAGTGTTATATATATATGTGTGTGTGTGTGTGTGTGTGTGTGCCAGTTAACGAAAATATCGATGATTGAGCGTTTTCTGTTATTGTAACTTTGCATAACCGATCAGAATCGATGACGTATGCACATCCAAGGTGATATTATTCCGTTAAAATTTTCTTATTCTGTCAAAGATAAAAGAAGACAAAACAGTAAACAGCATTAAAACTTAACCCTGTGTAAGGAAAAAGTGTCAACAGCCAGGCCATTACCTCCACCGTTGAGACTGGTGTACAGGTTAGATTGAATTTACTCGGCCGATACTAAATATTCATGGTGCAATCGATAAAGTAAGTGGCTCGTATATAGGACACACACTCAATTATTTTGTTATCTCGTTCGCTAGTATCGCGTTCTTAGGCGATCATTGTCTCATTCCAACACGATAGTATCTCGCGGCCACGAAATTATTAGCTCTTGGCTACGCGATAATTATCTCGTTCCGACACGATAGAATCTCGTTCCCTGGCGATAATTATCTTCCACGCAAAAGTATCACTTTCCCACGAGATAGTTTCTCGTTCCCACGCGATAATTATTTCGTTTCCACGCTATAGCATCTTGTTACCCGCTATGGTATCTCGTTTCCACGCGAACATGTTCATTCTCCCTCGGCTACCTGCAGCTACGACTTTCGGAGCATTAGATTAAAAAAAAATGATGATGAGGACCTTAATTATGTTCCGGCTAGTAATTGTTTGAAAATTGTTCTTGGAATTTCTTAATATGCCTACTGTGATTTGGAATTTTTTTTCGGGAAAGTTAAAAAAAATTTTGGTAGATTAACTATCAAACATTGTGAGAGAGCTGTTCTCGTGTTTGTTACACCCTGCAGAGAAGTTTTCTTGCGTGGCTATACTTTGACAACCCCGATTGTACCCCAAATAGCCGTGAATCGTCAGTTCCAGCACCTTTGTCAGTTTGCCGGGTCGTTTTTGACGGTTTTATTGTTGGGCATACCCTTGACAGGACAGGAGACTACTAAGTTTATACACCATGACATTATATTCATTTCCTGAAGTTTTGTATGGCGCAGATCGTCATTGTCACAAAATTGTGACTTTTAGTGTAGATAAAAATAGTATTTTTAAAATGCTAACTTTTTGTTTAACACCGAATTTATTGAACAAAAGGCTGATTTTCAGGCATGGAACTAACGCTGTGACAGACGGTTCTTGGTACATGACATGGTAATTTACATTCAGGGCAGCGGACACGTGAACATGATATCTCCTTCATTATCTGATATGCCGCGAAATGTCCCCTTGTTCAATGAGATAAATGCCAATACAGACAATATATGTAGCATCAAATATATTGTGGAGTTTTAAGTTTAAATGTATTATCATCATTGCTTATCTTTTTAAACCGATGCATGTCCGTCACCTACAATTGTTGATATTTTTACATTAAGAAAGTAAGGGACGGCAACCTTTCAAAATCACAAAGCTTGGAAATCATGTAGAAATTTTTAAGTTTGTCTGAAAAGGGAAAATGTGTGATTTTTCGTCGTCGGAAAATAATTGTACTGAATGATAAATCGGGGATGGTTTAATGATTAACCTGGCCTCATTAAGAAACTGATAATTAATACAGATTTCTTAGTCTCATCTGGATGTATTTATTAGAGTTCAAGACGTGAAAATGAGTACACTTGCACCCGACTTTGGGTGGTTTTTTTTTGTGTTGTCTGCCCTCTCGTTTACATTAAGTAGTTCTGAGAAGGATGAGTTCTTGCCATACACGAACCATCCGACTGGTTCAATTTCTTGGTTGGTAATTTATGGAATACCTGATAACGGCCTGCGATGAACGACTGTGCTGTACCGCCTTCTTATTATACGGACACGAACATAAGACTAAAATTGGCAATTTGCTGTCGGGCATTAACATGTGGAACTGCAGATCCAAATAATCTTCAACGAATACGGACCAACACATAAACACAATGCTAATTCATAATCATATATATCATGCAGACACAGGCAATTTGGCCAGGGTTCTTATCGTAGTAGAAGTAAATTAGGGTAAATGGTGATACACACATTGAAGCAGCTCTGTTATTCATTCATCACTCAATAGCATTCTCCGCCCGCATTTCTAGGATATCATTCAAGATTATATTAGTTGGCTCCAGTGACAGCTTTAACATTCTTTACTGTGTACTCTTTTGTTCAAGGCGAACATTTACAGATATTTGAATAATGCATTATCCCTAAACAGGGTAACTTATTGTGGTTTTGCATTTTCTCGATAACTGATTGTCCTTTCAATAATAATAAATCAAAGCTTAAACTAATTCTCATCTAGCAACGTACGAGCCTTGCAATGTAAACAACAGACACTATGATGGAAGGGTCTGAATCTGACGGTGAGAAAAGTTAACTAGACTTCTTGTAACTGTCATTCGACAGTTTCTTGTAACTGTCATTCGACAGTTTCTTGTAACTGTCATTCGACAGTTGTGGATCTCCACCTGGCCCCACCCACCAGTCTCCACTTTTTTGTGTTCCCACTGATCCAACTTTTTACCTCTCTCTAAAATGATGATAAAACCTAATGTTCTGTGTTACAGGTGTCTCTCTTGTCAGCGCTGTTGACATTCTGTTTCGTGTTAGGCTCAAGCCCTGGGCGTCAATCGCTATGGCGTGTAAAGACAGCGCTCATACTAAACTGGGCTGATCTCGCTGTATGAGTGCGTCTTGTATGGTTCTTTTGGCGCGTCTGTATTATGTATTGTTGTGTTCTTTGAATTGTTCGTGAAATAGAGGTTTCTAGGCTTTGCGGTGAGAAGCTATAAATTAGGGGCTGTGTTTAGAGCCCACGGAGGAGACAGAATTCCAGCGAGACGGAAGAGTGTGAGTCAGTTTTGGATCTATCCGATAATTGCAAAAGTGTCAGGGATTCGACGAACTTATGCAGATTTAGTGGGACTGTCTTCAGTTTGCCTTCGGGATAACTACAAGAGCTTTCCTTTGGACTATTTGAACTGTTTACGTGAATAATTGGTTTAAAAGGACTTGTTGAGCTGTGACAGTGGTTGTATCCAGAAAAGCCTATAGGATCCGTACAGTGGTACTTTACACTTTATTTATTATACTGTGTAATTGTATTGATTTACTGTTATACTGTTGTTATACTGTGTAATTGTATTGATTTGGTGTAGTGTAATGTGAGGAAATAAAGAAATAAAGACGGAGAGAAGGATTTAGAGGAAAAAATTAAAAACCTGCAATCTGAAATTGGATTATAAAATGATGGTAAAAAAATGTATTTATTGAAAATAATGTTTAAAAAATAAAACAAGAATTAGAATGTATAGAGATAAAGAAAGTAGAAGGTACTATTCTAAGATAAAAAAAATATTGGTATGAACAAGGCGAGAAAAGCAATAAATATTTTCTTAACCTGGAAAAGAGAAACTCAAAGAATAAAACAGTGAGGAACCTAATATTAAATGATGGACAAGTTGTTGAGAATAACAGTCAGGTCTTGAATCCTGATTCTGCAAGAAACTTAATAGAAGAAGTCAGAATGTTTAAAAAGATATCTGGGTTAACACTAAACATAGAAAAAACAGAAGCTATGTGGATTGGTTCAAAGAGGAATGACATAGAAAAACCATTAAATATTAATTGGTCAAAATCGCACATAAAAATACTGGGCATATATTTTTCATATAGCAAAGAAAAGGCCGCTTATTTAAATTTTGAAGACAAAATAAAAAAAATGAGGTTAGCAGCCCAAATTTGGAAAACAAGAAATTTGACCTTGTTAGGTAAGATTCAGATTATTAGGTCATATCTAGTCTCACCTTTTTAATATATATTTACATGTGTCGATACACCTTTGAAATATAGAAAGGAAATTGATAAAATAATTTTTTCCTTTCTGTGGAATTCTGGGAAGGAACAACTGAAAAGGATCCTTCTAATTCAACCAGTGACTGCTGGGGGATTGAATGCCCCTCATGTTGATAGTATAATACAAACATATAAGATAACATGGATTTAAAAGCATATTTCAAACCAAAGAAAAGAAGTGACAGACATATGGAAAAATATGCTTGCAACCATTGGATTAGATTTCGATCTATTTTTGCATTGTGACTATGGTTATGATTTTATTTCTAATCTAGAAGATGAACACCAGTTTCTGTTTGGTATATTTAAAATTTGGGGAAAAAAAATAAAATCAGTGAAGCCGATAGTAGATCAGGTAATATGGTATTATGGTAACATTGGTACTGATAGTGTTACTTTTTTTTAGTAAAAACTTGTATGAATCAGGCTTACTTTATGTTAATAATTTATTTGACCTTGATGGAAAATTAATCTCTTTTAAAACATGGCAAAACAAAGGTGTTAAACAATTGGAATATATAAAATGGAGAGCAGTAGTTGAAAAGGTGAAAATATCTTGTAAAATATATGATATTGATGTATTTAGTGTATCAAGTGAGTATTCTGATGAGTTGTTAATATCTGAGAACAGAGTGGGTATACCACTCAAACAGTGTAACTCAAGACGCCTGTATAATGTATTTGTTGCTCTTTTACATGATAAGCAATTTATTCCTAAGATATCAAAATATTCTTATGATATTGATGAAATTGATTGGGGTAAAATTTGTTTGTTACCATTTAAATTATGTCAAGATACTCAAACAAAATGTTTTCAGTATAAATTGTTACAGGATATCCCAGTAAATAACTATTGGCTGATGAAATGGGGACTGAAGGACAATAGTAATTGTACTTTTTGTCGTAAAGAAATAGAAACAGCTGAGCACCCGTACTGGTCATGTGATTGTGTTCAATGTATTTGGCAGCAAGCACACAATATATTTGACTTAGGGTATAATGAGAATTTCTTAAATAAAAATGATTTCCTTCTTGGTAATCCTGATTTTACACACAGTTTAAATCTATGTATTATTCTGAGTAAACGCTACATTTATTTGAGCAGGCAGAAACAAATTATTGTTTCATTTTCAGGATTTAAATAAATACCTTGCATATGTTAAAAATATTGAATTTCTTATTGCAAGGAAGAATAACAGAATTAGTAAATTCCATGACAGGTGGTCCAATATTCAAATATAAGTGTTCATACATAATAATCACAAGTGTATACGACTTTCTTTTTTTCATATTGAGGGTTTCTGATCATGTTTTGTGCTTTGTGTTAAACTAAAAATTAGGCTAGTTCTCGACTTAATAATAGTAACCATATGCAGATTTGTGTTTTGTATATGTGTGTGTTGCTTGTGTACATATATTTGCAAATACGTGTTTATGTTTATGAATATATATATATGATTATGGATACACATATGTATGGTATGTATACATGTATGTATATGTATATATATGTGTTTGAATTTTGTTATGAGTTGCAAAATGTTAACGTGCATATATCCTTGTACACGTTTGTATATGTTTGGAGAAAAAAAAAACATAAAAAAAAAAACCCACAGAACTCTGTTTAACATAACGACCTAAAGATATTTGCATTTTTCAAAGGCATGTAAACTGTTAAGTTAGTTACACAGTAATAAATTCTCAAAACAATCTGGTCACTCATCAACCCCTGTTTACAATGTTCTGCTACTTCACCCATTACCATCAGTAATAGATCAAATTACTGTGAAATTCACATAATATTACTCTTTAATAAACTATCTAGTCCCATAATATGCACGGTCAGATATAAACAAACAAAAATGTATAATGTTTTACGTGTACGGCCCAATCTCAACCTATACACAAGAAGGGTTTCTGTGATCTCTAGCTATCATCCCCGATACTCGGTTTCATGAATTTCCAAATATCCTTCACCATATTAAACTTTAAAATATTAATAAAAATGGAAGTTACAGAAAATCAGTCAAAATATACGCCTAGCTGCGCCACAACCTGTACAACTTGGAGAAGAATGACACATGTACCATGAATGAATGAAGTTGACACATTTACCATGAATAAGTGAAGTATGACACATTTACCATGATATAATGGAGTAACAATACAGCTTTGAAGAAATAAAGTTTGTTTCCACCCGCCAGTTAAATTTTAAACGGCCATATCAGCTGTCATGCGAGCAACTGATAATATTCCCTGCTTATGAAGAATAAACAAATGACAACTTGCTAAAAGTACAACTGTTGAAGCGGTAGTCCTGTTTCCATCTTTAGCTATGACGGCAAGACACAATAATCTGTACAAATACTTCCAGTGACATATTAACAAGTAACCTCTGCCTCGTCCGATCCGAACTCGTAAAAAGTTATTCCAGAAAGACAATATTACTATTTTAGGACTGTTCCAAACAATAGTAAATGTATTTTTTACACAAGAATACCACTGACGCCTGTTACAATATTCAAATAAGATATATTATATATTCTGTAATGTAATTTTGCATATTTTGGTATTATAGCTTCGAATTGCAGTTTTATAAATGAAGTATTATTTAGACATCAGATTCAGTAATTAAGAATTGGTAATCAATAATGATAGCAATATATATTACTACTCGAATTTTTGCCTTGTGGTGGCAAAACACAATCATCACTGCATCTAATTAAAACCAACAATTTCTCACATTAATGGTTTACAAAAAATAACTCAGCTTGTTTAATTATAACCACTTTAAGTCCAGAAAAAAAATAAAAAAACTAGAATGATAGAACTCAGGACATATATAACCCATATCAGGACGGTTTCATGAAGCGTGAATAGTGAACGATGTCTTCAATGGCAATACTAAACATTTAAAGAAACTATTGGAAGGCAGTCACCTGTCAGTCACAATGAAGAGTTTGACGTCTGTCATCAGGTAATATCATGTTCACGACACCACAGTGTTCCCTCGGAGTAAAATACGGCTAAACGCAATGTTACATTGTCAGTGCATACAGCAGGTTAATAGACATTGTGTAAATGCGTTATGATAAAAAAAAATCTTTCATCACCTATACGGACGGGAGAGAAACCAGTAATAAGGAGGGGCGCACCTGTGATCGATTAAAACCTGAGACAGAGAGAGCACCAGCTAATGAGCACCAGCTGCATGCCGAGGTGGGCCCGGGCGGACATTCAGCACGAATACGGATACCGGATACGTCCATACTACACTTCATTAATGTAAAAGGTTCAGCGCACTCTTTTTGACCATCACCGAATTCGTGCCATTCACAAAGTGAAGTAGTTAAAAGAAACCTCACAAAGATACAGTCAGGTTTTTTCAGATGCTGACGTACATGTTGAGTAAGCCTTTTAACTGCTTATTTTAATACCTCTTTTTGAGGCTCGATTCGTGTAGAGCAGTTCTTTCAAAATATTTCTTCTGCTGACAGAGGTCGTTTTGCAAAATAATTTGTGCTCTCTCTCTCTCTCTCTCTCTCTCTCTCTCTCTCTCTATATATATATATATATATATATATATATATATATATATATATATATATATATAGTATATATTGATGATCCAACTCCAGACTTGCGTCCACTTTTCTTAGGAACTCCGACTATGACTTCAACTCGGGGGTCCTGGAGTCGCACTTCTATTTGATTCGGAGATGAAACTGACCGAGTCCATGTCCAGTATACAGCAGAAGGAAACCTCTGTCACTTACTTTACAGACAATTATTTACATGTGCAAACTATTAATTATTAACATTATGTTTAAAATAGAGACCAAGGGGGTTCAATGTAAAATGTACGTGTTAACATATATGAATGTACTTATGGTAATCTTAAATTTCCTTTTTAAAATTCTTAAAGTGATATTTATTGGACTCAGACATGGACTCGGGTTCAAGATGCCTCGGACTAGAAGATGGTGGACTTGGACTCAGGGACTCGGACTTGAACTTGGACTCGACTAGCTTGGGCTCGGACTTGCACTCGGACTCAAAGGTGCACACTCGTTCATAATATATATATATATATATATATATATATATATATATATATATATATATATATATATATATATATATATATATATATACCAGAAACGTTCATCAAACGCTTTAACCACAATGAATATATTAGTCTCAAGACTGATTAGCGAGTTATTTGTCGGCTTAAGGTTTTTACTGCATTTGAATTAAAGGATAAATTTTATTTATTTTTTAATTTCTACGCTACGGATAATTAGGTACTCAAACCATGATTTACAAACATGTGTTCAACTGTTTATCTGCATTTAAACACTGGTCCAGTCTTTGATCAGCTCAGTGCTCCCGAAAACACAGACGAAAATTAAATCACACGCCATCTCAGACGCTGTGTTGGTCAGGGAACAAGGAGACAGGTCCCTGGCCAGCCATTCTCAGACAGGCCAGTTCACAGACATTAAGAGTCAGCCAACCCCAAATCCTACAAGTGTCAGAATACCCAGACCAGAACGAAACGTTAAAAACTTGAGGAAGTCATCCTATAAAATTCGAGGAATATTGACATTTGTATATAATTTAAAAAAAGGAAACCTCGATCCGCCCGTATATATATATATATATATATATATATATATATATATATATATATATATATATATATATATATAATATAATATGTATAATATATATGGGGGGATGCGTGTGTGTTTTTCGTGTTTGTTAACCTGAACTTAGAAGTATATATAAATATATATATATATATATATATATATATATATATATATATATATATATATATATCTGTATCCGCTGTAGTTACTGAACATGTCAATACAATAATCTCTCTTCCCTTTACTTATTAAATGTTGCCTAAAGTGATCTATGTGTTTACTGGAAGAACAGGAGCTTGTATAACATGTGAATGTTTGACTCAAACGCCGATTTTTAATTCACTGAAGACGTTGAGGTTGCAGTACAGGCTATAGGGTTCGGATCAATTCTATATACTGGATGTAGAAGTGCATGCCATTTCTAACAGTACTTTTTCATTTCATCTGCTTGTCAAACTGTCATTTTTCCTAATTAAACAAAAAGTGAAGTTATTCTGTCAAAAAATAATAAATTTTACATTCATGGTTGACTTACGTGTATTCATGCAGCGGTTGTTAATAATGAGGCTGGTTTTACTCGGAAAGTGTCTCTATGTCCGTTATGACTGCGGTAACCGAAACTGTCTTACTGTTTCAATATCAGTTCTCACCGCCAGGGTAATCACCACAAATATTTTGTGTAACAACATTTTTTCTTCATTATACAGCAAATAAAACTACGACTACTTAAGCCTCTGATATCAAATACAACCGTACAGCAAAAATTTTGATCCGACCCTTTGAATGAGTGTTCTGGTATTACTACTGAATGTCATGTTGTCATGGCAATATATGAACCAGTGACACAGTAAAATAGTGGACGCAGTTAAAAGCTGAATGGTGGATAACTGCGGCGTGACTTAAATTCTGAATGATAGATTAAATTTTTGTTTCAGGTACATGTTTAAATGCTTGATCGTTCAATGACTCAGGTGAACTTTTAAACAGAGTTGCTGTTAATCCATATCTTACAGCAATTCACTGGATTACTGTGGCATCTTATAGACTAGTTACACAGTATAAGAAAGCCATACACCAAAATAAAATATTACATTATAAGCTAATCATAAAGTGAATTTGAAACAAACTACTGGCACACAAGTAAAAATCTTCTTTTTTTACGTAGCACTTATGTATAGCATCTTATTTATATATCGGATTTAACTAATATATATAGCATTCAACTTATAAATGACGTTTTATTTAACATATACATATAATTAATTTTATTTATGCATAGCTCTTGGCTTATACATAACATTTTAAATGCATAACGTTTCAAATAAAAAACTTATGAAATAATCTGGAAATAATAGAATGTCGCCCTGGGAATAATATTTTGGCCTTGATGACGACGATTTATTTTCTACATTCTCTTACACACTCTCTTACAAAGGGAACCATTTTAATTAAACAGGTTTTATATTTTAATCAACGAATCGGTCATGTTCGCAAAAGAGCTATTCCAAAATATCTTCATTCATTCAAATAGTCAATTTCCTAAATTGAGGCACTACAGCATGTTTATAATCTTCCCAAATGTTTATAATTCAAGAAGCCAGACTCAAAATACAGCTTGAAAGAACTCTCATAGAAACTTAATTTTGAGGATGATTTGCGAACCTCCAACACACAGCCTATGTTTTGGCGTTCACTGATAAAAAATGTGACAGCACAACGCTGACGACGATGAAGGGATATACGGTTAAAGGGTGGTGGTAATGCTGTTCAGTAGTGGAGTGCAGCATGACTCAGTTATTCAAAAACGTTGACTACATTATGTTTCGTTTACTGTTAGAGTGTCAAAATACGAAAACCTTTATAGGGTATTTTTTTTCAAAACCATTTTCTATAAAACCCTTTTAAAACCTTTTAGCGAACCCTTTCAAAAGGGTTTTCCTGAAATATCCTTATTGCGGGATTTTTTTGGGGGGTGGGGGTGGGGGGAACTGTATACCTTCTATTTAATAATTCTAGGCTTTTTCTGTATATGACATAGGAAAGTGTTGGAAAGTCAGCCAATAGCTGGGCCTTTGTATAGTATAACCCCTTGGCTGATATCATAATCCATAAAGTATATTCTGTAATCTAGGCTTTTGAATACAAGAACAAATTACATCGGACTTAGGTATTATATAAACGGTGGATAACATTGACAATCAATATGACCCAAATAAAAAAAAGATGCGCATAACCCGGTTTTCTTTGACACGGTGAGGGCTGTAGTATAAAGTGTTCTAAATGACATCAAACATAACCCAGCCATGCCGGAACAAAATAGACTACATTATCATAGAGCAAAAAAATTGAGTATAAATCATAATTCTATCTTTAAAATATATTTGCTAAAATTAACACGCAACATCGTTTTTTAGCGAGAAGGCCCCCTGTAAAAGTAATGCCGGGGATGTGTAGAAAAGAATAGAACTAGTAGCCGAGCAAGGCCAGCTTCTTGCACTCCCTCACTAAAAGCTACCCTCCACGATTTGTTCAGAATATATGATTTACAGACAAAAATGAAATAACAATACTGTTGAATGCGTTTTTATTCAAATAACACTAATAACCTTTATTAAATATTTTGTTATACACAAAAAACTATAACGTGAAGTCGGCAGAGTGAATCCACCAGACTCCTGGATTGGTTGCCCTAAAATTCTATTACAAAAAAGACCGAAGAACAAATAAATGTGTACATATCACAATGTCAATGTGCGTGACAATAAAACAGGTATATTTTTCTTGTATAGTTTCTTTTTACAGTACATCCGCTGCCGTTGAGATGCTGCATGCTGCCATCTAGCAGTGGGGATCAAACAGACCTCCGTACATTTCTCTAGTGTCACATGAGCGATCCTGCCATCTACCTTTTTTTTTTTTTTTTTTTTTTTGCCGGCCAATTTTGTTTGTATGGTCATTGTAGGTAGTAACAGAAGGAAATGTTAAGACTACCACATCGACCATTTTTTCTGTTCACTTCTACCGATATTTTTCCCGTAGACTTACATCTGGGACATCCATCAATAACATGCTACACAGTGGAATGTGAAATTCCTCTTGACTCATTAACTATTGTTTATGAATTAGTTGTATGTCATTTTAAATGAACACCACTTTATGTTGTTAACTACCAAATTAAAGGGGCCTAATCACCTTCAAAGCAGGTTGATTTAACACGAAACATGGCGTTTTCCCTTTAAATGAATTAAAACCTGCCAAAATATTTACCTGAGCCGTTGGCTTACACAAGTGTTAACAACAATGGACCGGGCGCGATCACAGGCGTCACCATGAACATAGGAGATGCCCTGACTGACTTGGCCAAAAAAACGTTATACATGTTTCCGCTGGCTGATACAGTACATGTGGCGGAGACTCAGCCATGGTACCAAACACACGGGTTCACACTGTGCTACCGGTGTCATTTCAACAGATAATCCTGGACCACTCGGGAAAATCTGTTGCGACAGGTTCAACAATGATATCGATTCAAATGAATTTACATTCGGCCCCTGGACCGTAATATTCATCCCGCAGAGATATATCAGAGGATATGAAGGTCCATGAATGGGCTCGTTTGTACTACTCTTTGTTTAGGATCTGGCGCGCATGCGCAAAATCAGACCTCCGGTCACCCGCCCTTGTTATTGCAAATAGACACAAGAGGACTGTGTTTACTATCACGCAGAACCATTAAAAGGCGCTATACAGCTCAATGGGAGGTACTCTGACCGTGTGCTGGAAAGGTTTTGCCTGGAAATTTTGTATTAAGCAAAATTAATCTGATAGTGCTCAAGAATATGCATAATATTGCTCCTGATTATGTCCCTTTAAGATGCTGAGTCCTTGTATACAAGGGACAGGCTGTTTAACCCTATTCAGCCACACCATACGGCTAGCTATTCTGACCATTTGCGTGCTGTGTGACATCTGCATACCAGATTGATCTGATATAATGACACGGTCTCATGTAGTAGCTTATCCATTCTTTTGGTCAAATTTCACAAGTGAATAGCCAGTAAATTGGTTTAAACCTGTATAAAAAAGCAGAGCATTATTTGACAAGAGGATAGGAAGACGTGAAAAGTGAAAGTAGGTTTCCAATTAAAAAAAATGTATTTCTCGAAGACAGGAGGTCACAGTGAACTAGTTTAAGGTCTGATAGGAGTTTATAATAGCGTACATCTCACTGTATATTGAATTTCAAGTGTCTAGTATCAATCTACCTGGTTAATGAACCTGAAGGACAGGCGACGGACGCCAGGTCTTTGCTACAGCTAAGTTATCTGGCTGAATCAATTTTAATAAATAGGATTGTATGCAGGGAGACAGGCTTTCAATCTTTTCACGAGTCTAAAATTTCTTTCGCCAGTCCACCTGGCCATCCGACCAGCCCGGGGTTAGATGGGGACAAATCGTAATAGTTTCAACCAGACCTAGAAATTACTTGCCATCAGTTTCACTCGGTCTAGGTGAGCCCTGTCAACAGAGGATGCACTTTTGTACCACACAATGATACTAAATATAGCAACACGTTCAATGACAGAAGGATGAAACAATCTTAAAACAGTGTTCTCTACCCCAAAACATTTCAGCCTCTAAGAAATAGAGCCTATTTTTTGCCCTCTTAACTTGTTCATCAATTTGATCAGACCATTTAAGATCATCCTGAATAGTTGTACCAAGGTATGTATTATTATAAACAATCTTAACTCCAACATTTTTAATACACACTCGGTTGACTACATTACATCCTTTCCTAAAATCGAATAGAACTTCCTTTGTTTTTCAACATAAAAGATTGTGATTGACACACCATTCAGTCATACGTAACATCTCCTGCCTATTAGGCAACTCATTGTGATCAGAAATGAACCCTAAGAGCACTGTCTTCTGCATATTTTATCATTTTACAGCCTTCAATTACTGCCTGACAGTCATTGGTGTAAATAGTAAATAGAGCTGGTGAGAGTAAACAGCCTTGTGGAGCTCCAGAGTTTTAAAGTTAACATATCAGAGTAGACACTGTCATCGTACGGTGGCTGATTTAGGACACAGAAAAAAAAATATTTATCTCGTGATCTCGAGATAACATCTCGAGATCTCGACATAGAATTTCGCAAAAAAAAAATTAGGAAGCAAAAAAAAATTTTAGGAAGCAAAAAAAAAAAGTTTTAGGAAGCAAAAAAAAAAATTTTAGGAAGCATAAAATAAAATTTTATGAAGCAAAAACAAAATTTTTAGGAAGCAAAAAAAAAAATTTTTGGAAGAAGAAAAAAAAATTAGGAAGCAAAAAAAAAATTTAGGAAGAAACCCCAGCTGGGAATGGGTCTTATAACGCCACTTTGACGTATTAACATTTTATCGAAAGGCACTTGAGCAAGTTTTCACATACAGATAAAAACATGTAACCGAGTTATTGAAAGATCACTAGTTGATATTCGTTAGAGCATGTGAAGCAATGCAGTATTTGTCATTTACAGAAATCTGTAATCTCTGAATTGAAGCCAGATATTTCTGCCGGACGTCTTTCTATTACGATCGGTGGCAATTTTGCACCCCCCCCCCCATGTTATAAAAAAACGTGGATATAGACAAAGACACCGCCTTTACCCATGGCATTGGCTCATTTTTATGAAAGGTTAATAGATTATGTTTACCTAGATTATGTTTATGATTACTTTCACTTCTTTAATATGTATATACAGAGTTAGCCTGTATTACAAAGATTCTATAAATAAGGCAGGTGAATAGCGACTTTAAGACCTAAGCAGAGCATTTTGCTGAAGAAAAATCATGATGAGAGATGATCGAAATTTTAAACCAAAAAAATTTTAAACCGTTTATTTATGAATATAAAACATTTATGAAGATAGGTTGATTAAATTAATCTGAGCTATAGTAAGAGCTATAGTGGATCAAGACTTGGGCTTTAGGGGTTGAAGCAACGCCCCTCCCTCCCCCTAGCGTACCTACACGAAATGATGGTCTAATACATGTTCCATAAAACAACACACCATTTCAATAAAACAAAAGCTGAAAGAAATTGTACAAAAAGCGTGTTTCTATAAGAAGCTAATATTTGTTTGTGTTCTTAAAATAATAAGGTACCCACAATGCATGCATGCAGACCAAAACATTTCTATTTGAGTGATTTAACAGACATGGCTCCGAATCCGCCGTTCAGGTAGAATGTTTCAGATTCTTTAGGCTTTGACATCTTCCTTACGGATATGAATAATTAAATATTGAATTTATATTGAACTTTTCTTCAACTCGCCTTATCTCAGGGGATATACAAACTTGATTGATTTTAAATTAATTATTTTGTATTACCGTTCAGTTAAACACAGTATACATTGTCTTTGTTTTATAATTGCAATAGTAAGCACTCTTAACCATAAGGTTGCTTTGTTTTATGTCAAATCAGCTTCGAATGGTTCGTACAAGGGTGACATTTTTTCTGGAGATTTTTTTTTTTGCTTCCTAAAAATTTTTTTTTTGCTTCCTAAATTTTTTTTTTTTGCTTCCTAAAAATTTTTTTTTGCTTCCTAAATTTTTTTTTGCTTCCTAAATTTTTTTTTTTTGCTTCCTAAAATTTTTTCTTTTTGCTTCCTAAGATTTTTTTTTGCGAAATTCTATGTCGAGATCTCGAGACGTTAGCATGGACTTAAGACAGTCACACTTATTTAATCCCACATCAGTGTCATTTAATACTATCTGGCTATGGAGTATCTTATCAACCCCTCTGAAGATTTGACTACCATGTGATTTGTAATTATTTCAGTCTTAAAAAAGTGTGTTTTTTTTTTATCCCGAAGCGGGCTTCTGTCTCTGACTACTTCTAGTTTCTTCAGTATTTTATTGCCAATTCGCCAAGCCCACCACGTGCAACACCAGTTGAACCGTAAATGTAGGGCAGATGTTGAAAAAGTTGGAAAATGTTGAAAACATTCAGGTTACATTTTGCATTTAACCTTGATATTTGACATTGAACTTTTTGAGAAAAAAATAGCAATACATGTTTTTTTTATGGCCATGTCTTGAAGGAATTACCCAGTGCCGATTACAACCAGACGATCGGCTCTGAATAACCATTTCAGTAGTTTGGCCTTTTATGACCTTGAGCTTGCTTTATGACATGAACCTACAAAAGATCAAACACAAAAATACTACTAAACAGGGTTGTTCTTGATGTACATATTTAATAACCATGATCTGAATTTAGTTTGCTGACCGTGAAACTGCATGGAACAAGAGCAGCGGGTTTTCATAGATTGATATGGTAACAGGCTTTCAAATGATGTATGTTACCAACTTTCTTTTAAAAAATCCTTCAGAATGACAACTGACCCTGGTAAAAAAAATTAACAACTGTGACCTTAACCTCATTTGGTTACCATAAACAGGGGAAAGATGACAACATGCTTCTTTAGATTGACATAATTATAAGCTTTAACATGATGCATATTGCCAGTTTTCGACATGAAATACCCATAGAAGGACGACTGGCCTTGAAAAGCAAGAAATTAACCATGACCTTAAACTTGACTCTGCCATCTTCTTTCATGACAATTCAATTTGATAACAATAACTGACCCTGGAAAAAAATAAAGAAATATCAAAAGGAATGGCCTGGATTTGCCTGTTGACCTTGAAACTACAAATAAAAGAAAAGGACATAGATTTTAAATTGATAGGTTTATAAAATGTTGTTCAAACGTTGCCTGCTTTCTTCATGAAAGTCCCACTTGATTTTACAACCGGACAACTGACCTTGGGCTATCTTGCTCTATTATATAGCAGTGTTTGCTCCGAAAAGCACGATTTAAATAACATGGCAGTGCAATATATATTAATTAGCTAATTATGTTTAACAGATGTGTGAATATTTATTCACAGCATGGACTTAAGACAGTCACACTTATTTAATCCCACATCAGTGTCATTTAATACTATCTGGCTATGGAGTATCTTATCAACCCCTCTGAAGATTTGACTACCATGTGATTTGTAATTATTTCAGTCTTAAAAAAGTGTGTTTTTTTTATCCCGAAGCGGGCTTCTGTCTCTGACTACTTCTAGTTTCTTCAGTATTTTATTGCCAATTCGCCAAGCCCACCACGTGCAACACCAGTTGAACCGTAAATGTAGGGCAGATGTTGAAAAAGTTGGAAAATGTTGAAAACATTCAGGTTACATTTTGCATTTAACCTTGATATTTGACATTGAACTTTTTGAGAAAAAAATAGCAATACATGTTTTTTTTATGGCCATGTCTTGAAGGAATTACCCAGTGCCGATTACAACCAGACGATCGGCTCTGAATAACCATTTCAGTAGTTTGGCCTTTTATGACCTTGAGCTTGCTTTATGACATGAACCTACAAAAGATCAAACACAAAAATACTACTAAACAGGGTTGTTCTTGATGTACATATTTAATAACCATGATCTGAATTTAGTTTGCTGACCGTGAAACTGCATGGAACAAGAGCAGCGGGTTTTCATAGACTGATATGGTAACAGGCTTTCAAATGATGTATGTTACCAATTTTCTTTTAAAAAATCCTTCAGAATGACAACTGACCCTGGTAAAAAAATTAACAACTGTGACCTTTACCTCATTTGGTTACCATAAACAGGGGAAAGATGACAACATGCTTCTTTAGATTGACATAATTATAAGCTTTAACATGATGCGTATTGCCAGTTTTCGACATGAAATACCCATAGAAGGACGACTGGCCTTGAAAAGCAAGAAATTAACCATGACCTTAAACTTGACTCTGCCATCTTCTTTCATGACAATTCAATTTGATAACAATAACTGACCCTGGAAAAAAATAAAGAAATATCAAAAGGAATGGCCTGGATTTGCCTGTAGACCTTGAAACTACAAATAAAAGAAAAGGACATAGATTTTTAAATTGATAGGTTTATAAAATGTTGTTTAAACGTTGCCTGCTTTCTTCATGAAATTCCCACTTAAGATTACAACCGGACAACTGACCTTGGGCTAATTTGCTCTATTATATAGCAGTGTTTGCTCCGAAAAGCACGATTTAAATAACATGACAGTGCAATATATATTAATTAGCTAATTATGTTTAACAGATGTGTGAATATTTGTTCTGAAGATTTGACTACCATGTGATTTGTAATTATTTCAGTCTTAAAAAAAGTGTATTTTTTTATCCTGAAGCGGGCTTCTGTCTCTGACAACTTCTAGTTTCTTCAGTATTTTATTGCCAATTCGCCAAGCCCACCACGTGCAACACCAGTTGAACCGTTTTATACTTTTCCCGTAATATAAGCAGTGCCTTATCGCCTTCTAAAGAATGAACTTTCTTATATATGTTGTCAGACCATTTAGCCTGCGTCCCTTAATGCCAGACACTTTTCCATATTTGTGAGTGGAATTGGATATTTTCCACTCCAGTCACCCAGGCTTGCATTGGATTTTAAACTACATGTTTACATATTTGCTCAGTACATTGATTTTGCCGTCACATTATTAGGAGTTTGTGAAGAGGAAGCGTTCGTATAGCGGTCACGTTTGCTGGGCACGTTTGGCTGACAACGGATATCAGACTGAGTCTTCCGTTCAGTGCCAGCGGGCTACAGCAGTCTCTTGTTTATACCGACAGTCTCTGCAGTAATGAAGACACCAGACTCGTATACAAGAATCACAAGTCCCACAGATCAGCGTTGCTGCCTTCCTGAATACCGATCGAACACTGGAATAAATTTTGTTATAATTTTCTGCTACGTCAAATCAGTGCGTGTTGGAAAATATGTTGAAAACCAAACCAAACCTTAACCGACACTTAGAAGACAACCAAACAATTAAGTATCGGTTTTAGAAAATAAGGTTTTATGTTTCCACTATAAGGTAATATTTAACCATGTTTACATAAAACATTTCATATAAACTCATAAATGGAACCAAAGTATATATTTCTATTTATTAATATATTTCTTTTGCAATATATTAATATTTACCTCTGAATAGGGGGGATCATTACTTTGACCACCCTCCCCCCTTACCAAAACGTATGGTGGATATATACCCCATCCCCCTTGTATTGAAGCCCATATATATATATATATATATATATATATATATATATATATATATATATATATATCAAATAACTTATTAAATGTAATGACTGTTTTGTTCATATATATGAATGATTATAAGATTTTTTGTAAAGATTTGTTCCCTTTTTTTCTGCCCTCTGCAGAGTCTGTAGAACAATTTTGTTGTTAGTGAAAATTTAAGTACCCGAGTATTTAAGTAGAGGTAAACTTCAGTGCACTTATTTAAACAACGTGAGATATGTTATTTCTTTCAACTGACAACCAAATCTGTTTTATCTGTTTACTGAACCTCGTTCTGGTCCTCCAATTACCTACCGGCTTTCGTGGGCCGAGCAGATCGTAGCGCACCATGGGCGATGATTCCTCTGTACATAATGAAATACTCGTCCGTCACCCCGGGAGCACAGATAGATGTCACGTGAATCGCTGCATGAGATTGGACCTGGTATTATCTATTTAGGGTCTGATATCACGCCAGCTGTCCAGTAACTGTAGGGATGAGTGGGGTATGGATGAGGAATCCGGTGAATTTTAATAACGGCAAACAAAATACAACGTTCACGGAAATAAACAAGAGAATATTGATTTGTACCTTGAAGTTCTATATCGTTTAGCCATAGCTTAGTGACTTGAAGACTCTTTTTTTCTGCTATACTTAAGGGTTTGAAAAATTCATACCAGCAAAACACGTAAAGGAACACGTCTTTATGTAACATCCGATGGAACATTTTGAGAATTACGTGGGAACCTACGGGAGATTGACAAAAATCACCTAGAGATAACAAAGTAGGCTCACATTATCTTGTAGGGGTACAGTTATCCATGAAATGATATCAAATGTAAATCATATATGGAAAAACAAAAGGAAGCATACAGAGCAGGACATGTGACCATGTACAACATGGAGAAAATAACAGGACGTAATAAACCATGTACAACATGTAGAAAATAACAGGACGTAGTAAACCATGTACAACAAGGGAAAATAACAGGACGTTGTGAACCATGTACAACATGGGCAAAATAACAGGACGTTGTGAACCATGTACAACATGGGAAAAATAACAGGACGTTATAAACCATGTACAACACGGGGAAAATAACAGGACATTGTAAACCATGTACCACATAGGGAAAATAACAGGACGAACTAAACCATGTATAACATAGGGAAAATAACAGGACGTAGCAAACCATGTGTAACATAGAAAAAAAAGGACGTAGTGAACCATGTACAAAATGGGAAAATAACAGGATATGAACTAAACCATGTACAAAAAAATTTTTCAAGCAGAAATGGATTCTACATGAAAAACTATCCCAGAATCAAATGAGACAGGTTTGGTAGTGACGATTATCGTATTGTTCTGATTTTTGCCCTGTTTATTGGGTGTTCTGACAGGTCCTGTTATAGTCCTTTCCGCTGTCCTTGTCCACTTGTAAACAAGGGCAGAAAAATTATTTTTTTGGTAATTATTATTATCATATACAACTTACAAGTCATCAAATACTGGTAGTTTGACAACATGCAACGCAATTTGCAATCAGATTCGTACAATTCACTGAAATTTGTTTGTTTTCCATATTTGCTTGTACATAGCTTCGTAATAAGAATCATTTCATTTTTCTGAGCCAGCTTTTGTTTCGAAAATCCTGACGTATATCCTTGAACCACTTGTTCCTCAGTCAATTTTATGTTATCTCCTATTCTATTCTGAATAATGTTTTCAACTTTATTCCAGAACTTTCTTAGCTCTCTACATTTCCAGAAAAAATGTTTTACATATTTCGTTTCTCCACACACAGGACACTTATTAGTGTCATATTTAACCATTTTTGTGTAACAATATTCTAGTAGAACAAATATTATGTAATAGTTTCCACTGCATCATTTTCAATCTTATTTCATTTGTACATATATAAATCATCTTCCAGTGTTCTCTTGAGAACTGACAAGCAGGAAATTTTCTAGTCCAAAATTTTGCAGTATATATTTTTTCAACGCGTATCTTCTCAGTAACTATGCCACGGAGTTGATTTGTGTCATATTTTTCTATATCAACATTATTTAGAAGGATTCCCTAATTTCTACAGTCCTTTTGCAAGAAAGTTTTTTTACCGCTCTACAAACCACATTAAACTCTATTATTTTTCCCGGCGTGGATCCTAATAATTCAATACTTTCATATGATCGAACTTTGTTGTTCACTAAAGTACATGTCATTTACATATAATATACCTTTTCCTATCCAGTTTTCAAAGTAGACTGGTTTGCCTGCACAAAGAACAAGTTTATTATTCCATAAAATACTTGACCTTGAAACTGCCTTAAATTCACTGTTCAAATTTAGAAGGTTGATAAAAATATATTTGTAAAAATCTGAAGTTATGTGGGAACCCCCTTTCAAGGTGTCAAAATGCATATCACTCTCGAAAAACGCTTAATCCGTTTCCAAGCCTAGAATAATGAAAGTATGCTATATTTTTCCAAATATCCTCAGACTCACTTGCTAACATTTTTACCCATTTCAATGCGATAGCTTTCGCATATCATGTACATCAATAATTTCTAATCCTGCCATTTCATAATCAGACTTCAAAATTATTATTCTTATTTTCTCACAAGATCTTTTCCCGATACCTCCTCTTTTCCATACGAAATTATAGAATATTCCATTTATCCGTTTTATAAAGTTATCTGGCATCAACAAGGATTGCATAGGGTACATTATTTGCAATAACAGGTAGGTTTTTGTTATGATTATCTTGCCAAAGATGGTGAGGCTTCTACGTTACCATTCATTAATTTTTTTAGTATCTTGTTTATTCTGATTTCCCAGTTATTACCTTTTTTTGCCGCGGGAGCATCACTTCTGAATTGAATTCCCAAGATATTCATTTTGTTATCAGGATATAGATTACACCTAAAATGTCCAACCCTTGTCTGACTTTCTCTACATGCACCTATCCAAATTGCTTACGACTTCTGTTAATTCAATTGTAATCCTGAAATAGTTGAAAAATCTTTGATTAGTCGTAAGGCTTCATTCATATCATTTTGATAATGCACTGACAACGTTGTGTCGTCTGCATATTTGGCTATCTTGAGTGTTTCTTGGAGGGTTATTACGCATGGGCAGCTAAAATCCTTTAATTTTTTTTTACTTTGTCTTTATTTTAACATGCTAGAATTTCTACTCCTTATACAAATGCCAATGGAGAAAATGGACAGCCTTGCCTGACACCCCTTAAAACCGATAACCACATTTATATAGCCAACCGTTATATAATGTGCAGTTTTCGGTGTTACTATTTAGAACTTTGAACCAACGCAGAAATTCTTACCCAAACCCGAAGGTTTTAAATGCTTCGCCAATAAATTGATTTGAGATTGTATCGAAAGTTGCTTTAAAATCTAGCGCGACAACTGTGCCTTTTTTTTATAATTTTCGTTGGCATAAATAATAACGTCAACTATAAGTCTTATCGTGGTAGCAATATTCCGTCCTTTAATAAATCCAGCTTGATCTGTATTTATGGCTTCTAATATAACTCTCTGCAAACGCGTAGCGAGAACTTTTGCTATAAGTTAATAATCTGTATTAGTTAAGGTTATTGATCGCCAATTGCGCAACTCGTTTTTTGTTAAGTTCTTTCCTTTGTGTATTAATTTTATTATTCCTCTGGCCTGTATTCCTGATAACTTTCCCTGCCTAAAAGATTCATTGAAAGCTTCAGTTACTAGCGTTCGTAATTTTACCCAAAACATTTTATAAACTTCTGTTGTCGATCCATCTAAACCTGGACTTGATCCATTTTCATTTGCTTTAACGCATTACCATCTTCTTCTGGTGACAGACGATTTCTCTCAGATATTTATATCCCTTTTCATTGAAGCTAGTCTTTGCTTTGTACAGGTTCCGGTAAAAAAATGTATTGCTCATTTCTTATTTCATCTTGGTTTGAGGTTTCATAACCGTTGTGTGTTTTGAGTGACGGTATAAAATTTTGGGAGGCTCGTTTTCCAGGGATAAAAAAAATATTTATTAATCTTCTCGTCCTCTTCGCTCCATTTAACGCGCGCCGAAATGTGAGCACTTCGAGCTTCGTGGATATGTTTTATTTCTAACGATTTTTCTTTACCTAATCATTTTTTAATAGTTTCCTTATTATCAGGAGCACTCGCTATCTGACGCTACAGAATATCTAGTGAACAGTTTAAAAGTTTTACGTTCATTTTTTATTTTTAATTGCTTTCTCTTTGCTGTAGTTCTGAACAACTGTTTTTATCTCAAGCTTACACAAGTCCCATTTTCTTAATGGATCTAAATGAGCCGTCTTGTAATGGGAAATGAAGGATTCTACCTTATCATTAATCAAATCTAAGAATTCAAGCAATAATGAGTTACTGAACTTCTAATATGATGGTCCTCTTACAATCGTATCGCATTTATTTCAAGTTTTACGGCTCTATGGTCTGTACATGGGTACGACGTAATATTTATGTCTCTCATATTTTCTAGTGCAAAAGCATTTCCGAGTATATAATCCAGGCGTCGAGCTATAAAAGGCTGCAATTTACACCAAGTGTATTCATTAATACTATGATGGGCGATCCGCCATAGATCATGAAGGTCTGCAGTATTCGTGAAGATGTAAATGCCAGAATTTCGTTATTGTTATGTGGGTTTCCTGAAATGATGTCCAGTTTGTTATCTAACACTGTGTTCACTGTATTAAAATCTCCCATTAGGAATAAAAAAAACTTCAACACCACCCTCACATTTGCTGATAACTTTTGCAAGATTCTGTAAACACGTATTTTTCGGTCTTATAACATGGGGCATATACATTGCAAATCCGGTAAAGTTTGTCATGAAATAAGAAAGATATGAATATTACCCTTTCCTGACATAACTCCACTTTGATACAACCTACTAAGGAACTGAAATTTTTACTTATTAATGAAAAAAAACCACTCAGCTGAGATTTGTGCCATGTGCGTGATACATTTTACCTCTCCATTCAAGCTCTACCTGCTTAACTAGATTTTCTTTAAGACAGGTCTCCTGTATACATGCTACGTGTATTCTTTCCTTGCACAGTTTATTAAAAATAGCTCTACGTCTGGTATTGTTTCGTATGCCACGACAATTCAGGCCAGCTACCCGTAAATTGTAAATAGCACACAGTTCTTTCCGTAACCGATTGCGTAGTCCGGGACATTTCCTTGCCTCATCAGTAAGGAAAACAGTCCGAGCTAGGGGGCGCTTTCGTCATGAGAAGGTTGTTTGGTCCCGATCCGACACTTGAAGCCTTTTCTGTTCTTGGCTGGTATTCACCAGCGACCTTAATGCTTTTCGTTTGTATCTTTTGCTTGACTCGGGAATTTTGTCAATGGAGTTTCGCTGGGGTTGCTAATCCTTTAGAGGGAAGAGGACCTCGGTCTCATTAGGGATGACTCAGCGTGGCCGCCGGGCCCTGGTCTTTGTGGTTTTGCATTACTATTGTCGTTAAAAATAGCGTCTCCTCTTTAAAATAAATTGGTTCCTGCTAATATTTTGCACTGAAACCGTTGACGTACTCCTGTACAAATGTGTTGAAATTAGTGGACCGGGCGCAATCCCAGGTGTCAATATAAACACAGCACATGAAACTTTAGTGCACCGCCCGGGCCAAATTATAGGAGATGCTCTGACTGACTTGGCCCCAAAAATTTAAAACATCTTCCCGCTGGCTGAAACATCGCATGTTATCTGTCGCGCATGCGCAAAATCGGACCTCCGTCCACGCGACCTTCTTATTGTAAACCTACACACGTGAACTGTGTTTACAAACACGCAAAACCATAACAAGGTGTTAAACAGCTCAAAGGGAGGTACTGCGACAGTGTGCTGGGATGTTTTTGCTGGGAAAGTTTTGAATAAAGGAAAGCTGAACTGATAGCATGAAAGAATAGGTATAATATTGCACCTGATTATGTCCCTTCAACCGAGTGTACTGCCGGCGTATCCATGGCTATATACCCATTTGGGTTTCCCTGGGTCGCTCGCTTTCAAGGGAACATTGAGGATCGCCGGATCTGTGGACTTCTAGTCTGCATGTTTTGCACCGAATCGGTCTGGTACACTCTGCCTTACGGCGCCCCTTTTCAACAAAATTATTACAAGTTACTTAATTCTGCTATTTTGTCTTTCTTTCTTTGTTCTTCGTGGTAAATGGTGGCTTCAAAAAGTCCCATCGTGACGGTTTTTGGTAAGGGTTGCGTTGGAATTGTGATATAGACAATACGTCTCCCTGTTTTCCATCTTGATTTTGAGCATAAGGCAAAAGTACTACCCCACGAATCTGAAAGCCATTTATAAGCATGCCCGCCCTTGCTTCATCACTTTTTGGATAGACGCGTATGCGTTGTGCTCCATCTATTGAACCATATGCAGTCACAAATTCAGCAGCTGCACATAGTTCCCTGGTAGAGACATGATTCTCAAAGGCCTGGGGTATATCCTTAACTCTTACGAAGACAGGTTGGACAGATACTGAATTAGTTTGATTTCTCTCCGGGGTGGCCAATGGAACGGCTGCCATTGTTGACCACTTTCACCACCATCAGTCGCTGTAGTTTTTGGGGCAAAAATCAGGCATACAGATCACAAAAATCGATCTCACCTTTTATGCACCGGAAGCTCTACTGTCGTATAAGGCCAAAAAAAATAAAGGTATGGTTCTCAGGCACTTTTTTCAGAAATCAGTGCGGGCGGGCGGTATTTTATTTTTGACCTTTTTTTGAATGTTTCGATAAACATGTCATATGATCAGGGAAAAGCATGAAAACAACATTTTTTTTGCTAAACAGGTAAAAGCAGTACATAAATTGTATTATTTATCTTCTTGAAAGATGCTAATCAAAATAAAAATTTTTGATGCGGGGGGTAAAAAAAATTGACGCGGGCGCTGCCTGAGAACCATACCTTTTATTTTTTTTTTTGCCTAATTGGTCCTAAATACATACTAAGGAGCATATCCAGTATATTCACACAAAAAAATCCACTTGTTTGCGGAGCTGATAGCTTAAGCGACCGGTCAACGCTGACCGGAACCAGAAATTTGTAATTAACTCTTCTGAAAATTAAAGCAAACTTAATGCGATTATTAATATTTCATATAAAGAAGCCCCAGCTTTCCGCCATCCGCATGGAGTGGACATGGTAGATACCGGTAACAACCGCATAGCAGAGCGTTGTGTACAAACCGGGCATCCATAAATACAGAGATATTAGCCCCATTCACACACGTTTTTCTGGAACGATTCACATCGCTCCACTTCTGTTTACACACGTGCAAAGCACAAAGGTAGGCCGCGCCAGAATGTAGAACCGACTCAAACCGGTGGTCAAAATGTAGCGACTCTCCAACGAGAGAATCCAGTCAAATATCATCGAAAACCTGAATGCATCCGCGTCTTATTCCGGTACGTTATGTAAACATCATCACTGAACAGGTCTTCAAGGTAAACCTACCAGGGTATGAATTTCTTGCCACGAGCACAGCGCCACAAAATAAATGTAAAAAATATTTATACATATCTTATTGATCCAGTTTCCCACTGAAAACCTATATTTTCTTTTAACTTTTAGAATAAAAAAAGCCAAAATTTACATCTCAGTTAATATATCTCCCAAAATCCGATAAAAAGCCCGGTTTACCGAGTATATCAACTAGTTTATTACATAAAAAAAAAATTCCTGCGACAAGAAATTTCTGTCCTTTTTGCAAGTTTGGTTTTACCAGGTTGCCTAAGCAGTCGAGCTAACAAAAACAGTGGCCAGTAATAAGAGTAATAATTATACTTTATAACAACGGTGTCGTCAATATCTAGTTTTGATTGGAAAAGCATGAAGTTCACGCGTTTCTACGACATGGGGAGAGCAGAATGACAAGGTGCGCCATCTATACTTCTTAAATCGAACAAAACTATTTCCATATTTGTTGTTTAACATTTCAATGCAAGATATTCCCTTATTCGAGCAGGGATACATGTCACATCAAAATGTAAAGGTGCTACTTCTGCTGACTTAAGCCCAAAATCAAAATCACAAACGTTATACCTCAGTCAAGAAGGGTGTGTGCTATCTGTTTCCACGAAACTTTGTATAGGGATGCGACATTGGTTGTAGATGTGCAGATCCAGATACCCGGGAGGGTTATGTGGGATTGTTTTTTAAGTTGACCGTGAATGTTGTCACAGGTGGCCTTTTTATTGTGTGCAGCGTCTTGCATATGTTTCTTTAATTGTGCGCAGGAGTGCTCCATGCGTTGTTGTCATTTGGTTCGTGTGGTTAATCCGCATTGGATGAACCCTGGCGTGTAGATACACAACGTTCTTTGTTCTAGTATGTTCTTTGAGCGTGTTTACTATGTTAGTTTCTTTAGATTGTTTGAGAAATGGAACGTTCTCGGCTTGAGGTGAAAAGTTATATAAAGAGGCTGCGTTTTAAAGCCGAGCGAGAGGTGACAGAAAATCCAGCGGACACAGAAGGGTGTAAATCAGTTTGTGCAACCTATACCGATGAGTGCGGCAATTATAGATTTTCTTCATATTTTCTTCTAGATTTGTAACGGATCTTTTATAGTCTTCAGTTTGCTTTCAGGATTGTTACAAGAGCTTTACATTGGACTGTTATTCTATGAGAAGATTGTTGTGAACTGTTAATCTGAATTATATGCTTTAAAGGACTTGTCGCTGTGACAGTGGTGGTATCCAGGTACTGTGCATTTTGTTTACTAGGCTATGTGATTATATTGATTTGCTGATGTACTGTTGTTGTACTGTGTAAATGTATTGATTTAGTGTATTGTAATGTTAGGGTTGTTTTAAGAATAAATTATAGTTATTTGTTAACAAAAAAATATTGACTTCTTTATTCATTCTCCTAGACATTTCACGCTGCCTAGTGTTACAGAATCTAATTTTTTTCTCCATTACAAAATTTATCTTCATCACGCATACGTGATCTGTTGATATTAGGTTCCATAACATAAAATTGGGGGCTCGTCCGGGATGGCTTAATAGTTTTGAAAAATTATTAGGCCTTGACCTGGACACCTTGTTTTATCATACATTGTTTACAAGATTACATATTGTTTACAATACATTGTTTACAGGAATTATCTCTGTGGTTTTTTTGTTATTGTTTTAACATCTTAACATGGCTGATTTCAAACCTGAGACATTTGTGGACGACCCTGATAAACTTGAACAGGACAAAGGAACAGTTGTTGCGTTTGGGACAAAACTTAGGGCTAAGTGTGAAAAAAGCTTCGAGAAAGCCTGATATCATTGCTATAATCATGCAAGATCTAGTTAGCAAAGGTTTAATGGAAGAGAATAAAGTTGAAACATCAAAAACTGACGGCCTTGCTATGCAATTAGAATTTAAAAAGTTGGAAATGCAACGTGAGCTACCATTAAAAGAGAGCAAAGAACATGAAAGGTTAGAAAGAGAAAGACAAGAAAAAGAAATAGAAAGAGAAAGACTAGAAAAGGAAAAAGAAATTGAGTTAAAACGAATGGAGTTAGAAAGACTTAAACTAGAACATAATCTACGTGCTGCCCCAACTCACTGTTTTGATGTTGCTAGACACATTACACTTGTCCCACCTTTTCAAGGAAAAGAGGTTGATAAATATTTCTTACACATTGGGAAGGTAGATGAAAATTTAAAATGGCCGAAGGAAAATTGGACTATGCTATTACAAAGTGTATTGACTGGCAAGGTCAGAGAAATTTATACAGAGCTGCTGCTGACTACGACTTGAAGCGGTTAATAATAAAAGGAAATGAGTTAGTTCCGGAGGCTTGCCGCCAGAAATTCAGAAATTTGGAAACGATAAAAATTCAGAACTACGTCGAATTTGCTAGGACAAAAGAGCAGTTTTTTATCGCAGGTGTAGTTCTGAAAATGTAATGAAGATAATGACAATTTGCGCCAACTGATTTTGCTTGAAGAATTCAAGCGCTGCATTAACGCAGATGTTAAAACTTTTCTTGATGAGAAAAGTCCTGAAACAAGAATGTAAATCAGTTTGGTCAAAAGAAGTTTAAAGCGCAGCCACCCGGTACAAGTGTCCTGATAGTTCAACAAAGTCCACTGTTACACCTCAGTCCACGCCCACTGTGTCTAAGTCCAAATAAGACCAGTTATTTTCAAAGAAAATCTGTAATTACTGCAAGAAGTAAGGTCATCTAATATCTGACTGCTGGAAACTTGTGAATAAACCAAATAACAAACCATCTGGTATTGTTTCAAAATCTATGCATAGCATAGTGCAAGAGCCAGGCACTTTTCATGTAAATAAGGGGAACAACTCCTTTGTTGACTCTAACAAAGAGTTTGATGCTACGGAGGCCCACGTGCCGTCTGAATCCAAAGAAGAATTCATAGCCTGCGGGGTAAAAACCTCAGTTGATTCCTTCGAGGAATTTAATAAGGCTTGGTCCTTTCAAGACTCCTGCTAGGAGTATCCTTCAAATAAGGCTAAATGACTCTTGCGAGAGTATTTCAAATGAGGCCAGGTCCTCTTATGACAAACAGAAGTTTGTTTCTGCTGAGGAAAATTCCTCTGTTGACTCCCATGAAGAGTTTGATTGTAAAAAGGTGTGTAGATTCCTTTTAGAACTCTGGAAAAGAGTTTATGACTGACTTTGTCAATGTCAGTTTTTGTTTGATGAAACTGAGGTAGTAGATTCCTCTCCTGGCTCTGAAATGGTGTTATTTGAGCCATTCATACATGATGGTTTTGTATCACTTTCAAGTAATTTTTCATATTCTACCCCTACTAGAATTTTGAGGGACACTAGTTCTGGCCAAACTCTCATGTTAGCAAACATTTTGCCATTTTCTAATAGGTCCTTTACTGGTGCACAAGCACTTGTCATTGGTGTGTTTTTAGACAAGCACACTTCAGTTCCGCTTCACAGTATACATTTAAAGTCAGATTTGATTTCTGGGAATATTACTGTGGGCATAAGAACTACTTTACCTTTTAAGGGAATTCAGTTGCTGCTAGGCAATGATGTTGCAGGTAACAAAGTATAGCCTGTACCAATAGTGACAGAAAAGCCGTCACTTGATCAGGACACTGATCCTAAAAGTCAGAAAATTCCTGGTTTGTATCCTTCATGTGCTGTAACTAGATCTATGGCCAAGAAAAACACACATGAGGATAATGGTCCACATAAAACACTCTGAGAATTACTATAGTGACTCGTCTAACAACTCGCCCGTACAGGATACAATATTTTCAAGGTTAGAACTTATCGCGGAACAGCATAAGGACCCTGATATTTCATGTTTGTTTCCTAGGGCAGTTTCTAAAGATGAACTGTCACAGAACAAAGTTTGTTTCTATGTCAAAAATGAAGTGCTTATGCCTAAATGGCGACCACCTGATATATGCGCTGCTGTTAAGGGGGCCATCAAACATCAAACAGTAATGCCCAAAAGCTATCGCAATGAAATTCTAAGCATGGCACATGAGTCTCCTTTGTCTGGCCATTTATTTATATAAATAAAACTTATCAGAAAGTTAGTACACACTTCTATTGGCCTAACCTCAGGAAAGATGTTGTATTAAATTGTAAATCATGCCATGCATGCCAGATGGTAGGCAAGCCCAAACAGAATCCTCCTAAGGCCCCATTTAGGCCTGTTCCTGCTTTCGAGGATCCTTTGAGTAGGATTATTGTTGACTGTGTTGGACCACTGCCCAAAACAATATCTGGATATGAATACTTGCTGACAATTATTTGCGCATCTACCAGGTTCCCTGAGGCAATACCATTGCGCGAAATTAATGCCAAAAGTGTTGTCAAGGCTCTGACCAAGTTTTTTACAACTTTTGGACTACCAAAATCCGTCCAGTCTGAACAAGGGTCTAATTTTATGTCTGGCTTATTCCAACAAGTTATGCTTGAGCTAGGTTTTTAGCAGTATAGCCATACCATCCTGAAAGTCAGGGCTCCCTCGAGTATTTTCACCAGACATTAAAACACATGATTAGGACCTACTGCTATGACACACGGAAAGAATGGGACGATGGAATCCACCTATTGCTGTTTGCTGTTAGAGAATCCTTTCAAGATTCCTTGGGTTTCAGTCCCTTTGAACTAGTTTTTGGACACTCAGTTCGTGGTTCATTGAAACTGCTTAAAGAAAAACTCTTGTGTGAAAATCCCTATTCTCTTACTTTACTGCAGTATGTCTCAGACTTTCGCACTAAACTACACAATGATGGTGAGTTTGCAAAGTCGAATCTAAAATCTGCACAAAGTAAAATGAAAACAAAGTATGACAAGCACACTGTAAGTAGGACGTTTGAGCCTGTTGAAAAGGTCCATGCCTTACTTCCCATCCCTGGCAGACCTCTGCAAGCAAGATATTTTGGTCCTTACATTGTTGACAAGAAAGTCAGTGATTTAAATTACATACTGTTAAAACAAGATAGACGTAAGAAGAAACAACTGTGCCATGTTAACATGTTGAAACCATATTATGACAGAAACAGCACATCAGATGTGGTACAAAATGTTACTGGTGTTAATTGTGTATAAACTGACCCTGACCCAGCAGAAGTAGATACTGATTATAAGTGTGATGTAGACATTTAGTGTGGAACAGTACCACTTAAAACTACTCAGACGTGCTTAACAACCTGGATGCCTGTCACACCTTACCGCACAACAACAACTAGACCTAAAGAACCTGCTGCGGAATTATGAACATTTGTTTAGTGACATTCCAACGCGAACTAACATATTGTGCCATGACGTCGATGTTAGCGAGGCAAGCGCAGTCAAGCAACATCCTTATAGACTGAATCCAGAAAAGCAAAAGTATCTACAAGAAGAGATTCAATATCATTGCTGGACAATGATTTTATTGAACCTAGTAACAGTAACTGGAGTTCACCATGTATTCTTGTGCCAAAAGCTGATAGAAGTTACCGTATGCGCACAGATTATCGAAAACTGAACTCTGTCACCAAGACTGTTACGTTCCCGATTCCGAGGATCGATGATTGTATTGAGTCGGTAACTCCAGATATGTTTCCAAGTTTGACTTGATAAAAGCATTCTGGCAAGTTCCGCTGACTGAACGAGCGAAAGAAATGTCCGTATTGTGACGCCGCAAGGATTGTACCAGTATAAAATTATGCCGTTTGGCATGAGGAACTCGCCAGCCACGTTCCAGCGCCTCATCTATCTGGTTGTCAAGGACATTCAGGGCTGCGACGCAAATATTGATGACCTTATCGTGTACAGCGACACCTGGGAGAAACATCTGCAAATTCTTTGCGACCTCTTCGAAAGTCTCAGAGTTAAGCACGTCTGACCGTCAACGTAGTAAAATCTGAATTTTGTCATGCACAAGTAACATTTTTAAGTCATGTTCTAAGGCAGGGTCAGGTCAAACCTGTTGATGCTAAATTAAGTGCTATTTCTGCATTTCCTAGACCAGAAAACAAAAAGCAAATAATGCGTTTTCTTGGTATGGTTGGATACTACAGGAAATTTTGTCCAAATTTTTCTGCTGTAGCTGAACCTTTGACTAATGTTTTAAAGTAGAACAAAAGTTTGTATGGAACATTCAGTGTGAAAAAGCATTTCAGAATTTGAAAGCAATTCTGCAAAGGTCACCAGTTTTAGTAGCCCCAGACTTTTCTGTACCTTTTAAGTTAGCTGTAGATGCTAGTGATACTGCTGCTGGTGCTGTGTTGTTACAGGAAGGCAATGATGCCATAGATCATCCAATTTGTTATTTCTAAAGAAAGTTTAATGCAAATCAGAAAAACTACTCCACAAAAAAGGCTTTGATTTTGGCATTGCAACATTTTGAAGTTTATGTTACTTCATCAGTCAAGCCAATCATTGTCTTCAGTGATCACAATCCCCTCACCTTCATGAACAAGTTGAAGTGTAAAAATCAAAGATTGTTGAGATGGAGTTTGTTCTTACAGGATTACAACCTGTATCAAACACATTAAAGAGAAAGACAATGTACTTGCTGATTGCTTATCGAGATGTTTATGAAATGTTGTAAACAAGATGTTTATATAATGTTGAAAATAAGATGGTTTTGAAATGTTGTAATAATTTAGTGATTGTGAACGCAAAAAGAACGTTTTTGAGAAAATTTTCTTTTTTTCTTACAGAAGGGGGAGTGTTACAGGTGCCCTTTTATTGTGTGCAGCGGTCTTGCATGTGTTTCTTTTATTGTGCGCAAGAGTGCTCCATGCGTTGTTGACATTTGGTTCGTGTGCCACGCGTAGCTCGTGTTGTAGCGGCCTCGCCTAGCCGGATGTTGCAGGCTCGGCTTAATCCGCATTGGTTGAACCCTAGCGTGTAGGTAGACAGCGTTCTTTGTTCAGTATGTTCTTTGAGCGTGTTTATTATGTTAGGTTTTTAGATTGTTCGAGAAATGGAACGTTCTCGGCTTGAGGTGAAAAGTTATATAAAGAGGCTGTGTTTTATGGCCGACAGAGAGGTGACAGAATATTCCAGCGGACACAGAAGCGTGTAAGTCAGTTTGTGGGACTGTTTTTGTACTGTGTAATTGTATTGGTTTAGTATATTGTAATGTTAGGGTTGTTTGAAGAATAAATTATAGTTATTTGTTAACATAAAATCACTGACTTCTTTATTCATTCCCCTAGACATTTCACGCTGCCTAGTGTTACAGAATCTGATTTTTTTTCTCCATTACAAAATTTATGTTCATCAAACATACGTGATCTGTTGATATTAGGTTCCGTAACAATGTGCTTTACTGTGTGCCATTCTAGTTCAGAAAATAATTACATATATAAAACTTTTACCAGGAGGGGTCAACGGGGCCCGGCTCGGGCATGAAGGCTGGTCTGGCCCAGTAAAATGCTTTTTTCTGGGTGTTACTTTATATAGGTCTAATCAGAAGTGATAAGGATTCATGGGGCTTAGGCCTAGGTGTTACCAAGCACACAAGCAAATAGGCTTGACGATGAAGTCTCATTTTTCTTAAATTGTATTAGCCAGTTTTTAGGTTTTAATCCGGGGGTCCAAAGGGCCTGGGTGAGCAAGGAGTTCTTTGGGCAGATATTCCGGTGTGTTGGGAAACGGTGGTTACTGGTATATAATAATGGCCAGGAAATATATGAGGCTGATATTTAGTACGACGCGCCGTGGAAAGCTTAACGTTTGGTTCCGGAAGTCTATTCCATTGTTTGTCATTTAAATATGTTCTGTTGCTCTTTATATTATAGACATAAACACAAATATCACATTTATGTTGTAGCTTAGTTGATTTTGGTAATTAATTTGTTTGTGAACAGACTTATTCAATGGACCATATTTATTTACCGATACACCCTGAATATATAACGTTTAATTGAATTGGTCCCTTTTAATTTTAATTTATTGGGCTCGTTTTCATTATCTTCATAAATCCCTTGTCCCTATATGCAAGCTATATGTAATGTCGACCATCAACTTATCATGAATGCATATATCTTAATATTATTGTGACAAGGCAGATTTGGATGCGTTTAAGATTCAAAATGCCAAACATTAATTTCAGACAAGCAATATATGCCCGGCCTTATTTATTATGAAACATTCGTGTAATACATGGTGACTGTCTTTATAAAAGTTAACAAAACGCCGACTTTTGCTTCGATCTGTTTGGCGGGGCATAATGCGTCCCCATATATGTAACCAGTCATATTTTGTATATGAAATAAAAACAAGATTTCCACAAAACAACAACAGTCATCTGTCACCTGTCTTTTGGGAATATATCTATTGAATTGCAAACTCTTGTTGCATGCTGTACCGAAAAAAAATTATAATATGACACATCTGCACTCGCCTCGGTCGTGACCTATCAAAGAATTTAACTGCTTGTTGTCAACCGATAACGTTACCCCTTACGGGTGCCCTAGGGAAATGCTGCTCTTACTAAGTGACGGACCGGTATGCCTTATGTTTAAAGGGGTAAAGTAGAGATGGTGTGGTATGTGATGGGTACACAACAAAACGAAAGGTTGTGGCTAAGCAACAAAGATTATATTTAAAGAAATTATAGAATTCAAAACAACCTTCCATTTAGGGGTTTCGCGTTACATGAATTACACTAGTTGACCACACACAAAAAAATAGTTAAATCAGAGTCCGGTTTAGCAGTCTTTAGACCTCCTAAACTGACCCAGAACGGCAGCACTGGACCGCGACTGGCGGCACTGGACCCCGTATGGCGGCACTGGACACGACTGGCGGCACTTGACACGACTGGAGGCACTTGACACGACTTGTGGCACTCGACAATGAATGGCAGTACCAGACCGCGAATGGCGGTACCTGACCCCAACTGCCTGCACTGGTCCTCGACTGGCTGCACTGGTCCCCCAACTGGTGGCTGGCTGGCTCCTGGACACCGAAGTATCCAAGTGTCCGCACTGAGCAAGCAGCCCTCTTAGATACACTTATACCCTGGAGGCTCATCTATATTCATAAGTCTAATAAGCCTGGGACTGTTTTGGTAATAAGGCTCATCTATATTCATAGGCGCGCTGAATACTAAGTAGGCTGGGAACAATGCCGCTACTACAATGGCATACCTCAAAGCGGCGCACTTAGTGACCGCTCTTAATTTCCCTTTTGTATCAAGAAACAACACTGACCGGCGAACCTGGCCTACTTTCAACACATACAAAGATACAGCTAAACAGAGATATAAAAAACCAGATTTTAGATAAACCGACACTATTATCAATCATGTTAATTTGCATTTTTACATTTAAATAATCACTTTTTATTCATATAGGGTAAAAATATAATTGCCGGAATTTCCCCATGCAACAGACTTATAACAGAAGTAACTACACAATAAGCGTAGACCTGGTCTTCAGTGTATTTCAGAAATAAAGAAATGGCTGATTATATACTGGGAATATAGAGCAAATATTTTCGGCAGTTAAACTTAAGTGTTGACATTTATTGTTATTGTATTAAAAATCAACTTAGAATATTTTGTTTGCTTATTTGCGCGGTCAGTGTAAGCTAACTTTCTGTGACAAACCGTCTGGCACGTTGCCAGCCACAATCTCGGAGTTAGGTCTATGGAAGAGAACCTCAAACACGGCGTACCATCAATTGCCATTGGTAGAAAAACTGATCAAATGACAGATTAGAGAATGTTGTCCCATAAAACTAAACGTTTTGTGTTTATTTTATGGCATCTGTGCCAGCAGTCAACGTCAGTTTTCCATGGTATAACTGTCAGTCCCGGCGCAAAGTATCGCCGTTATGTGCGTTGTCCGATATTACCAAGGCGAACCTCCGCTGCGTCTCTTGCAAATTTTAGTACCAGAGGGCGCGTGACTTATGCGTGGTTAGTCTTAAAAAAATCTCTCCTGTTTGTAAGGTTTGAATTGATTCCCGGAAACCGGGGTTGTTTTGATTAGTCACGGAACGGTATTAAAGCCGACGAAGCCTTAAAGGGACATAATCAGGAGCAATATTATGCCTATACTTCCACTATCAGTTCAGTTTTGCTTTAATCAAAAGTTTCCCCAGCAAAACCACCCAAACACACAGTCTCAGTACCTCGTATACGGCTGTTTACACCTTGTTGTGTGTCTGCTTGTTGGTAAACACAGTCCACGTATGTCTGTTTACCATAACGAGACCGCGTGACCAGAGCTCCGTTTGTGAGCCTTAACAGGCGGTGTTTCAGCCAGCGGGAACATGTATTACATTTTTTGGGCTAAGTCAGTCAGGGCATCTCCTGATTGACGTTTTGTGGCCGGGCGATGCACGCACTGTGTTTATTTTGACACCTTTGATCGCGCCTGGTCCACTGTTTTAATATTCGTTTCAGGAATAAGCAAACGGGTTAGAAACAATATTTTGGCAGGTACAATTTTATTTTTTAAGTTAAAATTATTTTTTCGTGTTATAGGTGATTTGGCCCCTTTAAGTGTCTGATATTACCCCCCCCCCTTTTTTTTTCATCCAAATCCTTCTGGCTGCTGATAGAAATCCTTCAGAAGCGAGTAAGTCCGAGCTCTGACTGTTGATAGAAATATGGTACGTTTTCTGGTCCTGAATTTCGTTTGCCAGGGGAAAAATACGTCAATACAGCCTGGTAATCTTCCCTCGACTGAATTTTGGGGTTTCATCCTTTTAAACAGAGCCAAAAGCCGCCATGATGTGCACGCGAAGAGGTCAAAGATCGTTCAAGTGAAAACCGAGCCCTTTTTTACGTTAATCCATCTGCATAAAGTCCCACAAGTTCTTCACACTGACAGCGGCTGAAATTCAGTTCAAAACAACACCGGAACGTTCTCATTTATCCTCGACGCCATTTAATATCATGTCCATATTAAGTCAGGAACACAACATTTGACGAGACTTGTTTAATGCTTACCTTATCCACCATTACGAACAACTGACTGATCGCAAAATACAAAGATCATATAATTGCAACTCGCACCGATAGGTGGCAGCATCGGCTAAAATAAACAGAACTTAATTTGTGTGAATGGCCACAGGAGCCTGGAGCCGTGCTGTAAAATACTCGAGATTTTAAACGAGTTCTTCAGCGGACTGAAAATCTCGATCAGTGTTTAGGTCATTGTAAGTAAACATGAAAAGATCTGTGATCGGTTCAGATAGTTTCACCCAGGACAGAAATGTAGAATTGTAACAGGTAACACTTTTATATTAGCATACGTTTACATATTTGTTGCCGGTTAAAATTATTCCATTCTTCTCAGGGATGCAGATTTACGTGAATGATCGAGTAAGAAATGTTAAATGTAACACGGACTGTCGATGCCTGGGTTGTCATTCTATTCAAATTTAAAGTGGAAACAACTTTTACCTACTGCACGTCTTAGCTTTGTTACGGAACCTAATATCAACAGATCACGTATGTGTGATGTACATAAATTTTGTCAAGGAGATATAAAAAATCAGATTCTGTAACACCAGGCAGCGTAAAATGTCTAGGGGAATGAATAATGAAGTCAGTGATTTTTGTCAACAAACAACTATAATTTATTCTTAAAACAACCCTAACATTACAATACACTTAATCAATACAATTACACAGTAAAATAAACAAAGTGCACAGTATCTGGGACCACCACTGTCACAACGATAAGTCCTTTTAAATGTATATGCCGGATGAAAAGTCCACACAAATCCTCTTGGAGAATAACAGTCCAATGTAAAGCTCTTGTAACAACCCAGAAAGTAAACTTGAGGCAGGCAGCATTAAATTGTAAAGAGTTAGTAATAGTGGAATCCCTGAAATTACTGGATAATCGGATAGGTCCCACACGTCTGTGTCCGCTGGAATATTATCTCACCTCTCTCTCGGCTCTAAAACAAAGCCTCTTTATATAACTTCTCGCCCCAAGTCGAGAATTTTCCACTTCTCGAACAGTCTAAAGTATCCAACATAATACACAGTAAACACGCGTTACAGGAATCATCTAGAAAAACAACGCTGTGTCTCTACATTCCAGGGTCCACACGTGAGCCCGACCTGGCTCGGCCAGGCGAGAAAGCCCCAAGCTAGCATGACAACGAGAGTTCAACCAGTACGGATTAAACTGGGAGTGCAACTTCATTACGAGTTACGCCCGTGTCACACAATATAAAAGAGCACCTGTAACAGCTTGCACATGCATATATCGTGCTCAGGGACCTTGATTCGGGGGAGGGAGCTGACCTTTTAGGGATAGGAGACAATTTATTTAAAAGTGATTTTAAATTTTATATATATATACTAGCTGCTCCCGTGGAAAATCCACGGCTCTGTCTGATGCATATTTTTGTAATGAGCTGATAGGACCTAAACGACGCATGTTTTAATCCTAAGGTTTTTGCAGGGACGTTTGTCATGTGTTTCACTTACATGATATAAAGATTACTTCTGCTAGAATTCTCCAGGAACACATTCCCCAAAATATCAACATAGAAAGAAAAATTAGTCTATTCCAAAAATCACACACACAAAAATTTTGGAAAGAGACGTGAGGAATATACAGGGTGTACGAATTTTCTTAGTGAGAAGTTTTTTTTCCGATAAACAACAAAGGTCCGACAGCTTTATTGCTTGGGAAATATCGTAGATATAACGATTGTATAAAGAAGCATTTAACCGTGAAATTATATAAACGATGCTTTGTATTAATTGAAGCTCAGGCGACATCGTAAAACACGATGTTTATTCAGAGTAGTCACATGAGGATATAGTCTAATGCATGTTAACAGACACATGCATTATTTGTATACACATGCATATGTCGTTGAAGTCTCTTTTACGCAAAACGTATAGCTGCCAGTGTGGAAAAGATAGGCCCAGAAAAATATATTCCTACAGTATTAAAATTTTTGGTTTAAGTACTGTAAATTGTAATGGAATAAGTAGGTCTGATGCAAAACTGACAACTCTCCCACATAAAAAGAAAGCAGGTTGATATATTTCGGTGAAAGCATTTAGCAAAGAAACCACTTCATCCTTGGTTCGTTGCATTGTCTTTCAGCAAATGAACGCAAAACGTAAGTTTCCTGAAGATGTGTAGAGGGGTAGAGTAAAACTGCATCCGTAATCCATTACATTTTTGGAGGTAAACGAAATCACCATAATATATTTTTTCTAAAGTGCCATAATCACAATTCCACAAAGGAAGATATATAAGTGGCTATTCCTTTGTCCCCGAGTAGAAGCCGCCCATACGTATGCAGTTGTTCTGCCACTCGCCTGGTGAACCCGTGTTTCTGAACCATGACAATGTTTTACATGAAACATGCACAAATGAACGAACGACTGATTAGTTGATTCTGGCGGGGGTTTCAAAGTCCCCAAGAGATTGAGGACCCTTAGAAGTGTGTGCAATCCCCCCGTGCTTCCTTTAAAAAAAAACTTTCAAACAACCCATAAATCGGCCGAACTATTAAAACCACGGTTATTATGGAAAGATACTTCTGAATGTATAAAAAGCAACATACCTGTAAACCTATAAAACGCTGAGCGTGTAAAGGGACTCAGCTGTTTGTGTCCACTCAATGGACATATGCTCCCTATTAAGAGATTCATGTGGACATGCGTTTCGTGCTTGAATTAAAAATCTTTACTTTCTTTTGAAAGAGTAAAATTCCTTAACAGGCGATGTAATGGAAATGGGGTTCAGTGGGGATAACAGGTCGCCTCCTGAAAAAGTGAGACAGGCGAAAAATGTTTTGCTGAACATTTATAGAGGGTAAGGGTAAACAATAAACAATAATAATATGCAACATTCCTTTGTCCCCGTGTGGAAGCCACCCATTCGTATTTATTTGTTCTGCCACTCGCCACTGAAGCATGACAGTGTTCACACATGAAACACATACACTTGAACACATGACTGATATTAAAGGAGATTCTGATGAGGTCTGTACACCCTGACTGCAGATTCTAATTTGTTATCAATTTAAAGAGGCACTGGTGATATTTTTTTTTTTCATGTTTCACCGTCCCTACATACAACGGATCTTAAAAAAATATAAATGTGACCCCCCCCCCCCCCCACCCACTCCACCCCTACCCGAATGATAATTAAGTTGTGGGGCTTCTTTTTGAAAAAAAAAAAACTTCATGACACACATGACTTGGCCGAACTTTTGAAACCATGGTTATCAGGGAAAGATATCTTGAATGTATAAAAATCAACATACCTGTAACCCATAAAAATATGTCAAACGGTGGTCACATCACTGACTCAGTCCCCAGCGTTGACTAAATTGAAAAGCCCTCGCATTGAAAGCGGAGCCATGTGGTCTTTGGATTAAAAACCTTTATTTCCTTTTGAGAGAGAACATTTCTTTAGAGGCGTTAGAATTGATATGGGGAACCAATGGGGATTATAGTGGATCCGCCTGACCGCGTATTGCACGGAAATGCGTTTTGGACAGGACATGCGCTCTGGCCACGGTCTTAACAGCCAGTGAAAATCCCCGAGGCGCCTCCTGAAAAAAAGCGTCAAAGGCGTGGAGGACCTTTCAGCACAAAAGAAATAGGGGCACCAATTGGGAAAATATTAAAATTACTAATTATTCAGTTTAATAGGGCATAATCCCGCAAAATAAAACAAACTTGTCCTAGAAGAGCACACCACCGATACGTCTGCCGAATTTGGAGAGTCAAATCAGGTCGGAAGCAGGTAAACCGTGGTCTAGAAAAAAAACCCAACTTCGTATTAATTATATAGATAATTATTATTATATTTATTATTATAATTATAGTTGTTATTATTATTACGAAAAAAAGTTTTACAGAAAAGTTTGAAGTTTTACATATTTTATTTTTATTATTATTATTATTATTATTATTATTACGAGAAAATTTTTAATGATTTTTTTTCGTTCCTAGTCTCCATGGAAATCAGTCAGATCAACTTGAGCACACTTGAGTGAGCTACTACAAACTGCAAGCGAGCGAATAAGTCCATTATAAAAACGAGAGACAACAAGATCGCAGAACCTTATAGTCAAGGAGATAAACCCTAGTTCTGACCCTAGGTGTGACATTGGGTATGATTACGATTTTTGGCACAAAATGGAAGTCCAGGACCTATATCTTAATAATTCGACTGATGCCACTCTGGCATTCTGGGTCAAAAAAATTTAGGACTGTTTTAAATTTTTAATGTAAATTTAAAAAAATATAGTTTCCCGTTTTCGCGATAATAAAATCCTAGTTAACATGGTAAAGCACATCTAACGTACATTAGGCATTTTGAGACGTTTCTTTGGTGTAATCAATCCACTTGAATGGTTATCTAAGATTTTTATTGAAAATTTTATTTTAAATTAAAATAAAACAATCTGAATATATTTTCATATTTAAATTTTAAAAGACATTTTACCTCAAAAACGCCCATTGTGCATAATTTGAGTGTGGGCAAAACATTGGAAACATTAACTCAGCTGTATACTATGTTTTGAACTCTATAATAGAAATTTTAATGTCTTTAAATCACAAATATATGGATATTTCAAATTTCCTTGGCATTTTCTGTTAAACCGAGGGTGTCATTAACTGCATTAAATTTTAGTTTGCTAAACCAACTATAACTGGTCAAAGTGCATTTCTAATTGCTAATAAATGTAGGATTATGAAATCAAAATTATACAAATTTTAAATACTTGTCACCTTTTGCTATTTCAAATATATGAAATGCATCTAGCTCAACACAAGTTCAAATTGTTTGTTATGCCAAATTCATTTACACAGATGCTACACGGGATTTCGCTCTTAACTTAAAATTTTTGGATGCACAATTCGATACCACACTCTAGTTCACTGGTTTGATTACAGTTCTTTGCTCTAGGCACACTCTGGTGGTGTAACCCCGAGAACCTTGCTCTACAAAGCAGCGGTTATAGCAAGAGGAGATCTGGGAGGACAGCAGTGTATAACCGCTACATGAGAAACGTAATCAGCATGAGGTTTTTTTTATTTTTCAACATTGCCACAGAATGATAAAAAAGTTGCCTCTAAACTTGAAATATCCCAGGAGCATTGCATCTTTTGATAAAGTGGATGTTAAGGAAAAGTTTTGACAATTTCACTGAAAATAATATAAAAGACTTTAAAATATATATATATATATATATATATATATATATATATATATATATATATATATACATATATATATAATATAAAATTAGGGACAGTTTATCTAATTAATTAAATCTTCCTTGCGCTAAACTAAGTATTTCAAAAAGAAATAGTGCGGGTCATTTTATACATGTGCATGGCTGTCTATGGAAGTATACTCGGATCAGGTGAACTGAAAGTTCCTGAGGGTTCACATGGAATGAAATAAAACAAAACCATAAATCTAAAAAGACTTTATATCTCTATCCATACCCATTGTTATTCATCGCAGAGATGAAAAGATGTTTAAACAGCTATACCTATAGACAGCTATAGACAGTAGTTTTCAGGTACAGGATAGAAGAGTGATCTATTTAATGTATCGAAATGAATGTTTTTTTTTCTGTACGTATTTTTTACTGATTACATGGGCACATGTTGATTATATATTATCAACGAAGATAGTTTAAAACTAACCGATTTAGGGTATATGTGATGAAATTCTAATGAAAAAAACATTAATGAATGACATTTAATAAAGATGTATATTCTTGCACATTTTATCCATTTTCTGTAACAAAATAATATACACATATAACAGCAATAAGGTAAAAAAAGTAAATTATGTATATAAAAGCATTATAATTTTATAATTGACCTGATGCGGTTGTTAAATGTGTTTTATTTGCACATACATGGGCCTGTGTTTGATATTAGCACAAATTATCTTTATTCAACTGAAGATGAAGCAGCATGAAAACGGTAAAATTCATGATATAATGGATATATATATATATATATATATATATATATATATATATATATATATATATATATATATATATTGCTCAAGAAATGATTGCAGATAACCTGATATTGTATCAAGAGTGTACAGATCAATGAGGTAAAATATGCGAATAGCACAATCTAACGGGAACGATAACATACTGGAAACTTGCCTTCTTTTTATAACAATATTGCATACCCATAAGAAATATTTACTAACACATTTTAAATAATACTACATAAATCTCGACATATAAGATCTTCTGTTACAGGTGCCCCTTTTAATGTGTGACACGGGCGTAACTCGTGTTGTATCTGCCGCGCCTGGCCACGTGTTGCACTCTCAGTTTCATCCGTAATGGTTGAACTATCTTTGTCATGTTAGTCTGGGGTTTTCTCGCCTAGCCGGGCCGGGTCGGCTCACGGTAGAACCCTGGCGTGTAGATACACAGTGTTCTTTGTTCTAGTATGTTCTTTGAGCGTGTTTATTATGTGCGGTCCTTTAGATTGTTCGAAAAATGGAAAACTCTCGGCTTGAGGTGAAAAGTTATATAAAGAGGCGGTGTTTTTAAGCCGGGAGAGAGGTGAGTGAATATTCCAGCGGACACAGAAGCGTGTAAGTCAGATTGTGGAACCTATTCCGATAAGTGCGCCAATTATACATTTTTTTCTGGATTTGTGACGGATCTTGTTTGGTCTTCAGTTTACTTTCGGGATTGTTACAAGAGCTTTACATTGGACTGTTATTCTCTAAGAAGATTTATGTGAATTACTGTTCATCTAGTTTATACATTTTAAAGGACTTGTCGCTGTGACAGTGGTGGTATCCAGGTACTGTGCACTTTGTTAATTTTACTGTGTGATTATATTGATTTGCTGTTATACTGTGTTGTACTGTGTAATTGTCACAATGGTGTCTCGGACTGTGTTGGACGCCTCCAAATTGCAATATAGAAAATAACTTGTATCTGGGGATTGTTCTGTGATAACTGATTGTTATACATGCCATATCAGATTGTTATATGAAAACGGACGTTCAAGTATAAGTATAATGCAGAACAAATGCGCACTGGAATCCACGGCTGTAATTTCGTAGACGCCTGCACTTATGTAATTTAGTTTAAAAGTATATATTTGCTGTCGCCTGCGTAGAATATGTAAACAGCGTAGATTATGGTTAGACGTTCCGAAGCTTCTTGGTGGATTCTCAGCTCTGTATAAATGTAAACTTGATATGGATTTAATATGAAATAACTGTCAGGACACCTAGATAAGCATTAACTTGGATCAGCTACCAATTTTTAGTTAAGTATACATTTACATTCTAGTAATCTTGAATTTATTTAAATTGTTTGAGATGGTCAGTAAATTCTTAGTTTAACAGTATACTTCATACCAACGCCGAAATATGTGAACGTTCAAATTGTTTATAGAATGTATATAGTGTATATATTACGTTACGGAACCTAATATAAACAGATCAAGTATGCGTGATGAACACAAATTTTGTAATGGAGATAAAAAAATCAGATTCTGTAACACTAGGCAGCGCGAAATATCTACGGGAATGAATAAAGAAGTCAGTGGTTTTTTGTTAACAAATAACTGTAATGTATTCTTAAAACAACACTAACATTACAATACACTGAATCAATACAATTATACAGTAAAACAGCGGTATAACAACAAGTCAATACAATCACATAGAAAAATACCAACACCATCACAACGATAAGTCCTTTAAATGTAAACTCTCGGAGAATGACAGTCCAGTGTAAAGCTCTTGCAACAATCCAGAAAGTAAACTGAAGTCCAAATGCATAAAATCCAGGAGAAAGTCTTTAAAAATCTATAATTGCCGCATTCGTCGGATAAGGTCCTGACACACACTTCTGAGTCCGCTGGAATCTGCTCTGCGGCTCTCTCCCCCTGGTTCTTAAAAACAGCCCCTTTATATACCTTCACACCCCATGCCGAGAATTTTCCACTTCTCGAACAGCCCTACTCAACTGTTTACACGCGTTTCAGGAATTCTCTAGAAAACATCGCCGTGCCTCTAAACACCATGGTGTACACGTGATCCAGCCCCAAGCCAGCACGACAACAAGAGTTCAACCAGTATGGATTAAACATAGAATGTAATACGCGGCCAGACACGAGTGCCACAACAGGAGTTACGCCCGTGTCACATAATAAAAAGAGCACCTGTAACAATAATAGGAATTTACGATTTTTTCTATTTGCCTTGTGTTTTGCAAGTTTTGCTATCAGCGTCAATCAGATGCCCGAACTTACAGGAAGCACTCCAGTTTACCCTTTTCTGTGACCAATTTGTTAGTCTATAAATTGTGTTACATCTTTCATTGATATAGCATTGCACATAATCAATTGGAAGTATATATGCAAGTATAGTGTATTCTAACATTAGCTATCTTTCTCGTTTTCTTAACATCAAAAACAGACAGTTGCTTTTTCCTTTTTGAAAATGCTGAAATGACAACCTGGGCACACTTGAATACAAAAGAGTCAGAAATATCGACCCCTCTATCTGCCAGTAATAGATTTTCAGGTAATAATTTATTAAGAACCCCCACCCCCGAGTTCTCTGTTAGATATTTGTCATGGACACGGCCGCCCCATCCTTGAGATAAAAATGCTATGTCATATGACTCCTTGAATTGTGATGCCCATCAGAAATTTCGCTGTATTTTGATTGATGTATACAGGCAAAAGCCCCCCCCCCCCCCCACACTGTCACCACCACCGAGTGAAGCCCCCCTACCTTAATGATTTAGAGGACAAAAGCCGTTGTAAAATATATATTTTTTAATTCTCTTAATTTTTACTTTTTTTTAATTAAATGTATGACTACATTTAAAATTCTGCAAATTTATTCTTTCTCTAGCTAAAACAACATAGGTTTACTTCTAGCATATAGTACATTGATCCATATTAAAAGTGTCCTTGAAATAGTGAACTTTGAAACCGCAAACCGCTACGTTTAGTCCTGTATCGACAAGTTAAGTTTTAATTGCATTATAACACCATAATATATTTGCTGAATCTTGTTAAGTGCAATATTAGAGTTACCTGTAACACACAAGACTATAAAATAAAAAAAACTGTCATTAAAAATTACGCAGTCCAGTGTAAAATTTTACATGGTCATCACTACTAGAAAATGCAGTTTTATTGAACATATATTGTTCAACTTTTCTCTGAGATCATAAATTTCAGTGATGAAGTGATCTGCGTAAACACGGAAGTTGTTGTTTGTGGATGCGTGTATGTTGGTTGACCCGTTTATGTTGACCAGCCACTTGTTGTGTTTGTTTGGGGACAACTCCTTTGTCTGCTCTCCTTGATATCTGTTTACGGCATGGATCGTATAATATGAATTTTTGTAACTTCTGATCCAATCGAACAGCCAGCTACAGAGCAAAAATGCCCCATGTGGCTGAAAATATATACTACTAAAATTGTCCTGTCTGTTTGTCTCTGTAAACCCGCATGAATGGGCCATGACAGTGGGCCAGTTTGCTATCAGCGTCAGTCACATGACCTAACTTACAGAATGCACAACAATTTGGCCCTTCCACTTGCACACATTAAATTTCACGGCATCATCACATCGCAGCTCTGTCGGTCACACTGCCCTCCACCGCGCCAAGATTGGTTCCGTTTAGACCAGCAGACGTCGCTACCTTACGGGTTGGGGGGGGGGGGGCATCAACGGGGCCCCATTTTCTAATATTCTTATAAACATATGGATTACAAATTTTGATCAATGCTGCTATTCAGCTAATACTTATATCAGGAAATTCGGCTGATACTATTAAATGTCTCATGTTTAGACCCACAAAATTTAAACAATGAATATAGTTTCGGGCAAGAAGGCGAGATGGCGCAGATATGCAACTGGAACTAACATTGCCGCTGGTTCTCTTGCGAGGGGACGATTCCGGTACACACATGGTCCATATGTAACCAAACTCATGATCGGCGAACATCCAGACAGGTACATATCAGAAGCCAATAAACCAAGCCTGCTACCCTTATAATCCCATCCATACGATATCCCTATTCCACAAAAACATAAACCTACCCTTCACTGATGCAACGGCATGTTGACGGTCATATTACTAACATAAATACTACCACAACGTAGTTGTATCCTGTTTGTCTGATACTTACTCAATACACAGTCATTTCATGATTTGATATACAATCTAGTCTGGTTTTTGTCATTACTATGGCTAGAGAATACCGGTTCATACTCCTGACCTATACTTCGTTAAACCAACCTGTGTCCACCTGGGTTTTTTTTTCTCAATAATTTCCTTGAAAGCTGTATATGGAAGTAACGGCCTAATATGGTTATTAAGAATTTTAATCTCCGTTTTATGTTTCACAACTTTTTTTACTCTTTACAGTAATCTCACAGATTACATGTGTCCTTGCATCAGTAGCCATCGTTGTTTCAGCTGGTCATATATTTAAGTTTACCATGACACTATCCAATCAACAGCCGGCAAGTGAGGCTGTTCATAGCAAAACACAAGTCAACATGAATGGATTGAACAAACTATAGCTGTATGAAATAATTATAAAGAAATAATATAACTTTGACGACCATGGCATATCCCAAATCATTAAAGGAAACATTCGAACTTTTATTCACATTTTAAAGAAAATCCCTGATCAAAGGAGTTATTCATATCGAAACAGATATGATTAACAATCAAAAGTAAAATATAAGAAATAAATATCTTAAACATGAAAAACCTAAGAAATATATATATGGTACGGGCAATGTTTCGGGGGTGGGCATTGGCCTTGTATGTGGATGCGCACGGGCTTTGTTTGAGATGGGCCTTGTATGTGGATGGGCACGGGCCTTGTTTGGGGTTGGGCATGGGCCTTGAATGTGGATGGGCACGGGCCTAGTTTGAGGGTGGGCCTTGTTGTGGATGGGTTCGGGCCAAGTTTCGGTGGTGGGCATGGGCCTTGTATGTTGATGGGCACGGACCATGTTTCAGGGTTGGCACTAGGGTTGGGGTAGTGGTGGGAGTCGGTTCCTTTTCCATAATCGATCATCGGTTTGAGCAAACCGATCGATGATCGATTATTAATCTGTTCAGACAAACATAAAGAAATATGCAATCATCTGTGAAACTGTACTTCATTTAACCAAGCTCGCATGTCTGAGTAATTCTACCTTAAGAATATGAGTTCTTGCCTTTTAAATTTTTCTTTTAATACTAAGTTATGCTATTCCAAGTATAATTTTAATTAATTATAATAATCAAGAATTAAACCACAATTTATTAAGTTCTCCGTTCTCGCATCTACTGTGTCATGCTCAGTTACATACGGAAGTTATTTGGTAACACAGACTCATTATATGAAATGCGAGACAAAAAAAAAAACTAGACGACCAGAGGTCGAGCGCTTGCCGGAAGTTGAAATGACAGACAGACGGACAGACAGAACATATTGTGGGTTTTCTATTATTTGAATGACCCTCAGCGTTTGCTGAGAAGTTGTGGCCTGTAAAATGACATATCAGACAAAGCAACGAGGAAGCAGACAAAGCTGACAACAAAACACGAACAGACAGACATACTGACACATCTGTGATAACAGATTACAGACAAAAGCGCCGAAGGTGAAGAAGAGCAAAATTAGCGATAGTTTATGTAGGTAAGGTTTATAATTTTGGAGAGATAGCCAAAACATGATATGTTGGGGAGGTGAAAGTGCAGCGCCCCCTAGTGGCTATATCCGGAAAATGAAAAATCTGTTTTGATATATTAGTGTAACACATAAGATGTACCAGTTTTAAAAGGATTCCTGAAAAAAAACTGTGGCCTGTAGAATGCTATATATGAGACACAAGAACCAGCAAGTAGGCGGATTTTAGGACAACTGACAAACAGACACACTGACAAAGTGACACAAGATGGAGACCAGATGACATTAGTAGGTCATGGAGAAGACTCAGGGAAAGAAAATAAACCATAGTTTCTGTAATTGTGCCTTTGGGTTTTAGAGATATGGTCAATATAATGATATGTGTGTGAGGGTCATGTGCAGCGCCACCTAGCGGCCATATCCGGAAAATAGAAAAAAATGTTTTGAGATATTTCTGTAAAACATAATATGCATCAGTTTTCAAATGCTTTTTTAAAAACTGTGGCCTGTAGAATGCTATATGTGAGACGCAATAACCAGCAAGCAGGCAAATTTGAGGACAACTGACAAACAGACGGACACACTGACAAAGTGACACAAGATTGAGACCAGATGACATTATCAGTTTATGGAGAAGACTCAAAGGGAAAAAATAAGCTATAGTTTATGTAATTGAGGCTTTGGGTTTTAGAGATATGGCCAATGTCATGATATCTGTGTGAGGGTCGTGTGCAGCGCCCCCTAGCAGCCATATTCGAAAAATGAAAAAACCATTTCGAGATACTAGTGTAGGACTTATGATATGTCAGTTTCAAAAAGATTCCTGCAATAATGTGGCCTTTGGCGCAAGATGAATGAAATCTCGAAATATCTCTATTCACGAGATATTTTACGAGATACTGCAAGACTTGTAATAAAATCTTGTAGTACTCGTTGAATGTTACCTGATGCAAAAAACTAGATCACTCTAGCTTTAAAACTGACAAAGTTAGAAAAATAAGATCCCTTATTTTCGAATATCATGACTTTTCCCAAAAAAAATGTAACCATGGTTACGGCAAATTTGAGTCAGCTACACACCAGATGACAGGCCTTGGAATGACGATTAAAATGAGCTATTGTTGAAGAAGATACGACTAATAGTCACAAAGATATGAAGAAAAAAACGTTTTGAGAAGTTTTGACGACCTTGACCTTGACCTTTGACCTATTTTAACCAAAAACAATAGGGCACCTAGAAATTATGTTTTCCAATATCCCTGTAAGTTTCAAGGTTATTGTGGCAAAATTGTGGCCAGGAGAGTGGTGACAAACAAACAAAAAAACAGACAGACAGACAGACAGACAGACAAACAGACATACGCAACTGACCAATATGCTTGCCGAAATCTTTGATTCCGGCAAGCAACAAACAAACATACGGGACTGATCAACATACTTGTCGAAATCTTTGATTCCGGCAAGTAACAAACAGACATACGCAACTGACCAATATGCTTGCGGAAATCGAAGATTTCCGGCAAGCAATAAAGTTGTGACTGTGCCTCCAACATGTATGATAATAGATGGGGCCCGGAGAGGCCGTTACGGACCGCTGCACACGCCGGCCGCCCACCGTAAGGACCCTGCCGCCACTTGCGGCGACGGCGAGTGTCTTCGTGGTATGGCGAAAAACGGCGCGAGATTTGACGAGACTAACAATGTGACCCCTGAATGTGACTGCGAGTGTCAGCCGCTATCCAGCGCTGCAAACCATGTGTCTGTAGCGTGAAAAATGACAGAATTATAGGCATTTCTTTGAATGGTCACGTGTTCTCGTTTCACGAGAAACGGTGCGAGATATGACGAGACTTGCGATTGAACGGCTTAGAACTAGAGGGATGCTGTCTAACGCCAAAAACCAGACCTTTCTATCGCAAATATCAACAGAGATAGAAGCTGGAAAACTCCGAATTTTCAGATTGTCAAGTTTTACCCCAAAATTTGGTAACCATGGTAACGGCAGCACAAAGCAACATGTGCGAAGAGATAAGCCAATGTTCCTAGTTTCAGATACGACCAAAAAAAATGGTGTCACGTTTAATATTTTTTGAGATATTGCAGAAAAATGACATGTTACAGTGTTTCATGTACCACGCCCCCTGGTGGCTATTTCCAAAAAATGAAAAACTGATTTCGAGATATTTATAAATAACACAAAATATATCAATTTCAAAGCCATTGTTAAAAAAATGCAACCTGTAGGTCATATTTAATGAAATCTCGAAGACTCTCGTTTGACGAGAAATGGTGCGAGATTTGGCGAGACTTTCAGTTTTATCATGTCAAGCTGCCTATAAGGTACATAATGACCAAAACCAGACGTCTGTAGCTACAAAATTGACAAAGTTACAAAAAAATGGTCGTGTTATTTCCAATTTCCATGATTTTTGCCCAAAAAATGTAACCATGGTAACGGCAAATTTAAGTAAGCTACATGTCAAAAGAAAGGCCAGGTGATGACGAAAAAAATGAGCTATTGCAGAAGTGGATAAGCCTATTTATGGCGAAGTTATAGTGCAAAAACCGTTAACCATACCTGTCGTGACCTTGACCCTTGACCTTGGAGCAATGTTGACCAAAAACAATAGGGCACCTAGAAATTACGTTTTCGAACATCCCTGTAAGTTTCAAGGTTATTGTGGCAAAATTGTGGCCAGGAGAGTGGTGACAAACAAACAAACAGACAGACAGACAGACAGACAGACAGACAGACAGACAAACAGACATACGCAACTGACCAATATGCTTGCGGAAATCGAAGATTTCCGGCAAGCAATGAATCATTCTTGCCTTTAACATAAAAGCATTATGGAAAAAAAGTCATGATTTTGGTGTAATCGATAGTTGCCTTTGGTAATCGAGCGCTTGAAAGTGGCAGCAAACCGACTGACTTTCGATAAAAATTCGATGATCGGCCCATCACTAGTTGGGTGCCCTATTCAGGTATAATACGTATTGCGATATACTCAATTCGATACCCAATACGTTTTGACCATACGCTCCATTATTCTTTGGATAACATTTTCTGAAAAAAAAGCTCCGAGGATAAAATGCTTCTATTTTTTATATACAGCATATCTGTTACGCTCTCCTTTTTTGTTGGATATTAATTAAAATAAATGAAAAAGAAGAGTTAATAAAAATTACTGATTAAAAAATCTTTATCTTATATACCTCATCATTTCAAGCTGGCATATGCATAATTTTCTTTTTAAAACTTGGACCAAAATCAGCTGGACTAATCTCTTTGAGAGTGGAAAGGTAATCATTTTAAATGATGAGCCAAAATTATCGTTTAATAAATGGCTCAAGATACGTAATTTGTGGGCAGAAACATTTCCCAAACCAGTTTTCCTGAACCTCATTTATTGAATAGAGTACTGAAAATTAAAATAGCGATCTTGTTTTCTTGGCAGTCGTTGTTTGTCCTCGATATGACTAATACAGAATGCAAAGCGTATCGATCGTTAACCGTACCGACGTTGCGTATCGATTCGTATCGATACATTGATACAGCTCTAGGGGGCAGGGCCTTTTTTTAGGGTGGGGCAAGGGCCTTGTTTCGGGATGGGACATGGGCCTTGTTTTGGGGTGGGCACGACACATGTTTGGGGTTGGACACGGGCCTTGTTCCGGGGATGGACACGGGCCTGATTTCGGGGTTGGGCACGGGTCTTGTTTTGGGAATGAGTACAGGCCTTGTTTGGGGTTGGGCACGGGCCTTGTTTCGGGGTGGACACGGGTCTTGTTTTGGGGATGCGCACGGGCCTTGTTTCAGGGTGGACACGGGCCTTGTTTTGGGGATGGGCACGGGCCTTGTTTCGGGGGGTAGGCACAGGCCTTGTTTCGGAGGTGGATACGGGCCTTGTTTCTGGGGTAGGCACGGCCTTGTTTCGGGGATGGGGTCGTAATGTTACCCTCAGTTTAAAGTGTTGCAGATGAATTACTTTTCGTTCCCCTCAGCGGAGGGGGGGGGGGGGGGGGGTTAAAACGCATAATATGGTCGTTTCACAATAATTCTCTCATCCATTTATGTTACAGTTCCTTCATACTATCAAATGATGATACAAATTATTAATACAAATGAATACAATATGTCCAGGCAGAAGTTTGTCTATATTTAATGGATGTGTAGTTGTAGCATAGCCAAGTCTTAACAGACCCTGCTTTTCCTTAATGCCCTCATCGTGCTGTACAGCCGTTTCTTTTCAAAGAAAATTTCCTAAATAAGCTTGACAATGAGCTGTGTTGTTTCAGGCTCTGTGGTATGAATTATCGGACAACCTTATAGGAGAGACAAGTTTAAGGATTTATTTCTGTCTGGTACACTGTCATGAATGTAGTTACTGTAATGATATAGTCGTCAGGTGTTTTCTTTCAGTTGCTGATGCTGAATTGCAAATTTTGAAACGATATATGATAACGTTTTATGGCACAACGTGAGAAACTGCTTTTCGGAAAAAGATTACAGGCGTATAAATCTCCAGTTGTTTTCATTTGTTTTTAATTTCACAATGTTGCCATGAATACTATAAATGCTATGGTAAAATGGCATCAATGTGAAAATATCTGAACTGACTTTCTTCAGACTTTGTACGTTGATGAAAGCGCTCTCGCGTCGAAACTATTCAGGACTCTGTCGCGACAAAACAAATTATATATATATATAAGGAACACACATTTAGGCAACAACACTGTCTCACAAGAACTGTCCGTGGACTAGATCTGCCGACCAATGCCATTCTGCTCCAGGCTAGTTTGGCTTGGGTCCTCAGACAGTCCAGGTGTGTCTTACTTTTTTAACGTCTTTCTTTGGACGTCTGATGATATGACAGTCGAAGGTCAGGTCCTTGGGTGACACTTGCGTCCAGGTCGAGATTGATAGTAGAAGTCTATTGCGTGCCGGAGCACTGTTTTGGAGCCTGAGGCAATGAACAAGCAATCTGAGGCTACTGCGTTTGATCATGGATCCCACTGGTACTGTTTCGCTATGCTTATATAGATAAGAGTTGTGTATTCTGAACGGCCAGCGTTTCTCTTAGCCGATGTCTGTAGATCACATTTTGTCTGTCTGTGTCGGCTTTTGTAAGTGTCCCAAGGCAGAGTAAATTCTCGTGCGTTTATTTAGGTGATTTTTCCACGGTTCTTTTAAGACTAATGAATCAGTTTAAGGTAAGGAAAATCCGTTCTGTCACATCATGCGTATGACAAGGTAAGCTACCTTTGTCCCACATGCGGCGTATTTTCCTTTGTTCTAACTGTACGTTCAAATCTGCTTACATCACTGGGTCCTGAAAGGTGACCACATGTGCAAGTCAGGTTGCATGCGACTTTTCAAATAAGGCAAAGAACTGGTTTATTCTCATTAGCATAGTTAACTCCACCTCCCTTGATCCCCGGGCAAACACCTTCTTAGCTAATTAGGGGACCTTTGGTAAATCATGGGCATACACAACATTACATGTCAATCAAATGATAACATAGGGAAAAATTTATGAAAACGTTAGAAATAAAAAATTTCACTGATTTATTGCATTTATATACCTGAATCTAAAGGACTAAATAAAAGAGAGAGAGAAATTACGGGAATACTTAACTCATCTGCATTTATTAAAATGTACTGTAAAAAATAAGATGTATGTACGTTCTCAGGCAGCATTGATGGCTCTGTACACGCTTAAATCATTTTATCAAAGCGGCCCCCCAAGAAATGTTCTTACCAGGCATCATTAATGGCGGGTAAAAATTGCGGGTGGGCATACATTGTTTCCACTTGTAATCATTACGGGATAAAGAGATAAAATTAAATATATATATATATATATATATATATTAAACTGAGCACATTTCTCGGCTTCGTACCTGGAATCCGCTTGTGGAAGACTTTCATCAGTTGCATAGTCTTCCATCATGTCTAGAACCCGAGACGGCAACCGGTCGTCAGGTTCCGACACCATGTTTACATTGCTGTCCAAAACGTAACTTCTCAAGTTTGACATTCTGAGCGAACGCGATGTACAGCCAAAAAGTGACACGCGTGACCTCCGACCAAGAGGCGGGGCATGTGGGACAAATCAGTTATAGCCCAATGAAATGTAATACAAGCCATGAGATTTGCTTGGCTTGTGTAACTTGTACATATAGCTGTCGAACAAATCGCCATAGCTCTTTTCATTTTGTTGAAATGTCATCAGACAGGTATGAAAGTGTCAATTCTGATTTTGTTTGGATGACTCTGACATGCTATGCAGCAAATGTTTGGCATTCCGGAGCCATTGCTTAGAGGTGGAATATCAGCTGCAGTCATCCACATATTCGCTCTCATGGATGATATTTGGGTCTTCAAGTAGCCTTGGTGTGTTTTTTTTTTCTTCTCACGTCTATCCGGGAAGCTCCGAGTAAACATGTAAAGAGGACTGGACTTCGGCAGCTGCTCTGATTTTTTCTATTTGCCTTGTGTTTTGCAAGTTTTGCTATCAGCGTCAATCAGATGCCCGAACTTACAGGATGCACTCCAGTTTACCCTTTTCTTGTGACCAATTTGTTAGTCTATAAATTATGGAACATCTTTCATTGATATAGCATTGCAAGTAATCAATTGGAAGTATATATGCAAGTATAGGGTATTCTGACATTAGTTATCTTTCTCGTTTTCTTAACATCAAAAACAGACAGTTGCTTTTTCCTTTTTGAAAATGCTGATATGACAACCTGGGCACACTGGAATACAAAAGAGTCAGAAATATCGACCCCTCTATCTGCCAGTAATAGATTTTCAGGTTATAATTTATTAAGAAACCCCCCCCCCCCCCCCCCCCCCGAGTTCTCTGTTAGATATTTGTCATGGACACGGCCGCCCCATCCTTGAGATAAAAATGCTATGTCATATGACTCCTTGAATTGTGATGCCCATAAGAAATTTCCCTGTATTTTGATTGATGTATACAGGCAAAAGCCCCCCCCCCCCCCCCACTGTCACCACCACCGAGTGATGCCCCCCTACTTTAATGATTTAGAGGACTAAAGCCCTTGTAAAAGTATATGTTTTTTAAATTCTCTTAATTTTTACTTTTTTTTATTAAATGTATGACTACAATTAAAATCTGCAAATTTATTCTTTCTCTAGCTAAAACAACATAGGTTTACTTCTAGCATATTAAAAGTGTCCTTGAAATAGTGAACTTTGAAACCGCAAACCGCTACGTTTAGTCCTGTATCGATAAGTTAAGTTTTAATTACATTAGAACACCATAATATATTTGCTGAATCTTGTTAAGTGCAATATTAGAATTTCCTGTAACACACAAGACTACAAAATAAAAAAACCTGTCATTAAAAATAAGGCAGTCCAGTGTAAAATTTTACATGGTCATCACTACTAGAAAATGCAGTTTTATTGAACATATATTGTTCAACTTTTTTCTGAGATCATAAATTTCAGTGATGAAGTGATCTGCGTAAACACGGAAGTTGTTGTTTGTGGATGCGTGTATGTTGGTTGACCCGTTTATGTTGACCAGCCACTTGTTGTGTCTGTTTGGGGACAACTTCTTTGTCTGCTCTCCTTGATATCTGTTTACGGCATGGATCGTATAATATGAATTTTTGTAACTTCTGATCCAATAGAACAGCCAGCTACAGAGCAAAAATGCCCCATGTGGCTGAAAATATATACTACTAAAATTGTTCTGTCTGTTTGTCCCTGTAAACCCGCATGAATGGGCCATGACAGTGGGCCAGTTTGCTATCAGCGTCAGTCACATGCACACCAATTTGGCCCTTCCACTTGCACACATTAAATTTCACGGCATCATCACATCGCAGGTCTGTCGGTTACACTGCCCTCCACCGCGCCAAGATTGGTTCCGTTTAGACCAGCAGACGTCGCTTCCTTACGGGTTGGGGGGGTGGCAATTTTCTATCAACGGGGCCCCATTTTCTAATATTCTTATAAACATATGGATCACAAATTTTGATCAATGCTGCTATTCAGCTAATATTTATATCAGGAAATTCGGCTGATACTATTAAATGTCCATGTTTAGACCATAAAATTTAAACAATGAATATAGTTTCGGGCAAGAAGGCGAGATGGCGCAGATGTGCAACTTGAACTAACATTGCCGCTGATTCTCTTGCGAGGGGACGAGTCCGGTACACACATGGTCCATATGTAACCAAACTCATGATCGGCGAACATTTAGACAGGTACATATCAAATGCCAATAAACCATGCCTGCTACCCTTATAATCCCATCCATACGATATCCCTATTCCAAAAAAAACATAAACCTACCCTTCACTGATGCAACGGCACGTTGACGGTCATATTACTAACATAAATACTACCACAACGTAGTTGTATCCTGATTGTCTGATACTTACTCAATACACAGTCATTTCATGATTTGATATACAATCTAGTCTGGTTTTTGTCATTACTATGGCAAGAGAATACCGGTTCATACTCCTGACCTATACTTCGTTAAACCAACCTGTGTCCACCTGGTTTTTTTTTTCTCAATAATTTCCTGGAAAGCTGATATGGAAGTAACGGCCTAATATGGCTATTAAGAATTTTAATTTCAGTTTTATGTTTCCCAACTTTTTTTACTCTTTACAATGATCTCACAGATTACATGTGTCCTTGCATCAGTAGCCATCGTTGTTTCAGCTGGTCATATGTTTAAGTTTACCATGACACTATCCAATCAAAAGCCGGCAAGTGAGGCTCTTCATAGCAAAACACAAGTCAACATGAATGGATTGAACAAACTATAGCTGTATGAAAATGATTAAAAAGAAATAATATAACTTTGACGACCATGGCATATCCAAATCATTAAAGGAAACATTCGAACTTTTATTCACATTTTAAAGAAAATCCCTGATCAAAGGAGTTATTTATATTGAAACATATGATTAACAATCAAAAGTAAAATATAAGAAATAAATATCTTAAACATGAAAAACCTAAGAAATATATATATGGTACGGGCAATGTTTCGGGGGTGGGCATGGGCCTTGTATGTGGATGCGCACGGGCCTTTTTTTAGATGGGCACGGGCCTTGTTTGGGGGGGGGGGGGGGGGGCACGGCCCATGTTTCGGGGGGGGGGGGGGGGGGGGGGGCACGGGCCTTGTTTCGGAGGTGGATACGGGCCTTGTTTCGGGGGTAGGCACGGCCTTGTTTCGGGGATTGGGTCGTAATGTTACCCTCAGTTTTAAGTGTGGCAGATGAATTACTTTTGGTTCAGCTCACGGGGGGGGGGGGGGGGGGTTGGGTTAAAACGCATAATATGGTCGTTTCACCATAATTCTCTCATTCATTTATGTTACAGTTCCTTCATACTATCAAATGATGATACATATTATTAATACAAATGAATACAATATGTCCAGGCAGAAGTTTGTCTATATTTAGTGGATGTGTAGTTGTAGCATAGCCAAGTCTTAACAGGCCCTGCTTTTCCTTAATGCCCTCATCGTGCTGTACAGCCGTTTCTTTTCAAAGAAAATTTCCTAAATAAGCTTGACAATGAGCTGTGTTGTTTCAGGCTCTGTGGTATGAATTATCGGACAACCTTATAGGAAAGACAAGTTTAAGGATTTATTTCAGTCTGGTAAACTGTCATGAATGTAGTTACTGTAATGATATAGTCGTCAGGTGTTTTCTTTCAGTTGCTGATGCTGAATTGCTAATTTTGAAACGATATATGATAACGTTTTAGGGCACAACGTGAGAAACTGCTTTACGGAAAAAAGATTACAGGCGTATAAATCTCCAGTTGTTTTCATTTTTTTTATTTCACAATGTTGCCATGAATACTATAAATGCTATGGTAAAATGGCATCAATGTGAAAATACCTGAACTCACTTTCTTCAGACTTTGTACGTTGATGAAAGCGCTCTCGCGTCGAAACTATTCAGGACTCTGTCGCGACAAAACAAATAAGGAATACACATTTAGGCTACAACACTGTCTCACAAGAACGGTCCGTGCACTAGATCTGCCGACCAATGCCATTCTGCTCCAGGCTAGTTTGGCTTGGGTCCTCAGACAGTCCAGTTGTGTCTTATTTTTTAACGTCTTTCTTTGGACGTCTGATGATATGACAGTCGAAGGTCAGGTCCTTGGGTGACACTTGCGGCCAGGACGAGATTGATAGTAGAAGTCCATTGCTTGCCGGAGCACTGTTTTGGAGCCTGAGACAATGAACAAGCAATCTGAGGCTACTGCGTTTGATCTTGCATCCCACTGGTACTGTTTCGCTATGCTTATATAGATAAGAGTTGTGTATTCTGAACGGCCAGCGTTTCGCTAAGCCGATGTCTGTGGAACACATTTTGTCTGTCTGTGTCGGCTTTTGTAAGTGTCCCCAGGCAGAGTAAATTCTCGTGCGTTTCTTTAGGCTGACTTTTCCACGGTTCTTTTAAGACTAATGAATCAGTTTAAGGTAAGGAAAATCCGTTCTGTCACATCATCTGTATGACAAAGTAAGCTACCTTTGTCCCACATGCGGCGTATTTTCCTTTGTTCTAACTGTACGTTCAAATCTGCTTACGTCACTGGGTCCTGGAAGGTGACCACATGTGCAAGTCAGGTTGCATGCGACTTTTCAAATAAGGCAAAGAACTGGTTTATTCTCATTAGCATAGTTAACTCCACCTCCCTTGATTCCCGGGCAAACACCTTCTTAGCTAATTAGGGGACCTTTGGTAAATCATGGGCATACACAACAATACATGTCAATCAAATGATAACATAGGGAAAAATTTATGAAAACGTTAGAAATAAAAAAATTCACTAATTTATTGCATTTATATACCTGAATCTAAAGGACTAAATAAAACAGAGAGAGAAATTACGGGAATACTTAACTCATCTGCATTTATTAAAATGTACTGTAAAAAATAAGATGTATGTACGTTCTCAAGCAGCATTGATAGCTCTGTACACGCTTAAATCATTTTATCAAAGCGCCCCCAAGAAATGTTCTTACCAGGCATCATTAATGGCGGGTAAAAATTGCGGGTGGACATACATTGTTTCCACTTGTAAAAATCAAATAAATTAAAATTAAATAGATAAAATTAAATATATATATATATTAAACTGAGCACATTTCTTGGCTTCGTACCTGGAATCCGCTTGTGAAAGACTTTCATCAGTTGCATAGTCTTCCATCATGTCTAGAACCCGAGACGGCAACCGGTCGTCAGGTTCCGACACCATGTTTACATTGCTGTCCAAAACGTAACTTCTCAAGTTTGACATTCTGAGCGAACGTGATGTACAGCCAAAAAGTGACACGCGTGACCTCCGACCAAGAGGCGGGGCATGTGGGACAAATCAGTTATAGCCCAATGAAATGTAATACAAGCCATGAGATTTGCTTGGCTTGTGTAACTTGTACATATAGCTGTCGAACAAATCGCCATAGCTCTTTTCATTTTGTTGAAATATCATCAGACAGGTATAAAAAGTGTCAATTCTGATTTTGTTTGGATGACTCTGACATGCTATGCAGCAAATGTTTGGCATTCCGGAGCCATTGCTTAGAGGTGGAATATCAGCTGCAGTCATCCACATATTCCCTCTCATGGATGATATTTGGGTCTTCAAGTAGCCTTGGTGTGTTTTATTTTCTTCTCACGTCTATCCGGGAAGCTCCGAGTAAACATGTAAAGAGGACTGGACTAAGGCAGCTGCTCTGAGGCGGTCCAGTGCCTAACCAGAATTTTTCAGAAGAGACATGAACCGTGCGGACACTGGTTTATGTGTCACTTAGGAGGTTTCTGATTAGCTTTAGATCATCTTGGTGAACTATCCCAAACTCAAAATCAAACAGTTTGTTCCAATCACTCTGTCAAATTCACGACTGGGATCGAGCCCCAGATTATAACATTCTTACTTTATATGCTGGACACTTGCAGCCTTGTATTATTAGGTGTGGGTATTAATACTAACTTCATGCGCTGACCGCTCAAAACCAATGTTGGAGATAATTTGTGGGAATTTTTTTTTTAAAGGAGTGTAATTAACCCCCCTGTACATGGCTTCTGAAAGTTGTGAAATCGTGAAACAAAACGAGAAAATCATCATTAAGTCGCCCCTGTAAGGATACAAGGCTTATAAGGGTTGATGAATTCATTAATATATCAATATTTTTGGTCACATTGTTAGTGTGTGGAATTTCTCAGGTTTCCTAGGGTGCAAAACCATCAAATACAATTTTTTCTCCTTTTTCGTTTTTTTATAGGTTCTTTCTTCTGCCTGTGTTTGTGCTAGATCTAAAATATGGCTGATTATCAAAATCTTACCTTTCGGCACAATATCAGTCTAAAGTGACAGACTTTCACCTTGACCTAATTTTCATGGTCATACACTGCAAAGCGGCTTCCCGATTATCGCTCAGTTGAGTGCGTCAAGGGAGAACAGGATTCCAGTGATACCTAGCCGATAGCAAACATCTAGTTTTTTTTATTTGTTAACATGTAAATTACCTTACTTAAAATACTTTGGCATGATTTGCCTTCATGTAACTTACATTACATTGTTTAATTAGGTATTCACTATATTTGCTTTTTATTAAAGAAAATATATATTTTGTCAGAGCATAAAGAAAAATCAATATATGCAACTAATGATTTGCAATTATTATCGAGACTTTAGTTCAGTACATTTAAATTCCATTCAAACAAAAGCATAATTTAAACACATTTAAGTAAAAATGAACAGAACATCTTTTTATCAACGAAAACAGTCATTATATAATAAAGATATGTAATGAGGCGTGTTTACCAAATCTTTATGTGCTAACCCCACCAATATTGTATTCTTCTAACAATAACGGCTGGCAATATTTTTGTTAGAATCTTTAATTCAGGGTAACCTACATGTACATATCTCTCAGAAGTTGTGGCACACTGAAACTGGCAAAAAAAATCAGTTTTTACTCTTTTGCTCCTTTTGCAATTTTTCTTATATGTTATCATTGTTGTCTGAAATTCTCATCATCTTGGTTCATTGATGATCAAATGAGAGGCATGCACTCTCACACTCAAAGTTCAGTCTAATTACTATATGGTGTAAATGATGTACAAACTTAAAAGATCGGACCAGGCTTTATAAATATTAAGACTTCAGGTTAATTGTTAAAAAGTTGTATCTCACTCACAAAATAAAAGCACATGATGTACGTTTGACTAAACATCTTAATAAAAAATGCTGTATATTGTGGCTAAAGTTTCTCGCTCACAAACTGACCATTTAATTTTCATAAAAAAATGTTCAAAGATACTACAAATGATTCAACCTGTCTGGCACCATCTCTAAAGATACCCAAGATGTGTAACAAATAATAATGTAATCCATTAATTAATCATGGAGAAATTGACTGAATTTTTACTTGAAATGGAACAAGCATGCATGCAAAGTAAAATTTCACATCTAATAGTCTCTCTTTTTAGAAATATTTTGACTGATTTTGTGTAGACTTTGTTAATATCATGTAAAACTTCTGAACCAATCTTCAAAATAAAGCTACCAAACTTTTGTAAAAGACTTCAACATGAAACTAGAATACGGGTAGTCGACAAGCGACTACGTGTATCCGCCTAAATCAGAGTGGAACGGGTGAAGTGAGGCATGGATTAAGTGGCAAGGGGAAATAGAGTGAAGTGTTGCATATTAGCATGGATGTCTGCAGCCAAATTGTGTATGAAGGTTGCCCCCCCCCCCTACCACAAAATCCAGAAAGCCGTCCCAGCTGTATACATATGCAAAATTTAAGGCAAATAAGTCAAACCACTACATGTATATGAGTGATTTTAGCCCGTGGCAGACAATCAGATGGACGCTGAGCAGAAATGGTTGCAGGTGACGGCACCAGTTTTGCGTATGATAAAGAGCTATGTGAGAACTATACACATGCAAAATTTTGGCCCAATCGGTCAAACGGTTCCCAAGATATGAGCTTGGATGTCTGGTGGATAAACTAGAATGCAGGTGGCTCCACCTGTCATAAAATCAAGAGAGCTGTCGGGGATGTATAAACCTGCAAAATTTTAGGCAGATATGTCAAACCACTGCCGAGATATGAGTGATTTTATCCCATGGCAGACAAACAGACAGGAGCTGTGCAAAAATGGCTGCAGGTGGCGCCACCAGTTTTGCGTATGTTATAAAGCTCTCCAAGGGCTACATTTGTGCAAAAAAATTTTCCTGATCGGTCAAACAGTTCCCGAGATATGAGCTTGGATGTCTGCATCGTAAACGTGAATGTAGGTGGCGCCACCTGTCATAAAATCAGAAGAGCTATCCAGGATGTATACGCATGCGAATTTCAGGTGAATTAATCAAGTCACTGCAGAGATATGAGTGATTTTAACCCAAGGCAGACAAACAGATGGACACTGTGCAAACATGGTTGCAGGTGGCGCCACCATTTTTTGTGTATGTTATAAAGCTCTCCAAGGGATACATTTGTGCAAAAAAATTTTCCTGATCGGTCAAACGGTTCCCGAGATATGAGCTTGGATGTCTGCAGCGTAAACGTGAATGTAGGTGGCGCCACCTGTCACAAAATCAGAAAAGCTATCCAGGATGTATACGCATGCCAAATTTCAGGTGAATTAATCAAGTCACTGCAGAGATATGAGTGATTTTTACCCAAGGCAGACGAACAGATGGACACTGTGCAAACATGGTTGCAGGTGGGGCCACCATTTTTTGTGTATGTTATAAAGCTCTCCAAGGGCTACATTTGTGCAAAAAAATTTTCCTGATCGGTCAAATGGTTCCCGAGATATGAGCTTGGATGTCTGCAGCGTAAACGTGAATGTAGGTGGCGCCACCTGTCACAAAATCAGAAAAGCTATCCAGGATGTATACGCATGCCAAATTTCAGGTGAATTAGTCAAGTCACTGCAGAGATATGAGTGATTTTAACCCAAGGCAGACGAACAGATGGACACTGTGCAAACATGGTTGCAGGTGGCGCCACCATTTTTTGTGTATGTTATAAAGCTCTCCAAGGGCTACATTTGTGCAAAAAAAATTTCCTGATCCGTCAAACGGTTCCCGAGATATGTGGGTTTATGTGTGGAAACAGACGCACAAACGGACACAGAGCGCAGAGGAAAGGTCAGAGGTCAAAACAAAATCGGGGCGCAGCAGTTCACATGTGACCCGAACATAATCCCGGGTTTCGTAAAATTCCGCCCAGCGGTTACGGAGGAGTTCTCCGGAAACCTACGCGGCGGCGGCGGCGTGCAGCTGAAAACATAGTATCCGCTAAACTCTGTTTTGGCGGATACAACAAGCAATTATTCACATTTACAAGACCACTCTGGGCATGTATCTTAGGCAATTCCAGTTTAGAATTCTGCAGAACATACTTGCTCTTAACGGAAATCTATTTAGAAGGAGGAAAACAGACACAAAAAGATGCTCTTATTATTTTATTAAAAAGAATCTATTTATCATTTATTATGTGATTGTCATATTTCCTAAAACTAGTAAATTAAGTCTGGGCTGAAAACTTTGGATTAGAAATGTCAAGCCTCTATACACTGGCGCAGAAAAATCAGAAAAATGCGCCCTTGTAAATATGTTGATGTTGGTCTACAAGATTATGGTCTTTAATAACAGGAATAATCTGGCACCTCTTTCAATTGATCACTTATGAACAAGCTAGAAAGATATAAATATTTTGAACGCAAAGTGGCAGAAAAAAGGCACAAAAGTAATATACACGAGATTAAAAGGAAGCCAATTCCTCAAAATATACTAAACAAGAAGTGATGAACAATATTTAACGGCTTTATCATTTGCTATCCACAGCCAGGCGGTGACCCTTTCGGCTTCTTGAGTGTGTATATAACATGTGATATTTGTTTCAATTTTATGTTAACATAGTATGAAATGTAAACATAATTTGAAACGTCAGTGTATGTACTGATTTCACCATTCGATCTGTGACGTATTAATAATTTGGGAAACAATTGAATGTTCATTTTGTTAAACACATTAACGTAAAACATGAACTTGGAAGCAGAATGTTTTCTTGATATAGATTTTTGTATTTGTAACGATGTATCTACAGGAAACATATTCGAAAACGGGCTGCGGAGCCCGTGAAAGGACAGGTTTGCTATATTTTTGGGGGAGTAAAAGTAATATCTAATAGTCATGAAAAATCTAAAACTTAATGAACCATGACAGATTTTTAAGGTACCCGTATATCAAACATTGAAATTGTACTTGTTTTACACTGTAATTTGGATGAAATTCACTGTTGCATAATAGTCTTTGATGTCAATGATGAAACCTATTTTTCCAAAATTAAGAAAAGTACAGATATGAGATATCATAAAACAAGTGACCCATGGGTCATGACGCTCAGCCGACTGGCATGTTGACAATATGTTCTTGCACAGCAACAAATTAAGATAATGCAGGTGGCATCATAAAGGGGTGAACCCACCAAAGCCGACACGCGTCCCGACACGTCTCTCGACGCGCTTCACGACACAGATGACGTCCGGTGTGTCGCGACGTCCGCTTGTGTCGTGGCAGTGGACCAGCTCACACGACACGTCGTGGATAGGCACACGACACAAGAAGCGTGTCGGCTTTGCATCGATGGCCTTGCGACACGATCGAACATGTTCGATTTGTCTTGCGATGAAACGCCTGTCGGGTTGCGTCGGTTTCGTGTATCGGTCTGCCTATTTAGGTACAATATTTATTGCGATACACTTTATTCGATATCCGATACGTATTGACGATACGCTCCATTCTACTTTGTATATCATTTTCTGCATAAAAGTTCTGAATATATAATGTTTCTTAGTTTTTTAATAAACAACATATTCACTATATTCCGCATTTATACTTGATATTGAATAAATAAGAAAGACCAAATCAGTTAATAAAAAAACTGATAAAAAACTTTATTTTATATACCAGGTCCTTTAAAGCAGGTTTAAACAAACCTGAACCAAACCTCAGGGACTGTTCTTTCTCCTTGATGTGGATATAGTCTCATATCACAGGGTGAGCTAAGTTTGTCGTTTGATAGATGGCTTGAAATACGTAATATGTGGAGTACAAACTTTTCCAAAGCCCGTTGCATTAACCTCATTTACTTGATAGACTAGTGAATATTAAAACAACGATCTTGTTTAAGCCCTTTGCACTCCCCTTTTACACACCATTATTTTATATTCGGTCTGGAAAATCATACGCCTTTTCATTGTCATGATAGTATACAGTTGTTGAACATTTACCCCTCCCCTAGGCATTGATCATTCAAAGCATTAGTCAAACGGAGCTTTGGCCGGTAATTAAGCATCTGGGGAAATTGTTCCGCTGACATTGGATCAGGTTAAGGTAAAATGATGAAATCAGAAACCGATATACATGACCTACTGTGATCACAAAATTAGGGATATGGACAAAGTATAATGGGGACAAAGTATCATGTGGCCCCCATCACTTTTAAGGGAATGTAACTTGTACTTTTGTACTTAACGATTTCGAGATCATATTTTCAGTTTTTATTTGTTTCTTAATATTTATATCAATTCTCTTTCAATTGCGCATTTCATAACAAGAAATTTAGGATATCGTGAATGTTCAAACAAATAATGAAAACTAAGCAAAAAAAATTTTTATTCTCAAATTATATATATCATATTATGTGTTTTTATATTCTGGCTGGAGGCTATATACTGTCCTCATTATCATGAACGGTGCTTTTGACCGAACTCTGGTGCATTGCCCTCTCATATTTCCAGAAAACAGGTCTCATGTGAGTATCGCTCAAACGTGCCCGATTGTCATCGGAGCCTTTGTCTTTAATTGTTTAGGTCTTAAAATTCAAAATATAAAATATAAAGTGGTTATAGCTTTATTGCTAAACACTCGCAACAGATAATCTAAAACGTCCGGGTGTGTCGGTCAATTTGTCTGTTATTTTGGCTGCACGACACACTTCACGACACGCTAGGCGACGCAGACAGACACAGCCAAGTATCGGTGTGTGTCGCCTGATTTCTGTGTCGGCCTGCGTCGCGCTGTGTCGAGATGCGTGTCGGCCTTGGTGGGTTCAGTCCTTAATTCATGCATATTAGCTGAAGTTCATCTACACCCATAAGCACATCAAATTTGATGACAAGCCATCCAGCTGCTTCTGAGGAATCTGGCAATTTGTGTGTATTTTGCATTATTTCTGGGATACTAAAACATGGCCTGTAACTCAGATAATATAGGTCACAGGGACCTCAATTCAAGTTTCTGAGGAGAACTTCTGAGGAACTCTCAGGATGTCAAGTAGGAAGATTGAGGTCAAATGGTTATGATCTGTGCCCTGCTTTGGTATCAAATTTTCAATTATTCTGGAGGGTACTTATAAGCCCCATAGCGTGGGAAATATGGGTAACAGAGACCACCAGTCTGCAGAAACTGATGAAACATTCCATGGCCAATATCCATGCAAAGAATCATGTTGACCAATGCATTAGTTGTTGAGATACCTGAGCTTCTGTATCAAATTTTCCATTATTCTGGGGGATACTTCAGAGCCCCATAGCTCTGAGGTTTTGGGTAACAGAGACCTAATTTTAGGTCTCCAGGGAGACTTTTCATTGGCCTCCCGGCACATCAAGAAAGAAGATTCTAGGTCCAGTTGTTATGATTTGTGCCCTGTTATCAGTTGACCGCATCTTTTAAGGTATCAAAAATAGAGAAAAAAATTATAAAAAAAAATTGAAAAAATAAAGGTGGCGCCACCAGTCTGCAGAAACTAATGAAACACTCCATGATCAAAATCCATGCAAACATTCATGGTGAACAATGCATTAGTTGTTCAGATACTTGAGCTTTTGTATTAAATTTTCCATTATTCTGGGGGATACTTCAGAGCCCCATTGCTCTAAGCTTTTGGGTAACAGAGACCTAATTTTTGGTTTCCAAGGAGACTTTTTACGGGCCTCCCTGCATGTCAAGACAGAAGATTCTGGTCCAGTTGTTACGATTTGTGCCCTGTTATCAGATGACCGCATCTTTTAAGGTATCAAAAATAGAGAAAGAAAATAGTAAAATATCGAAAAAATACAGGTGGCACCACCAGTCTGCAGAAACTGATGAAACACTGCATGATCAATATCCATGCAAAGAATCATGGTGATCCTTGCATTAGTTGTTCAGTATTTGAGTTTTTGTATCAAATTTCCATTATTCTGGGGGGTACTTCAGAGCCCCATAGCTTGAAGAATCTGGGTAACAGAGACCTAATTCCAGGTTTCCAAGGAGACTTTTTATGGGCTTCCGCACATGTGAAGATAGAAGATTCTAGGTCAAGACGTTACGATTTGTGCCCTGTTAACAGATGACCGCATCTTTTAAGGTCTCAAAAATAGAGAAAAAAAATTCGTAAAAAATCGAAAAATTATAGGTGGCGCCACCAGCCTGCAGAAATTGATGAAACACTTCATGATCAATATCTGTGCAAAGAATCATGGTGATCAATGCATTAGTTGTTCAGATACTTGAGCTTTTGTATCAAATTTTTCCATTTTTCTGGGGGGGGGGGTACTTTATAGCCCCATAGCTCAAAGAATATGGGTAACAGAGACTTAATTCCTGGTGTCCAAGGAGATTTTTCATGGACCTCTCTGGATGTCAAGTTAGAAGATTCCAGGTCCAGCGGTTACGATTTTTTCCCTGTTAACGGACAGACGACCGGACGGACGACGGACAAAGAGTGATTGCTAAAGCTTAGATGACTTACAGTTAGCTGAGCTAAAAAAGACTGAATGATGAGCAGGAAGTGTGTAAAAATGTCTCTTAATATAAATCGAAAAGTACTCACTATAAAAATACTAAGTACAGGTGGTAGATATACTTTTTATTTTCTGTGTGACAGATTTCAAATACATTACAAAAAAGTATAATCTAATACTTAAAAAAGGAATTCGCTCCACCTCTCCCTCAATGTTCTCTGAAACCGCGTTGCGTATGACACTGCGCGATACCCCATTTTAAAGGTTATTGAACCCGCAGTGACATGGTTGGTATGAGAATAAATAATTCTTTATGTACTAATCATTTTGAGTGATTTTTGTGTGTTTTCCGACCTGAGCGGAGAGTATACTACCGAAAACGGCCGAACTGCATTCTGCACAGCCCGGAATGCGGCCTTGTGGGTCATTTACAATTCAATCAACCTCTATGCAGCACGGAATTAAGTTCTATCTTGTACATGAATAAACACGGGCGTGACTGACCCACTTGCAGGGTCAATAAATGTGAACAACAGGTTTTTCTCGATCCCTTGCGATCATTTCTTATGTCAGAATACAACAATGGTAGAAGCGGATCAGTGGGGCGGGGGGGGGGGGGATGGGGAGGTCCTATTTAGACCCCGCAACCGTTTTTGATGGACCTAGATCCCCCCCGCCCCCCCCCCCCCCGTTTACAGACATGGGGGAGGGGGGCATTGAGCTGTAACATCTCTCATTTTATCCATTTCTTTTCGCAGTTATTATTGACATATTTTCATTTTACCTACAATTGATAAAGTTCTGTTTCATTAGTTGAGGAAACTTATGATCAGCCCTGTGATTATTAAGACAGGGAGTCTTGGCCGTTATTACACTCTGTTGGGTCATAACACCGAGAACCCCCCCCCCCCCTCCCCCCCCCCCCCCCCACACACACACACACATTTCGCCTGTGAATGAGACCAGGCCCTCCCATTAGCCTGCTCCTCGGGTAATACTCGAACTCATCAACGGTACTCTGTTCAGTCCGGGGGGGGGGGGGGCTGCTTAGACCACAGAAGCCGGTCAATTACACGCAGATATGCGACTTGAACATATCAGTTACCTTACCAGGAGATTTGCATTTAAAGATATTCTGCAAGTTATAAGCGTAGGTGGGCACTTTCACCGTATAGATATCAGTATGTTATAAACTATTCAATATTTGGACTTTCAAGTTAAAATCCAAATGTTAGAGAAAGTTAAGTTTGGATACGCAAAGTCTGACTCAGTCATGCAAAGGAATTTAAGAGAAAAGGATTTCCTCATATTTTTGTGAAAAGTGTTTCATAATTTCCTCATCACTTGACATAGGTCAAATGTTCTCTTTATAGCAGGGGACATTTGGATCCGCCACTGGTATCCACGGTTACCTCATTGATATATAAATAAATCATTTTAATGAATAAATCATTTGGAGTGATTTTTTAGTGGTTTCTAAATTACGTGTACGCTTTCACCGGAAACAGCCCAGCTGGTTTCGGCAAAGATTGGAATGCCTATAATAACGGCCGCGTGTTAACCTAAACCCCTAAAAAACTCAAATGATGGCTTTCCTTCCCTCAACCTACACAATATATTTTTTCAGCTTACGCCACTACATCCAGATATTTTCGATATTGCAATTCATACATTACTATCAACCAGAATCTTGACATCTGCATCCCTCCTGATGTGATAATGACGCTTTACTCACCAACCAGTTCACAATACATCTCTCCGTATAACGTATATGAAATCTCTTTTTATTTCACGCACAACATTCCAAACTTCTTCCCTCCCCCCCCCCCCCCCCCAAAAAAAAGACGTAAAAATCGGGGTAAACCGAACATATCAGCTAGTGCTTTAATAAATAGGGTATTATGTTTCCCGTTTAGGTTACTTCTAAAACAATAAAACTGAAGAAAAGGGGATAGAGTATCGTTTTTCCTACATTTGTAAAATAATACCCAGCCCTACTTCTATCTCACTGTCCAAACACTGTCGGCGGTCAATCTTCCTCGTCTGATCCCATTTTGTGAGGTTCCCAAGTACGGTTCTAGCGCTGTGGTGATGCGTGTTGTGTAGTATTTAGTCTATCTGGCTTGCTTAACACTGTTCCTTGAGCTGGACGTTTGGCCAGTTTTTTTACCACTTTCTGTGGACAGATTGATAGTCTTGGCTGATGCCTTTGGGGTTCCCCAGGGACTCAGTATGGTCCAGAAACACTGCCAGTATTTCTGAAGGGTAATCTCCAAGTCTTGTTCCGATATGGGTTTTGACAAAGTTGAGGAATCGTTGTTCTTTTCTATCTTGTCTCTGAAGAAGAAAGTTGAAGAGAAATGGTGTCTGATGTCTGTTGCTGTTGGGTGAGGCTGGGCGGTATTGGCATCATTTTCATCATGGACAACAAGGCTTTTGGTGCAGCTCAGAGTTTTGTACTGTTTGTACTCTACTTCCTTGGCAAGCATTCCACTTTTCAATTTGGACAGTCTTCCAATACGGTGTGAGATAGCTTTAAGGATAGTTCAGAACTATAATCACCTATCATGCGCAGAGTATATATTTCAAAACTGACTATAGCTAACCAAATTACAGCAATGAATGAAACTGACCATGTTCAGAATATAAAAAACATACTTACATATCTAAAAGAAGTTGATCAGGCTTTGTTTCTTGTAAGGGGGCAGAGTCAGCTCCCATGAGAGAGCTGACTTGTCAGACCAGCAAAGTCTCATCCGCATGAAACCTGATTCCAGTCTCTCTTTGAAAAGCCAGACAAGATGAGTTTAAGACAGAAGGCAGCTTTTTATAATCAGAGATATACCAGTGATAATATAATCATGGTGGGCGCATGTTCATTACTGCAACATTGAGAGTGCTGAAAATGTGAGAAAACTAAAGTGAATAGTGGTTCGCGGACCAAGAATGGCTAACAGATAATCTTTAAAACGAAAAGTATATAAGTTTGTAAAATTTAGTGAAAACAGCACCTAAGACTTGTTACCTAATTCACCAGGATCTATACTATTTTATACTTTACATATACACAGTAATAATTTTCATTTTATTTATTTATTTTGACACCTAGTCCACCTTTTAAATTAAGATGCACATTTCACATAACGCAACTAAATGGACAAACTCAATAGCAATCCGTCCACTATACATATAGCCCATAAGTGTTATTAGTGTCTCTGGGGGTAAGGTATGATCACCCCTCAGATTCTGACATTCGTTAGATATATGTCTATTGTTACAGATGTCTGTTTTATTGTGAGTTGTTGACATGTTTCTTTTATTGTGCGCTGTTTACATTCTGATTCGTGTTTGGCCCAAGCCCAGGGCGTTGCTATCCTACCGCGTTCCGTGTCTAGCTGGCCGGGTGCGGCCCACGTGTAAACACAGCGGTCATGCTAGTCGGCCCTCGTGTGAACCCTGATATGTAGAAACACAGCATTCGTTGTTCTAGACGTTTCCTGTAACGTGTGTACTATTGGGTTCTTTGGATTGTTCGAGAAATGGAAAGTTCTCGGCTTGAGGGGGAAAAGTTGTAAATAAGGGGCTGTGTTTTAGAGCCGAGAGGGAGGACAGAAATATTCCAGCGGACACAGAAGAGTGTAAGTCAGTTGTGGACCTTTTCCGATAGGTGCGGCAGTTATAGATTTTCTTCTAAATTAGTGACGGATCTTATATAGTCTTCAGTTTGCTTTCGGGATTATAACAAAAACTTCACTTTTGGATTACAACGGATTGATTTCATGGATGAACTGGACTGTTATTCTCTGAGAAGATTTATGTGAACTGTTCATCTGGGTTGTACGTTATAAAGGACTTGTTGTCGCTGTGACAGTGGTGGTATCCAGGTACTTTACACTTAATTTATATACTTCTATTGATTTACTGTTTTACTGTTGTTATACTGTGTAATTGTATTCATTTGGTGTATTGTAATGTTGGGGTTGTTTTAAGAATAACTTATAGTCTTTTGTTAACGAAAAACCACTGACTTCTTGATTCATTCCCTAGACATTTCACGCTGCCTAGTGTTACAGAATCGGATTTTTTTTTTATCTCCATAACAGAATTTATGCTCGTCACGACTCCGTGATCTTTTGATACAAGGTTCCGTAACACTTATCAAATTGTGGCTTCTTACTTGTACAAGCATTGGTACATTATAACAAGGAACTTTATATAAATGTCTAGGTCATACAGACTACATATTATCTGAAGCAAATTTAACAGCATTAGGATGCATTGGAGTGGCAGGTTGGAAGATTACTCAGGAAGTATTTTACTAATTTTTACATGAATAAGGGGACATTGTTCACCGCATATATTATCTCCTCCCATATATGATCACACAATAAACCGTGTATCAACACATACACAATACAGTTTCACATGCACAATAATATGTAAACTATAAAACCTTCCAGCCAAATCTCTCACTTAATTTTTCACGTTTAATGTTTAAAATATAATCTTAAACATGCAAAGCCGCCCAGTGAGAGATTTGGCTGGAAGGTTTTATAGTTTACATATTATTGTGCATGTGAAACTGTATTGTGTATGTGTTGATACACGGTTTATTGTGTGATCATATATGGGAGGAGATAATATATGCGGTGAACAATGTCCCCTTATTCATGTGTGATGCATACATTTATGCAGATTTTTTCCCAGGATATATAGCGCCCCCCCCCCCAAAAAAAAAACACACACACATTTTTAGATGTTTCTATAGCCTGAATTCACAAACACATTTTATTATACCGGTCCCCTTTGCACAATACTAGTATATAAGTGTGTAATTATGAGAATTTCCCAGACCATTGAGTAAATTAATAGAGCACTTGGCACATTAAGTCTATAATGTTAGTGTGGTGGCTTTTCCTTAGTTTCTTATAATTAAGAGAGTATTTTGCAAGACTTTTTAAAGTGAATTATTAGAGCACTTTAAGTGTCAGCTTGATCACATTTTATTTACTTATGAGGGCAGCCGTATGACAGCTGTATATTATTATGTCAGAAAAGTTTGAAAGACATTGTTCCAATGTTAATTATGAGAGCATTCGTCTTGCTAGTACAGTAATAATTGTTTTTGAGTAGATTATGATACGATTTTGAAAGATTTTGTATCATGTATCATGAGAGCAATTGTTAGAGTTTATTTTCATTATGAGACCAGTTCATATGACTTAGTTTTAAATTAATTAGCATATTACCCGTCCTTGCATAGTTAATTTGGTTTTCCGATAGACGACACTGCGATAACCCCTTCGCTATATCATTTCAAATTTTTCAGGAATTGTTGGATATACTTGGCGTCGTTCAGAGGAGATCTATGGCACAGGTTGAGTGGCACCATCGATAATTATAATATGAATTATTATTATTAGAGCATTTGTGAGGTTTTTGTTAAATGCATTATGGGAGCAGATCCAGGTTAGGTACATCTGTGTGCATGCACTCAGCGGACAAACAGCAGAATGAACTACAGCATCTGATGAACTGTATACACCATTAATGTATATCTGATCAACGTGATAAATCACATTTACCGACGATGTAACATATCAAGTCAAAATCCCCGAAGATTGACTTTATTGCGTCCTTTCTTAAGGGTTTACTGTGCATTATTTATTTAGATATATAACCGTGTTGTTATGGCGCCGCTAATGCATGCTTTTAGTGCAGAATATTGACCCATTCAGCCCCACACCAAGACGGTCCGAGTTATAGAGGAAACAGACTTCTTACAGACCTTTTACAAAACCAATTAAGAATGGGATCCCTGAATAATATATGTCCTGGACTCGCAAGCCTTCTTACCGAGGATGGTAAGCGGCATCGTATATGCAGGATAACACAATTGAAAGTACGCCATCTGGGCCCGCGTGTATCAGTGTCATACCATTTTGTAGTAAACCCAAAGAAACGTCCCAGGATTAATTTTGGCACATTCGCCATTAAATCAATTACGGATCAATTATGGATGTGTTTACTGGCATCTGATTGTTAACTGTTCTAAAATGCGATAATTTTTAAATAAATCCAAATTTCTCAACATGTTTTATTTGAATAAGAGCCCATAATCAAATCAAATCTAGATTAAAGCGCACTTCAAATATTCAGGTGAAATTTCCTGCTTTTAGAACATGTAAAATATTTGTCATAACAATAAATAATCCAAGTCACGGAACATATTTGTCATTCTTATGAGAATCTTCATATACTTAAAATATAATGTATATCAGCTCCTGTCACCCAGGACAACTTTACGTGTGTGATTGTGTACTACTGGGTTGGGATACTGATCATGTAGAATTCCTGGAGTAGATGTATATAACAGATGTTGCTCTTGTAGGATCCCTGAGAGTAGATGTATATAAGGGATTTTTTTTGTAGGATTCCTGAATGTAGGTCTATATAAGGGATGTTTTGTTGTAGGATCACTGAGTGTAGATGTATAAAACAGATGTTGCTCTTGTAGGATCCCTGAGTGTAGATGTATAAAACAGATATTGCCCTTGTAGGATCACTGAGTGTAGATATATAAAACAGATGTTGCTCTTGTAGGATCCCCCAGTGTAGATGCATAAAACAGATGTCGCTCTTGTAGGATCACTAAGTGTAGATGTATAAAACAGATGTTGCTCTTGTAGGATCCCTGAGAGTAGATGTATATAACAGATGTTGCACTTGTAGGATCCCTGAGTGTAGATGTATAAAACAGATGTTGCACTTGTAGGATGTATAAAGCAGATGTTGCTCTTGTAGGATCCCTGAGTGTACATATATATAATATATGTTGTTTTTGTAGGAACCCCTTAATGTACATGTATAAAACAGTTGTTGTTCTTGAAGGATTCCTGAGTGTAAATGTATATAATAGATCTTTCTCTTGTAGGATCACTGAGTGTAGATCTATGTTCTGCTCCTGTTGCTATGCTCCTGCATACAGCTAATTTTGCACACTGACAGGTCTTCGTCAGTGTAAGTACCGCTCCAATCAAGTGCGAATCAATTTTATCTTTGCATTCCTCTCTGGGCCTCACGTTTAGGTGATCACATGAAACAAGACAAGGAAGCCCTTGGATCTTCCACTCCGGGCAGTATCATGTAATCCCGGGAATAAAGCTTTTTATACAAACGACGCAGGTGGCGCCCAGGCGTCTGGGTAACGGGCAGGTTTGGTGTACTGACGAGGCGGCGCCATAATCTTATCACAACGATCCACCACTACCACAATTCCTTTTTTGTGCTACAGGACTGAACACAACTGTAAAATCCCCGTCAAACTGGAAGCAGTATGAGCCGGAATACCGTCGGAATGAAAATTCTGTGTATATTCGATGTGCATTCTAAAATTTCTTGTGGCCCATTCTTCTGGCTGGCCTGAATGTTTTGCTCATGCTCAAATCTTAGTTAAAGATTTAACCTGGAATGCACTTCGGATGCCGTCGGAATCTTTTGATTTCCGCTCGGATGCAATCGGATCATCCCAGTTTGCGCTCGAATGAGTCCAGACGTAATTCAGAACACCGAGAAATGCATAAAAAAGCGCCCAGCTGCCGCTGGAACTTCAGTTGGCATCGAGGAATCGCCTGGTCAACGTTACGTCATGCCGCCAAGGAATAAGGAAGCCAAGGTCAAGATCAGTGGGAACATGAATGGCCGCGGCCATGGACGGAGTAGAGGTGCTGCAGCCCAAGGAGGTCTTAAAGGGCCAGCTCCTGTTGTCGAAGATGCCCCAGCACATACAGAGCCTGAAGCTGAGTCCACAGCCCCTCCCCCTGCTTCCCAGATGGGCATATTGGCCTAAATCCATCAGCAAGCAGAACAATCCTCCTCTGACAGTGAGATTGATGAAAATGCTAGATTCGGCAGCATTTTATACCCTATCGGGGACCGTTCCGGCGGCATTCTTGATACACTAGGGACATTCGTGTTACATTCTAAGTACACCCGAAGTTCATTTCAAGTATTCGAGCTGCATTCTGTTTGAATTCTTGAACGTTCGAACAAACATCGGCGGCAATTCCGGGAGCGTTCTGACTGCATTCGAGGTGAATTCGTACAGCATTCGGGGCACCTTCGGAACAGACTATTCTGCCAGCAATCGTATCGCACTCGTACGGTATTCGAAGTGCATTCTAAATATTCTGACTGCATTCTAACAGCATTCTCAATATTCCTACTTTGTTCCAACTACTTTCGAACTGCATTGGAGAGCTAATTATACACACGGAATGTGCAAGAAACATTCGAGTCGGGTTCGAAGCGCATGCAAAGTATTTGAACGGCATTCTTACAAAGCTGTAAGAATTTAAGTCAATTTTAAATTTCCTCCAAAATGTGGCGCGAATTTGGAAAATTCTTCATTCCGGTTCTGCTTGATCGCTGCTGATTTCGAAAAAGTATTACGGGGGTTAAAGTTAGTGTCCAAAGGTGTGAGCTATACCTTGAGAACATTGGTTTTACCAGGCACTGCGCATCCAGCTCCTAATTCTAAATCCGCTTTCTTTGGCCTGATTACACCTGGACACCGGCTCCTATGCCAGAACCAGTGTTATCAGACTAACGTGGGAGAGTAGGTGTCGCATGTTTAATATTTGGATACCACACTGTCATTGGTCTAATTAAAATTCTTTGCTCTGTGTGCACTCTGGTGTTCAAATCATACAATCTTGCAATCATACAAAGCAGCGGTTACACGAGAGGAGATCTGGGACGACCGCAGTGTATATCCGCTGCGTGAAGAGCGTGGTATGAGATTTACCTTCAGACAGACTATTGGCATTGACTTACACTGGTTCGACAGAGAAAGCAACATTGTGAGTTGATGGTTGTGACATCAACCGAGTGTCCTGCAGTTGTAACTTAAACAGAAGGAGACCCTTAAGGATTCCTTGTCGATCCGAGCGTTCAGTCACCTGTAGCACTTGCATGGCGTTTAAAGAGACATCCGTGTTCAAGGAATAATGCAAGCATTCCGCACAACTTGCGTAAGATCAAGTGATCGCGTGACCTCACGGCCTACGGGGACTGTTGTGTTTGAAGCTTAGGTCTCACTTATCACGTTATGCCTACGATTCCCCGCGTTCTTGGATGTCGTGAAAGGACTTGGTAGGACGTGGACTTTACCGTATAGGACACCGTAGGGGGACGTGAATGGTCGTGCGGGGTCCCCGTTCTCTTTGACATGTTTAAAGGACGGGACAGAACGTGGCCTCTGACACTGTGTAGGATATTCCATATTCACTTAATAGATAACCCCTCACCCCTACATTATAAGTGGGCTCGCCCATTAATGCCCGGATAATGAATCACGGCCAGTTTAGGGGAAGGGCATAAGATTGAGTCTCGAGGTAGCGGGCCTGGAGGCCAGACCTCCAGGCCCCGCAGGTAAGTCCCTTAGGGAGTAGCTGGGGTCCCTTCGTATGTTTAAGAAAATGGAGCCTGTTAAGCAAAGATGAAGAGAGTAACCGGCCACGCTTCAGATCTTTAGTAAAGCGTATACCCGAAGCATACCCTCCGTATCTGTAGTAAAGCGTACACCATATGCACTGACTGACAGTATACTGTTTTGGCATGTTAGTAATAAGCATTGTAAATTCGGACAGGTTTTTAGATCTGTTGGTGATGTTAAACTTAAATTCCTGTGTTGTTTTCTATTACCTGTTGGAAAACCCTACAACTGGACCTGAGCACGGTTAATCCTCTTGTCATCCCAGATACCGTAGGAAAACGTAGCTGAACGTGGTAACCGTGTCGCTGCCGTGACACTGACGTAGGATAACGTAGGTGACGGTAGTGGTACTGTAGAGAGAACGTGGCGAGCACTGGGACGAACGGGGCCTATCTACCTTCTTCTGCGGCAAGCAACGTTTTACCGTAGGAGAACGTGGTTATAACAGTCTCAATGCCGTAGCAGCAACGTAGATGAACGTGAAAAACCGTGGAGAGAACGTGCCGAGAACGCGGTCTTCAATTTCATCACGTTCATTCCCGACACTGCCACGTTCGGGTTTGCCGTAGCTGAACCGTGAGACACCGTTCGAGGACGTTGTAAGTGAGACCTAGGCTTAAGGGGAAACTTGACACTTTAAACTACCAATGGAATCTCTTACCTTTAAACTACCAATGGAATCTCTTATATATTTTGCACATGATATCTACAAGGCAAACTTGATAAAATTATAAATAAAATTTGGAGGTCAATGTGCTTATTTTTGCAGTATATGAAGTTGAAACGGGAAACTTGTGGAGGGGTTTTATATGATATTATAAATTGAGAGGGGGGGGGGGGGGCAAAAGTTGCATGTTTTAGAAAACTGACAAATATATATTTCATAATATTCTTAATAAACATGTAGAATTAAATATCAATCTCATTTAAAGACAAAAATGTGTATACCAATGAGATAAATTTTTGAAATATTAGGCCAAAATATGAACATTTTGGAGATTATTAGTTTCGTAAACCCCCAAAAGGTGGCGCTGACGGTTATGAGACAGAGGGCAAGTCCACACTAAATGGCTTCTGGCGTCAACAATATATAATCAGGTTTTAAAATGCCCATTTAAAAGAAATATAATTATCAGCACTAAAAACTATAGGTATATACTAATTATCTTCTTAGAATTACACCATCAATGTCACTTACTATCATGTGGTAATATTTATGCTCCGTTTTGTCATCAACTTGCAACTGTCAAAACTGACAGTTGACAGGATAGCCATTGGTATATTTCTGCACTTGAGCCTTTTCTGGTGATATTCTTTTAAAAAAATTCTAAGTGAAAATTTGGTACTGTTTAAAAAATAACTAAATAAAGCTTTTACACTGAGCATTTCTACAATTATTGTTTATCCTAGTTACTTTTCTCAAATGATGCCCTGAAGCGATGACGTTTTCAGGACACATACGTGGCTGTTCTTTTTCCTATATAACATCTACAAAATAGTTGAAGTTTTGGCCTCTTTTAAATAATTTTGCAGAATAAATTCTGATATTAATCTTTTTAACCTCAGGCTGAGAATTTGTTGTATCTACAGTCAACAAGATCAAGAAAATCAGGGCTTGTGTCTTCTTTTCTCACCATCTTGGTCCGAATGCAGTGAAGTCAAAATCCGGCACCCCTCCAAGCAGCCCCGAATAACCATTTGGATAACATACCCTTGATTGGCCACAGATTTAAAAATATTTGACTGATAAAATTTTGTTTGAGATTATGCTAAAAATACATAAAATCAAACAAAAGGCTTCTTTTAAGGCCTCTTGCAATAAAGGCTAGAGCCAACAATCGCAGGCCAAACCATTCACACTAGGTTTGGTGACCCCAGGTCATGTAAACAAATACGACCACATGATCTTCATGACAACAAAATTCTCAAACGGCAAAATATGTAGCCTCATGACAATATTATACCACCAGATATTATAATTTGCAGTGCCATCAGGAGATGTCCTGACTGACTTGGTCCAAAAATACGTACATGTTCCCGCTGGATGAAACATTGATGTTTCGGCTCATATTCGGCCTTATTACGGTTAACAGACACACGTGGACTGACCGTTTACAAACACGCAGAGCCACAACAAGGTCTTAAACAGCCGTATGTGTGGTACTGAGACTGTGTGCCGGGATGATTTTGCTGAAAAACTTTTGGTGAAAGCAAATTTGAACTGAGTGTGAAAGAATAGACATGATATTGCTCCTGATTATGTCCATTTTAATATCGCCTCCCAGATCTATACGAAAGGGACTAGGAAACACGGAAATAGGTGTGAAATTTTAAAATTATTAACTTTAAATATATATGTGTGTGTGTGTGTGTGTGTGTGTGTGTAAAAGTGGCTTTGTTCATGTAGAATTTTCTGACCATAGATATGGATCTTAATTAAGGCGAGTTTGTTTTTAGTGTGATAGATTTAAAAGAAGGGTATAACTGATGCTCATATAAGAAACCTGACTGTAGATTCTGAGTAGACTAGAAATCCTAGCAAAGCTTCTGACTAGGGACTTATCCAAAAATTTCGAAGTAAAACCTCGAGGCGAGTCACCAACATCAACACCAGAATTCGGCTATCCCACCCACACGGGCCTAGTTACCACAAGAACATATATATATATATATATATATATATATATATATATATATATTGTTACAATATATTAAGTTTCATTTTCAAATTGTGGTAATTTGGTGTGTGACAGATAATGAGGTTTCCTGTACGCCTTTAACAGATGAAAGTATGCCTGAGAAATAAGAGACGTCTGTAAGGTCTTAACAAAATATATATATATATATATATATATATATATATATATATATATATATATATATATATATACCAAAATTTCACAACCAGCTGCAAATAAAACCTCACAGAGTTAATATTACTACTACGAGAACGATAATACGACAGTAAGGGTAATATGGCAGTGGTAAAGTTGAAGAGGGCTAATTTCAAATCTAAAAGCAAACCAGTGCTGACACATTGACATAAAGAATGCCACATTCTGGATCCCTGGTTAAAACCCACGCGACACACGCTGTATCTCCCTTTGCGCTAATTTGGAACTGAATGGAAAAAGGCTGAAGTAGCTACCGTCTCGAAGCCTAACGCCGACAGACAAACCGGGGAGCTGTTTGTGCCTCTTTCTCTCTGTGTTTCCATGCAGACATGCCAACTTGCTTAACTATTGCAATAAAACTTTATCATCGTCTTGTTTTGTAATCACATACTTCATCTTTAGTACAGTAGAAAACGAAGAAAGGCGCTTTTTAATCCTTAAATTAAGATGACTTTCTCAACACATAGGTTTATAGATTCGTTTCATTAATACATAACTTTAACTGATAATCTAATCAGTATGGGCGATATAAAATGCAGTTGTACTAATCAGTGTGGGCGATATAAAATTCAGGTGTACTTATGAGTGTTGGCGATATAAAGTGCATTTGTACTAATCAGTGTGGGCGATATGTAATTCAGGTGTACTTATAAGTGTGGGCGATATAAAATTCAGGTGTACTTATGAGTGTGGGCGATATAAAATTCAGGTGTACTTATGAGTGTGGGCGATATAAAATTCAGGTGTACTTATAAGTGTGGGCGATATAAAATTCAGGTGTACTTATAAGTGTGGGCGATATGTAATTCAGGTGTACTTATAAGTGTGGGCGATATAAAATTCAGGTGTACTTATGAGTGTGGGCGATATAAAATTCAGGTGTACTTATAAGTGTGGGCGATATAAAATTCAGGTGTACTTATGAGTGTGGGCGATATAAAATTCAGGTGTACTTATAGGTGTGGGCGATATAAAATTCAGGTGTACTTATAAGTGTGGGCGATATAAAATTAAGGTGTACTTATTAGTGTGGGCAATATAAAATTCAGGTGTACTTATGAGTGTGGGCGATATAAAATTCAGGTGTACTTATGAGTGTGGGCGATATAAAATTCAGGTGTACTTATGAATGTAGGCGATATAAAATTCAGGTGTACTCATAAATAAAGCACAGCCACCCTGGTTCTTGATTCCTTTACTTACATGACCTCCATCAAAGGTGTGATACCTTTATAATTGATCATTGAGCTTTATGACAATGGGCATCTGTATGATGATTAATATGCACATTATATTAACCCATTCCAATATATAATTGTTTAAGCAGATAACCGGGGCATGTTAACCTGGCAATCATGGTCTGTCCAGTTTATGTTGCTAGTCAGATTATACGTGGTATTACTTGGTGAGGCGATCAGTTTATGTTGCTGGTCAGATCACACGTGGTATTACTTGGTGAGGCGATCAGTTTATGTTGCTGATCAGATTATACGTGCTATTACTAGGCGAGGCGATCAGTTTATGTTGCTGGTCAGATTATACGTGGTATTACTTGGCGAGGCGATCAGTTTATATTGCTGGTCAGATTATACGTGGTATTACTTGGTGAGGCGATCAGTTTATGTTGCCGGTCACATTACACGTGGTATTTCTTGGTGAGGCGATCCGTTTATGTTGCTTGTCACATTACACGTGGTATTTCTTGGTGAGGCGATCAGTTTATGTTGCCGGTCAGATTACACGTGGTATTACTTGGTGAGGCGATCAGTTTATGTTGCCGGTCACATTACACGTGGTACTTCTTGGTGAGGCGATCAGTTTATGTTGCCGGTCAGATTACACGTGGTATTACTTGGTGAGGCGATCAGTTTATGTTGCCGGTCAGATTACACGTGGTATTACTTGGTGAGGCGATCAGTTTATGTTGCCGGTCAGATTACACGTGGTATTACTTGGTTAGGCGATCAGTTTATGTTGCTGGTCAGATTACACGTGGTATTACTTGGTGAGGCGATCAGTTAATGTTGCTGGTCAGATTATACTTGGTATTACTTGGTGACGCGATCAGTTTATGTTGCTGCTCAGATTACACGTGGTATCACTTGGTGAGGCGATCAGTTTATGTTGCTGGTCAGATTACACGTAATATCACTTGGTGAGGCGATCAGTTTATGTTGCTGATCAGATTACATTTGTTATTACTTGGTGAGGCGATCACTTTATGTTGACGGTCAGATTACACGTGGTATCACTTGGTGAGGCGATCAGTTAATGTTGCTGGTCAGATTATACTTGGTATTACTTGGTGACGCGATCAGTTTATGTTGCTGGTCAGATTACACGTGGTATCACTTGGGGAGGCGATCAGTTTATGTTGCTGGTCAGATTACACGTGGTATCACTTGGTGAGGCGATCAGTTTATGTTGCTGGTCAGATTACATTTGTTATTACTTGGTGAGACGATCACTTTATGTTGCCGGTCAGATTACACGTGGTATCACTTGGTGAGGCGATCAGTTAATGTTGCTGGTCAGATTATACTTGGTATTACTTGGTGACGCGATCAGTTTATGTTGCTGGTCAGATTACACGTTGTATCACTTGGTGAGGCGATCAGTTTATGTTGCCGGTCAGATTACTCGTGGTATTACTTGGTGAGGCGATCAGTTTATGTTGCTGGTCAGGATACATGTGTTATTACTTGGTGAGGCGATCACTTTATGTTGCCGGTGAGATTACACGTGGTATCATATGGTGAGGCGATCACTTTATGTTGCTGGTCAGATTACACGTGGTATTTCTTGGTGAGGCGATCAGTTTATGTTGCCGGTCACATTACACGTGGTATTACTTGGTGAGGCGATCAGTTTATGTTGCCGGTCAGATTACACGTGGTATCACTTAGTGAGGCGATCAGTTTATGTTGCCGGTCACATTACACGTGGTATTACTTGGTGAGGCGATCAGTTTATGTTGCCGGTCAGATTACACGTGGTATTACTTGGTGAGGCGATCAGTTTATGTTGCCGGTCAGATTACACGTGGTATTTCTTGGTGAGGCGATCAGTTTATGTTGCCGGTCAGATTACACGTGGTATTTCTTGGTGAGGCGATCAGTTTATGTTGCCGGTCAGATTACACGTGGTATTTCTTGGTGAGGCGATCCGTTTATGTTGCCGGTCACGTTACACGTGGTATTTCTTGGTGAGGCGATCAGTTTATGTTGCCGGTCAGATTACACGTGGTATTACTTGGTGAGGCGATCCGTTTATGTTGCCGGTCACATTACACGTGGTATTTCTTGGTGAGGCGATCAGTTTATGTTGCCGGTCAGATTACACGTGGTATTACTTGGTGAGGCGATCAGTTTATGTTGCCGGTCAGATTACACGTGGTATTTCTTGGTGAGGCGATCAGTTAATGTTGCCGGTCAGATTACACGTGGTATTACTTGGTTAGGCGATAAGTTTATGTTGCCGGTCAGATTACACGTGGTATTACTTGGTGAGGCGATCATATAAACCAATACGCGCTCGCTTAATATAAGCGTAAGTCATATTCCGTGGCTTGGTTCTCTACGCGAAGCAATTCCTTGGCCATGAACATACCACGGTGCTTAATTCAGGGCCCTGGTCTGTCCCGTTTGTAGTTTTAATCAAAACGTCTGACACAAGCTCCCTTATATAACCCTGAGTGCCAGCAGTTTGAACCGGTTCCTCTCCTCAGTGAATTTTATTTTAACCTATTATTGATCAGCTGTGGTCATGTGACAGCGCATGCTTTCTCTTGGTTATCCATATGCATATCACAAATGGAAAGTCACCTGCTATCTCACAAATAATATTCTAGATAAGGGAATGTATATTGTAAGGAAGGCTTACAGAGAGATCAATAAATGTAAATGATACATTTTAGAAATAAAATATTATACTCCGACACAGAATTTAGAAATTGAGATCATGGCCTCATCCAAGACCCAGACTTAGGAAAAACAAACGGAAAATACAATTTTATATATATTTTTTCAGTAGTGATATCGCTTGATGCATATGTGTCAAAGATAGGTGGTTTTGCTTTTTTCAGGAGTTTGTAGGCCTCAGTATAAACATTATTATTTAAGAAACCTCTGACTGATAGTGCTTATTGATTTAGCTCACCCGCCCCCTTTCCGACTCGGGGTCTGCAATCTTTGAACCAATCCTTGTACATATCCTACCCAGAGGACTGTGGTCGCCACTTCGGTTGGAGTTACAAGATAAAATATGTGTTCAATATCGACTCTCTTGTCAGCGTGAGACGAATTTATCTTCAAGATGCAGACAGCAGTCACTGGCTAACCTAAGACACATTTTTCTGTCTCCGGGAGGATAAAATATACAAGTAAAATAATAACAACGCCACTAAGAAAACTGGCCCACTTAAATAAGTGGCCGTTAATATAACCGGCGATTGAAGAATCACTCTCTCTCTCTCTCTCTCTCTCTCTCTCTCTCTCTCATATATGTTTCATTGATGCGTGGTTGCTTTAAATATATCTTTGACATCCTCGTTTCGTCTTGAAATCGGTATCAGGTGGTCTCTAGCTAACGGTGGTAACCTGGGAATGCGTCTCGGCGTGGAGTGGCAGCTACAATTAAACATACCTGGCCAATACCTGGAATGGAACTTTTTTCTGCGTTTGAGAGAGAGCGGAGGCGGGCCCCGGCTTGCTTGGGTCAACTTGATCAGCTCAAACCCCGACTTCACTTTATCGTTCGTTCTTTAAATTTGTTGATATTCCTCGCACCACAAGTTACCTTATAGGCTCTCCATGACAGGTTTTTCATCCATGCATATCTTTACGCTAATAGTGATTGCATGGTTAATGTAGGGTCACCGGAATAATAATAATAATAGTAATAATAATAATAATAATAATATTAATAATAATAATAATAATAATGTATAGTATTATATAGCGCCAATTCTCCGGTGGTCGGACTCGCAACGCAATTCACACACACACACATACCCACATACAATTTCACGGAAATCTACTCCCTGTGCCTGACCCAGAAAAAAAATGATGCATATTAATTACCAAAAGCTGGCCGTAAGAGATACTTTTTTAAATTAGTTTTAAATGAAACAAGAGTTAGAGATTTTCTAAGTGTAATGGTAAGTGAATTCCAATTTTTTTGGGCTGTGAAATGGAGGGAACGTTCACCGATTTTCATATTACACTTTGGTACTTTGAGAAGATTTCCGCCAGCCGAGCGCAGCGTACGCAAAGGCCGATAAATTATTATTTTTTCAGTTAAATATGATGGAAGTGAGTCATCAAAACGGCGGTAAACTAAACAGCAATTTTGTATTGCATGCGGTACTTGACGGGAAGTCAATGAAGCGGATTGAGCAGCAGGGTGACATGGTCTGTATTACGCTTCTTAAGAATGAGACGCGATATTACTATGGCGCAAATGAGCCGACAGCACGCATTAATAGAGAGAGGAAATGCCGGATTGAAGCTATACGGCGGAGCTCGAGAAAGGCCGCACGACATATACTATTAATATAATCATGCATTGAAAGATAACGATCAATCTTAACACCTAGATACTTTACTGAATTTTGAAAAGGAACAGTGCAGCCCCCAATGCTATTAGACTCACTGTCAGTCATCCTTAGTAGGGGTTTATATCCGACAGGCATAGTTTCAGTCTTGTCAGTATTAAATTTAAGTTTGTTGCTGGTCATCCATGATAGTATATCCTCAACATATAATATTAACAGAAGGGGTCTCAGTCAGAATAAGTAAGATCAGGTCTGTAAGAATACCTGTAATTAAACTTTGTAAAAACGTTATTGAAGGAACGACCACGTTAACGTAATCAAAGAAATTATCAACAAATCATTTTGAGCAAATGACTGACTGACCGCATCGGTCACCAAGCTGGTCCATAATTAATATCTTTGACCGCCTAACTCTGCAGCCTATGTGTATATTACTATTATTAAATGATAATTTAAATTGTTTTTTTTTCTATCTTACAAAATCTACAGTTATTAGTTGTCTTTATTCGTGAATGAACTGAATTCAAACTTAAACAGCTGAGTTACAATTTGCATTAGAACATTGTTCGTATTGTACAGGTTGTGTTATTGTATACGTATAACCAATTAAAGTCTTATGGCCCTTTGTACTGTTATATACATGCCCATACCTACTCGTTCAGAATTTTATATACTGCCTTCGAATTTAAATACAAGTATCGTATGTTCTGCAATATTTCTAAAAATACCCTTTCCGAAGAAACAAACTTTCTTCCCCATGAGCACTAAATATGTCTTAAACATGTCTTATTTTCTGTGGTATGGCACTCACGAATCTGTGGAATGTTAAAAGTCAATACTCCCCTGTACATATTTTTATGAATGTCAACGCTTTATAGATATCTAATCCTTGAATGAGCATTACATGTTTTACTTGTTTAATATAACTATAATGGAGTAATGCCAACTTTGTAATCCCTCGGTCTAAATGGCTACTATCATCATGCATTTCTAGGCTGAAGTTTTCTTGTTTATAAATTATATATATATATATATATATATATATATATATATATATATATATATATATATATAATTATATATTGAATAATATTATTAATATGTCTATACTTATCATATCTAGCAACATAAACGTTTCACTCACGATACTTTAGTGACCCATACAAAGGTAATTAGACAGTGCGGTGTAATAATCCAAGAAGCGTGTCAGGGTTCACAGTATGCCTTATTAACGACCCAGGTAAGCTGTTAAATATGTGTTGCCTCTTTTCTATGATCGCGCGCACTTCACAACTCTTAGTGACGTCACGGATATGCGTGTGTTATATGCTCCACTCTCCCAAGACCAGGAGAGACTGGTGACGGAGGGGGTCGAGCAGGCCTTCGAACTCTCGTATATACCTTGTTCGTTATGTCATGTTATTAATAATTAACTTTGCCGCATGTTTTGCAGTGTGTGATATTCGGGTGAGTTAAATAACTAAACATACAAATGCCATGAAAAATAATGTCGAATAGAAAGACAAAAAAAAAGAATACTATCCTGATAGTTCATCAACCATTGTCATAAAAAAATGGACCCCAGACCGGCCTGCCTACCGTACCACCAACAGCTTGACGGACAAGGACTGGTTGTCTGGTGCATATACCACATGTCTGAACCTCTACCAGGATATCAAAGAACATATGCGTATATACAGGGCTGACGAGTCCACGTGTAAGAGAGTTGTTAGAGCTCCCGAATCAGCATAGGAAGTCTACGAAAAAAACAGCAGAGCCTGAGTCCAGACAATGAGACTTCACGTTTAGAAACATTATGTGCCAAATGTATGGGCAAAAGAGTCCTCAGTCAGAGCGCAATTCTTTACAATATTGGTATGTATGAATGATGAGTCACTGCATCGATCATGAGTGTAGGGGCTGAGTGTACAGGTGGGGAGCTTTAATGATGCTGTAGAAAGCTCAGCCGGCCAGGGAACAATGTTAACAGGGGGTTAAAAACAAGAAATGTAATTTTATAAATGAACAGTCATTTAACTGTTTACTCTGTCTTTGTCCATCTGAATTTGTTCAATAATGAAAATAAATTGAATCAAATTTTTAAGCGCTTCATGAAATCTACAAGTGTAAATTATTTATTATTCAATAAACAAGTTGTTTTACACATCAGATCTTTCCATCGACTGACTCTGACGGTGTGGTATATTTCTCTTTTCCCATTTGTCATATTGTGATACTCTGTCTGTCAGTATGTCTGTCTGTCTGCCTGCCTGTCTGCTTGCCTGTCTCTCTGTCTGTCTTCATGTTTCTGTCTGTCTCTCTGTCTCTGGCTCTCTCTTTCTCTCTCGCTCTTTCTCTCTCTCTGTACGACTACTGGTATTATATAATACCGAGACAAGTTCGGAGCTTCAGAATTTTAATTTGAGCGTACCGTCGGCATGCAAGTCATGATCCTGAAGCAAATTCCACTTTGCTTGGTCTCAGAGAAGTATATAAACCAGAAATCTATGACAGTTTTATTTCCCCAGATATATAACCTTAGACAGCCAAGCCCTTTGAGGCACCAATAATTTAACCAAGGGGCCAGAAATAGATCATTTGGGGCAATCGCACCTCTCGCTGCAGTTGGGCCAGTCTAAATGTGTCTGCCTTCAGGTCAGGCTGTATGCGGGGAGAATAAATCGATACAGGTGCCCGGGATCGCCGCCACAGAGCAACCTCTGGAATAGTCCAAACAAAATAAAAATCAATTCAACCAAACGGTTCTCTAATATTCTTTTTTTTTTATCTATAATGGATCTCTGATTTTTCACCTATATATATTAGCAAATTTTTAATTTGGTTAGAAGCATATTTTGTTGATTATCCTTTGCATTTCACTCCATCATTTGTGATTTGGTTTACAAGATATGTATGAAGAATACGGACATATTAAAGTCAAGATATAAGTGACGAGATGCACTGCCGCAGCATGTAACATTATAAAAACGTATCAGAACACATTAGCCACTGCGAAAAAAGTATAATAACATGCGGATTTCTTCTGTTTATGACCTGAACTTGCGACTTGGCTCAGCTGATTAGGAAGTAAGAAATGTGGTTTTTCCTTCACCGATACGAGCACACTTTAGACAACCGAAAAACGACCCCATGTACACGAACTGTAAGATTACCTCGCTCTGTGGAGCATTCAACTGATCATAATGGATAAGAGGCGAAAAAATTTTAGTATTAACTTTCTTTGTAACAACGTTTCCTTTCTCAGTTGTAAGTGCGCGGTTCTTAACATCTGCAGTGAATGGAAAGATGGAATATTTCGCGTGTAACAGTAACTACCATATTTGTTATTGACAAAGTTTTTCTTTGCATGACTGTCCATTCAATTGACATGATATTCATAAATTTTTAGGGCTAATAAAACTACCTTTGACACATTTGTGAGGAGACAAATTGAAAAGGCGAACATTGGGCAATATATGAAAGCAAAGAATTTGATTTTCCTGGTTGTTACTCTGTTTAGCAGACAGGTGTGAGTAAGCTCATACACTTGTACGGCTGTGACTGGTTGTAACTCTAGTTACAGACAGGTGTGTGTAAGCTCATACACTTGTACGGCTGTGACTGGTTGTAACTCTAGTAACCAGACAGGTGTGTGTAAGCTCATACACTTGTACGGCTGTGACTGGTTGTAACTCTAGTTACAGACAGGTGTGTGTAAGCTCATACACTTGTACGGCTGTGACTGGTTGTAACTCTAGTTACAGACAGGTGTGTGTAAGTTCATACAATTGTACGGCTGTGACTGGTTGTAACTCTAGATACAGACAGGTGTGTGTAAGTTCATACACTTGTACGGCTGTGACTGGTTGTAACTCTAGTAACCAGACAGGTGTGGGTAAGTTCATACAATTGTACGGCTGTGACTGGTTGTAACTCTAGATACAGACAGGTGTGTGTAAGTTCATACAATTGTACGGCTGTGACTGGTTGTAACTCTAGTAAACAGACAGGTGTGGGTAAGTTCATACAATTGTACGGCTGTGACTGGTTGTAACTCTAGTAACCAGACAAGTGTGTGTAAGTTCATACAATTGTACGGCTGTGACTGGTTGTAACTCTAGTAAGCAGACAGGTGTGTGTAAGCTCATACACTTGTACGGCTGTGACTGGTTGTAACTCTAGTTAGCTGACAGGTGTGTGTAAGCTCATACCCTTGTACGGCTGTGACTGGTTGTAACTCTAGTAACCAGACAGGTGTGTGTAAGTTCATACAATTGTACGGCTGTGAATGGTTGTAACTCTAGTTAGCAGACAGGTGTGTAAGTTCATACACTTTTACGGCTGTGACTGGTTGTAACTCTAGTAACCAGATAGGTGTGTGTAAGTTCATACAGTTGTACGGCTGTGACTGGTTGTAACTCTAGTAACCAGACAGGTGTGGGTAAGTTCATACAACTGTACGGCTGTGACTGGTTGTAACTCTAGTTACAGACAGGTGTGTGTAAGTTCATACAATTGTACGGCTGTGACTGGTTGTAACTCTAGTAACCAGACAGGTGTGGGTAAGTTCATACAACTGTACGGCTGTGGCTGGTTGTAACTCTAGTAACCAGACAGGTGTGTGTAAGCTCATACACTTGTACGGCTGTGACTGGTTGTAACTCTAGTTACAGACAGGTGTGTGTAAGTTCATACAATTGTACGGCTGTGACTGGTTAACTCTAGTAACCAGACAGGTGTGTGTAAGTTCATACAATTGTATGGCTGTGACTGGTCGTAATTCTGGTTAGCAGAGTTGTGATCAAAGATGTTAGAATTATTATTTATTAAAAATGTTAAATATGATTAAACTATATAGTCATAAAATAAATATATAAATATGTTTTTGCACAAAATATGTTTCTATTTCATTATATTTTCATAACATATATAACATAATATATTATATATTCAATATGGCTAAACACTTTTTTAATCACGTATGTAATCCTTCTCTTACAAAATCGGCATCCTTTGTGGATACACAATTTTGAATATCTAAACAGAGATTACATAGTAAGTAAAAAATGCATATTTCATGAAAAATATCTTATATTTACTGCTTAGAAATATATTGTTCAAATTTTAAAAGAAAATTTAGTAATCTGAAGTCTCAGAACTCAGTTTCCATTTCCATGACGTCAATAAATGTATGTAGGTTTATAAAATAATACATATAATACGTAAATTATATATCATTTACATTATTATATTATATATTAACAGAATTTTATGAGCTGAAATAGCTGATTAATTATCTCATATGTTTTCATCGACTCTATCGGTTCTATCGGTGGTTCTCTGCATGATTTATTGGAGAATTTGGATATATAATTGACAGTAATAGTACAATATTAAAATGTTCCATTAACCATTTGATTCTACAGAGGAATTCACAAAAACTAAAAAAAAAACATTACGATCAAGAGACAAGAATGGCGAGGTAGCAAATCAATGTTTCAAGTTTAACTTTGGCACTTGTTAAAGGTTGTATGTCTTTGGCATATTCTATGGCAGACATATCTATAAATAAACTTCCGATAGGTTCACATTGTGAATAAAAATAAAAAATTACTTAACTTAGTAAATTATCAAATTTGTATGACATGAATCTATACAGGTTCTCATTAATGCGAATTATGAAAGTTAATTCTTACACTTCATTTTTATGAATAAGATTTTTACTATATTTAAAATAATCATATATGATATAAATAAATTGGAAATTTTCCTGCTATTTTCTCATTATCACTGTAAGTATACATAAGTTTTTACCCAATTCTCAACAATCAGAACATATGCATATGCTAAAATGAATAATTTTTTTATAACAATAACAAGATGCACATTCGACAATTTATTGAAGCATTTGCGCACATAAATCGTGATTAGAGGATTGCTTAATATCATACAGAGTAAATACCACATAAAAAAGTGAATTTCTCTCAATGAGACATGGTGATTATGACAGTTATTAAAGTGTAAATAAACAAGTTTAAGTATCTTTTGAGGATACCAGGCGTTCACATAATTAATATAACTAAATATGCAAATTAGGGATACGTTGGATCGGCGTTGGAAAACGCAGCAAGAGGTTCAACGTCCCTCCTTCTTCCCTCCCTCCTATCCTTCAAGAAAATAATCGTGATATGTCAGTTTAACGTCAGGGATTAGTTCTAAAGTCGCAGCTTAGCGCGCACGTATGATTTCTGGATTCTCCTAGCCACCTTGCTTTGATCCCTGAAATCCAGTCTTAAATAATTGCATATCTTTTTTGTTACCTTCATCTTCTTTCAATATACAATGCAGCCTTAACCCTTGGGCCTATAAACATTAATATATTTGCAATTGCATGTAAGGCAGATTCGGACTTTTTACGGGAAAAAACTGTACATGAAGATCCGCCGAGACGTAAAATCAAACAATTAATGCATTTCCACTTTTGAACATATTCCTGTCTGCTGTGTATGACACAGGCGTATCCCGAAAGTCAATAAAACGCGCGGGTAACGAGTGTTCGCAACAGCTGATTAATCGCAAAATTGCAAGAGACGTGCGAGAGGTTTTAAGTACACTTCGCTAAAAAAATTGCAAGCCTTCGCAAACCTTCCGCAAATCCCCTCGCAATCGCAAATTTGCGAAAGTTTCGATCACATAGGCCCAGTTAGCAGACAGGTATGGGTAACCTCATACACATTTACGGCTGTGACTGGTCGTAACTCTGGTTAGCAGACAGGTTTGGGTATTTTCGAATACGGGTGGATGGCTTTGAAGAACTCTTCTAATGAGTCATATCTAAAGATTAAAAAAATGAACATGAATATAAAGCATGCTCATTTAAAATGTTTCCAATTTACAATTTGAAATTGTTATAGAAAATAACTATAACTGTAAAAGAATCAAGTTTTAAGCTCACAGAATAGTGTAGCTCCACATTTACGGTAGCTGTGCCCAGTAAGTGTACTTATTTATGACAAATGAAACACACTTAAAAATAACTTCAGGATTTAATTACTGCGCAGGGTGTAACACGCAAAAAAATTGTTATATATTAGTCCTGGAACTTGACAATTTATACTTTATTTGTTGTAGGGAAAAAAATCTAATTTATTATACTAAGTACTGCAAAGTATTTTTTTGGCCTTTTTCAATTTTTCGGGATATCAAAAGAGGTTAATATACCCTTCCATTACATCGATTAGTTACGCCGCTATTTTTTTTTGACGGGCCAGGTTAAAAAGCTGTAAGTATTATATAAGGGAGGTGGTTGTTTGAAACATACTGGCAGTAGGGTGAGAGCCCTGGCAGAAGGCGGTCAAGCGTGCAGTGACGGCCAGCCCAACGTCTTGTAAAAACAAAAGTAGCTGGTATCAGTGCTTGCAGCCACGGTACAGCGCAAGCTTATTTGTCCCAGAGAAACGGAAAATCCGAATAGAATAAAAGCACAACTAACCCACCTGTGGCCAATTATAGCAATAGGCAAAAAGTAAGCTCCCGAGTACTGCTGTGGCCAGGGTCTTTTCTAGGCGGATCATATACCCGTCCCATTTTATTGATTTGAGAAATGTCTTTCTTGGCTGGGCTTCTGTCAACAACAGATTGGGCAAACCTACTTTAAAATTTGCCAACCGCCAAACTAGGTTTATACTAATTGGGACGGTTATGTCCTACCATTATTGACGACAGCAAGGTTATTCAGGCTTTTTTCCTGGTACAAGGTCTCATTTTTAGTATTTTTCTATACGGTTGCTGGCTTGATTGATCCTAAAACATACAGAATGATATGTCATTGGTTCTTAGGTTAAATTTATCTGCTTGCCATTAAACATATTTTCTTTGTCAGGCAATCAATTTTATAATCGCTTATGAAGTCACTTTGTCTTGTTCCGAAATGGTAATTATAACAATACATCCAGGCGAACCATACTTTACTACAATGACGTATTTGTAATGCATGAGTCATCCGGAACCAACCCCACTGTAATTTTCACATTCATATTTATGTGTCTTAAACAGTCCCCACGTCACTATAATCGTTACATTGTAATTCAGGCGTTATAAAGGCCCAAGGTCATTTAATAATGATTGTATTCTAGGCATCCTAAACAGTTCAAATGTCATTTTAATTATAACATTTTAATTCAGGCGCCCTCAGCAATCTAAAGGTCACTATAATTATTACATTGTAATTCAAGCGTCATCAATAGTCCCCATGTCACTGTAAATGTGTCAAACTGGCCATACCCTGCATAAAACGTCTTGACAAGAGATCGGCCATCGTACTGTTGTCTTTGTAGAGGCGTCTTTGACAAGAGGTCGATCACCGTAATGCTGTCACTGTATACAGACATTTTTGACAGGAGACAGGTCACCGTAATTCTGTCATCGATACAGACGTGTTGACAGGAGGCCGGTCAACGTGATTGTGTCAATGTATACAGACGGTTGACAGGAGACAGGTCAACGTAATGCTGTCATTGTACAGGCGTCTTTGACAAGAGGCCGGTCACCATAATGCTGTCACTGTATACAGACGTTTAACAGGAGGCCGGTCAACGTAATGCTGTCACTGTATAAAGACGTGTTGACAGGAGGCCGGTCCCCGTAATTCTGTCACTGTATACAGACGTGTTGACAGGAGGCCGAACAACGTAATTCTGTCACTGTATACAGACGTGTTGACAAGAGGCTGGTCACCGTAATTCTGTCACTGTATACAGACGTGTTGACAGAAGGCCGGTCACCTTTATTCTGTCATCAGTACAGACGTGTTGACAGAAGGCCGGTCACCGTAATTCTGTCATCAATACAGACGTATTGACAGGAGAAAGGTCACCGTAATTCTGTTATCAGCACAGACGTGTTGACAGGAGGCCGGTCACCATAATTATATCACTGTAAACGGACGTGTTGACAGGAGGCCGGTCACCGTAATTCTGTCATCAATACAGACGTGTTGACAGGAGGCCGGTCACCGAAATTCTGTCACTGTATGCAAACGTGCTGACAGGAGAAAGGACACTGTAAATTTGAAATCGATACAGACTTGTTGACAGGAGAAAGGTCACCATAATTATGTGACTGTATACAGACGTGTTGACAGGAGAAAGGTCACCGTAAATTTGTCATCGATACAGACGTGTTGACAGGAGAAAGGTCACCGTAAATTTGTCATCGATACAGACGTGTTGACAGGAGAAAGGTCACCATCATTCTGTTATGGTATATAGACGTGTTGACAGGAGAAAGGTCCCCGTAAATTTGTCATCGATACAGTCGTGTTGACAGGAGAAATGTCACCGTAAATTTGTCTTCAATATAGACGTGTTGACAGGGGGCCGGTGACCGTAGTTCTGTCACTGTATACAGACGTGTTGACAGGAGAAAGGTCACCGTAATTCTGTCACTGTATACAGACGTGTTGACAGGAGAAAGGTCACCGTAAATTTGTCATCAATATAGACGTGTTGACAGGAGGCTGGTGACCGTAGTTCTGTCACTGTATACAGACGTGTTGATATAAGAAAGGTCACCGTAAATTTGTCATCGATACAGACGTGTTGACAGGAGAAGGTCACCGTAATTCTGTCACTGTATACAGACGTGTTTACAGGAGAAAGGTCACTGTAAATTTGTCATCGATACAGCCGTGTTGACAGGAGAAAGGTCACCGTAAATTTGTCATCGATACAGACGTGTTGACAGACATGACAAATCTTGATAAAGGAACGGCATATGACATGGGCTAAAAAATCCTTGGATGCATGATGCATGTGGTATAAAATTACGTACTAAACTCTTACGATGTGCATGATCAGGAGCCGATGGTAAATGTATCAAGCGAATCAAGGGAAGGGGGCGGACCCAACCCTTTTGGGCCACCACAACTTTTTTAAGGGTTTGATATCAATTTTTGCCGCATGGCCCTTCCCTTCCCGTTTTCCAGACCTGGGGACCTAAATCATGGATCCGCCACTAACATGTGATGGGCATACGGTCGGTTGATGTTCGCTGTTTGTATGATGCAGCTGATCATCAGCGACTGAGTGATGAATGTTGGAGGGGGTGAAAAAGTAGAACTTGCCACTGTGTCCTAGTAACGCCATACTAGATTGGGTAATTAGTAACTGGAGATCGGTTTCAGACAGCCGAGGTTTGAATTATTTTACAAAGTATTGTTTCAAGTGTGCGAAAATTCCAGTTAATCCAGTTAAGTAAAGTGGAACTGACCATTCAAACCATACATAACAGTGGCTAACTTGCTTATGTTATGAGAAAAAGAAAAGAGTTTTTTTTTATCCTTTTGGCACAATTCACCTTTAGTGTGGATATATCACTGTGCTTTATCTTCGTTCCTGTTCAAACATGCGTATCAGTAAATGGTTCACCATCTCCTGTAACTCTCTACATGTTAAAATTAATATTCAAGATGTATTCAAAATATACGCTTGGTTCTGAATTATAAATAGTGCATGCTCAAACATCTATTCACTCGGAAGCCAAAACACTACATTTTGCAAGAAGACCTGTAACCCAAACAGTCTGTTGTAACTCCAGGCCGGGAAAACAGCTGTTTTATTAGTGCCCTCAGATTGTGACATGTTGTGCCTGAGAACCGTGTACCGGTTTATTATCTGCGGCGAGTGATGATTTACCGTGGGATTATGCACCGTTGAAGTAGGTCTACCGTCTGCTGTCGTAGTAGAGTCCGTGAGTTACAGGGTTTCTACTGTATTCTTCTGTAAATGGTTTATTAGGAGCGGCCTGGAAAACGCTGATAAAATGCGCAGGTGGAGTCACTTAGGAATGTTAAACGTAAATACTTCTTAAACATGTGACAAACAAAAAAGATATTCGGCGCTTATCAGCCGATTTTAAAGATTATTTATTTCCTAGCTAGGACATAGCGGGGCCAATGATGTGGTAAATGCCAGGAGGTCCAAGACATACACCGAGACAAACGGTCCAAGACAAGAACGGGGTCGTCAGTGCCGAGACCCCGAGGCCGCCTTTACTCAATTACATTGTAAACCAAAAGTGAGTGTAGTAATAGGACTACCTGGTGCCAAGCCAGGAACACCCTAATTAAGACATTAATTTAAGTTTTCTTTAATATAAGTTGCTGGTTAAACCTGTTTCCTCCAGAGTGTCACATGAACAATGTGGCCACGATTAATATCGGTGAATGCATCTGACCGCCGCAGGGACGGACAAATCGCCCAATGTCACAATGGTTTATAATCGTTTATAATCGTTTGAATTGGAAATATATTATGGTGATCCAGATTATATCCAATATTTAATGGATTGTTATCAGAGTGTTATTGTAACCCTTCATATAAGGTTATCTAAATCCGTTCATAACTTTTTGCGTAAAATTCCGTAACGGAGATAAAAAAAATCAGATTCTGTAACACTAGGCAGCGTGAAATGCCTAGGGAAACGAATAAAGAAATCAGTGGTTTTTTGTCAACAAATAACCATAATTTATTTCTAAAACAACCCTAACATTACAATACACTAAATCAATACAATTATACAGTAAAACAGCGGTACAGCAACAAGTCAATACAATCACAGAGAAAAAAATGTATGTGCACAGTACCTTGATACCAACACTATCACAACGATAAGTCCTTTAAATGTAAACTCTCGGAGAATGACAGTCCAGTGGAAAGTTCTTGCAACAACCCAGAAAGTAAACTGAAGTCCAAATGCATAAAATCCAGGAGAAAGTCTTTGAAATTCTAGAAAATTGCCGCATTCGTCGGATAAGGTCCTGACACATGCTTCTGCGTCCGCTGGAATCTGCTCTGCTGCTCTCTCTCTGCCCTTCCGTTCTAAAACACACCCTTTTATATACCTTCACACCTCAAGCCGAAAATTTTCCACTTCTCGAACAGTCTATAAGATCTTGCACAACACAGTCTACACGCGTTTCGGGAATTCTCCAGAAAAACAGCGCTGTATATCTCCACACACCAGGCTCATCACGTGACCCACGACCAAGCGTGAAAACCCAAGGCTAAACATGACAACGAGAGTTCAACCAGTACGGATTAAACATAGAATATAATACGCGGCCAGACACGAGTGCCACAACAGGAGTTACGCCCGTGTCACATAATAAAATTAGCACCTGTAACACTATTTATTGGTATAATATCCAACGTAATATATAGAAATAATATGACGGTGATGGTGGTATGAACTCTTGGTAAAGACGGTATATATGAGCCTATGTTGACAAACAGAAGATGCGTGTAATCTAAGGGGTTGTCTTAACACGGGCGAAAAACAAAGGTCACTGGATGTTGGTGGGGAGAACATATGTAGAAGCTGCTGTCATCTGCAAAACTCTGTTTCGTCTGCTGTGCTCCGTGATATCCTAGTCTGACGTGTTCCTTGATATCCTGCTCTGACGTGTTCCTTGATATCCTAGTTTGACATGTTCCTTATTATCCTAGTCTGACGTGTTCCTTGATATCCTAGTCTGACGTGTTCCTTGATATCCCAGTCTGACGTGTTCCTTGATATCCTAGTCTGACGTGTTCCTTGATATTCTAGTCTGGCGTGTTTAGGTTCCTACCGGACTCCCACATGTTAAAACAAAACGCACAACCTGGTAAACGTGGCATCGGCACTTTTTCGCTTGTTTTAATAAAAGTTCCAAGGAATTATGTTTATCTAATAGACGCCAGATGTCGTAACTGGGCTCTTTAACATGTGTATTGTAGGTTGGCTTGAAAAACAAGTGGGTTAATTTTTGTAATATAATTTGTTTCTGAATACTACAGTCAGACGGACTTGGCGGTGAAATGAAAAGCTTGCATTTTACTGCTGTTATCGACACGGTGGCAGCTCGCAGGTGATCTTGGAGATTCCGTGTTTTGAACAGACAATCTAATTGTGTAATGGTTTGGATATATCTCGGGGACGTCATTTTGATGGCAAGAGTTACCTTTTAACCAGCCTACGTGTTTAAAGTTATGGATCAGTACCGCGCACCATAACACCATACAAACAGAGTAAAAAACACAGACAAAACACCACGGTCACGCGGACCACTTAATATACATGTGCAACCACTGTGAGCTGTATGGCAAGTTCAAGTACAATGCAAACACCGTAATGACAGATATACTATGCTAAAAAGGAGAGGAACATATATTACATATGTAGCCTTATATACGACGCTCGCTTAAAAACTTTCCAGGTATGGAAGACATGCGCTTAAAGCGATGGTACACTAAAAACCAAGGGTGTTTAATAACCCCTGAGGTTATTAAATGCAAAACAACATGACACAGAAAGGAACGGCTGGATCGCTGAAAACTTCCCGCATTCAGGAGGATTTCACCACAGGTCATGGAAGATCCAAGGTGTATATAACGGAGTCTATTGAACCATTAAAAAATGAATTATAACGTTACCGTGTGAACAGCTGTTTTTTTTATAGAAGAGTATCATACCGGTTAGATTTTCTGGGTATTATGTATATGATACGCCTTTATCTACTATAAAAAAACTTAACAGCCTTTAAAGCAGTCCATTTATGGTGAATGTATCTTTCCAGAATTCATTACAAAATCGATAATTCAGGTATTTTATGTTGAATTTATCCAATATGTTAAGACTGTATTCTTATATACAGTATTATCTTTGAGGACTCAAATACGTGAATTTGCCAGGGGGGGGGGGGGGGGGATGACGCCTGTCGGGGAGGAGGATGGACCACACCCTTCCCAGTGTATAAAATATTTAAGAGGAAGGCGCTTGAGAAGAAGATTGTTTTGTTTTAAGCAAATTTGTGGTAGAGAAATACGTATCGTACAACTCCTGTAAGCCTACTGTTTGTGGTAGAGAATTACATATAGTAAAACTCCTGTAAGCTTACTACTTAATGTAAATTAAAAACTAAGGAAGATATAAGAAGTACATCGATACCTCTTAATGATCTCTTGCCTTGCTTCAGCCTTAATAAGAATAAAGTACATCATAATACACCTTAATCATAACCCTTACACTTATTGACTTTCAATGCTCGTAAGTAACACTTGGATGTCGCCATTTGGTTTCTTACTTCTCCAGCTACCAGCACGTACCAAGGCTGCAAACAAGCGACACTTAAATTGCTGGTCAATAACTGATCTGCTGGTCAATGCTGTTCTTCCCCTATCATTTTGTTGCAGATTGCATGAAGAGATGTGCATGAGCGTACGGCCATGGTTTATTTGCTGTACCATCAGTGCCAGCTATTTCTTTCTTCTAAATCAGAATCAGAGAATGATAAAGGCCACGATGTGCAGCCCATTTAACGAGAGGATTTACCGCAAGGACGAGTTTAAAAAATGACATGGCATGACCTATGCATCAGCATTTGAGATTTTGGTTGGTCCATCGTAGCTACAAGAGCGTGTTTCATGAACTTCCAAGTCGTCTTAATATATTAATGCTAAACTAAGGCTATATCCCGGGCTTTACAAATACAACTGCTGAGAAACTTATTCAGCAAAAGGTTCACGCAAGTCCTGACTGTCATAGCTGGACTGACAGATAAGTAAAACAAAAAATAAACAACAAAAAAAAACACAAAACGAGACGACTATAAGACGGGGAATAGCTTGAACACGGGACACACAGACGACGAACGAGTGCAATGAAAGGCAAATTCAAAAGTTAGTTTGAAATGACACCTTAAATTTATCTTTTTACCAATTTAATAAAAAAGATGCAATATTATGGCGAGTTCTTTAAGATTCTTTTAGATTTGTCAGGGACCTTGACCTTAATGCAAGACATGTATTTTCATGACCTAAGAAGAATCACCAAATGGACAGGCAACCCAGTCTTAGTTGGAAAGGACATTTTATATTTGTTACTATGCCACTTAGTAAATGAACTATGGTCAATTAAATATTTTATCCAAAATATATGCAGGTAGAAATGGCAATTTACAGTGGGTGGAATTAATGGTCAGATCAGGGGAGAAACCTTTAATAACAATTATTGTCCGACCTATGTATCGAAATAAATGGTTTATGACTTGTACCAAGCAAACTCGAGGCCGCCATCGTCATTGTCAGCCAAGGACCATTAGAGAACGTCGGGATTTGTGCATGAACCCTACGGACAAGTACAAACTAGAGTAGAGTCATGGACCAGACAACAGGTAACAGTAGAGTCACGGACCAGACAACAGGTTACAAAACTGTCACGGACCAGACAACAGGTTACATTAGAGTCACGGACCAGACAACAGGTAACAGTAGAGTCATGGACCAGACAACAGGTAACAGTAGAGTCATGGACCAGACAACAGGTAACAGTAGAGTCACGGACCAGACAACAGGTAACAAAACTGTCACGGATCAGACAACAGGTTACAGTAGAGTCACGGACCAGACAACAGGTATCAGTAGAGTCATGGACCAGACAACAGGTAACAGTAGAGTCACGGACCAGACAACAGGTTACAAAACTGTCACGGACCAGACAACAGGTTACAAAACTGTCACGGATCAGACAACAGGTAACAGTAGAGTCACGGACCAGACAACAGGTAACAGTAGAGTCATGGACCAGACAACAGGTAACAGTAGCGTCACGGACCAGACAACAGGTTACAAAACTGTCACGGATCAGACAACAGGTTACAGAACTGTCACGGACCAGACAACAGGTTACAAAACTGTCACGGACCAGACAACAGGTTACAAAACTGTCACGGATCAGACAACAGGTTACAGTAGAGTCATGGACCAGACAACAGGTAACAGTAGAGTCATGGACCAGACAACAGGTAACAGTAGAGTCACGGACCAGACAACAGGTTACAAAACTGTCACGGATCAGACAACAGGTTACAGTAGAGTCACGGACCAGACAACAGGTAACAGTAGAGTCATGGACCAGACAACAGGTAACAGTAGAGTCACGGACCAGACAACAGGTTACAAAACTGTCACGGACCAGACAACAGGTTACAAAACTGTCACGGATCAGACAACAGGTAACAGTAGAGTCATGGACCAGACAACAGGTAACAGTAGCGTCACGGACCAGACAACAGGTTACAGAACTGTCACGGACCAGACAACAGGTTACAGAACTGTCACGAACCAGACAACAGGTTACAGAACTGTCACGGACCAGACACAGGTTACAGTAGAGTTATGGACCAGACAACAGGTAACAGTAGAGTCATGGACCAGACAACAGGTTACAGTAGAGTCACGGACCAGACAACAGGTTACAGAACTGTCACGGACCAGACAACAGGTTACAAAACTGTCACGGATCAGACAACAGGTAACAGTAGAGTCACGGACCAGACAACAGGTAACAGTAGAGTCATGGACCAGACAACAGGTAACAGTAGCGTCACGGACCAGACAACAGGTTACAAAACTGTCACGGATCAGACAACAGGTTACAGAACTGTCACGGACCAGACAACAGGTTACAAAACTGTCACGGACCAGACAACAGGTTACAAAACTGTCACGGATCAGACAACAGGTTACAGTAGAGTCATGGACCAGACAACAGGTAACAGTAGAGTCATGGACCAGACAACAGGTAACAGTAGAGTCACGGACCAGACAACAGGTTACAAAACTGTCACGGATCAGACAACAGGTTACAGTAGAGTCACGGACCAGACAACAGGTAACAGTAGAGTCATGGACCAGACAACAGGTAACAGTAGAGTCACGGACCAGACAACAGGTTACAAAACTGTCACGGACCAGACAACAGGTTACAAAACTGTCACGGATCAGACAACAGGTAACAGTAGACTCATGGACCAGACAACAGGTAACAGTAGCGTCACGGACCAGACAACAGGTTACAGAACTGTCACGGACCAGACAACAGGTTACAGAACTGTCACGAACCAGACAACAGGTTACAGAACTGTCACGGACCAGACACAGGTTACAGTAGAGTTATGGACCAGACAACAGGTAACAGTAGAGTCACGGACCAGACAAAAGGTTACAGTAGAGTCACGGACCAGACAACAGGTTACAGAACTGTCACGGACCAGACAACAGGTTACAGAACTGTCACGGACCAGACAACAGGTAACAGTAGAGTCACGGACCAGACAACAGGTTACAAAACTGTCACGGGTCAGACAACAGGTTACAGTAGAGTCATGGACCAGACAACAGGTTACAGTAGAGTCATGGACCAGACAACAGGTTACAAAATTGTCACGGACCAGACAACAGGTTACAGTAGAGTCATGGACCAGACAACAGGTATTAGTAGAGTCATAGGCCAGACAACAGGTAACAGTAGAGTCACGGACCAGACGACAGGTTACAAAACTGTCACGGACCAGACAACAGGTTACAAAACTGTCACGGATCAGACAACAGGTAACAGTAGAGTCACGGACCAGACAACAGGTAACAGCAGAGTCATGGACCAGACAACAGGTAACAGTAGAGTCACGGACCAGACAACAGGTTACAAAACTGTCACGGATCAGACAACAGGTTACAGAACTGTCACGGACCAGACAACAGGTTACAGAACTGTCACGAACCAGACAACAGGTTACAGAACTGTCACGGACCAGACAACAGGTTACAGAACTGTCACGGACCAGACAACAGGTTACAGTAGAGTTATGGACTAGACAAAAGGTTACAGTAGAGTCAAGGACCAGACAAAAGGTTACAGTAGAGTCAAGGACCAGACAACAGGTTACAGAACTGTCACGGACCAGACAACAGGTGACAGAACTGTCAAGGACCAGACAACAGGTTACAGAACTGTCACGGACCAGAAAACAGGTAACAGTAGAGTCACGGACCAGACAACAGGTTACAGTAGAGTCACAGACCAGACAATAGTTTACAATATTGTCACGGACCAGACAACAGGTTACAGTAGAGTCACGGATCAGACAAAAGGTTACAATATTGTCACGGACCAGACAACAGGTAAAAGGATTATCAATCACCAGACAACAGGTTACAGTAGAGTCACGGACCAGACAACAGGTTACAATATAGTCACGGACCAGACAACAGGTAACAGTAGCGTCACGGAGCAGACAACAGGTTACAGAACTGTCACGGACCAGACAACAGGTTACAGAACTGTCACGAACCAGACAACAGGTTACAGAACTGTCACGGACCAGACACAGGTTACAGTAGAGTTATGGACCAGACAACAGGTAACAGTAGAGTCACGGACCAGACAATAGTTTACAATATTGTCACGGACCAGACAACAGGTATTAGTAGAGTCATAGGCCAGACAACAGGTAACAGTAGAGTCATGGACCAGACGACAGGTTACAAAACTGTCACGGACCAGACAACAGGTTACAAAACTGTCACGGATCAGACAACAGGTAACAGTAGAGTCATGGACCAGACAACAGGTAACAGTAGCGTCACGGACCAGACAACAGGTTACAGAACTGTCACGGACCAGACAACAGGTTACAGAACTGTCACGAACCAGACAACAGGTTACAGAACTGTCACGGACCAGACACAGGTTACAGTAGAGTTATGGACCAGACAACAGGTAACAGTAGAGTCACGGACCAGACAAAAGGTTACAGTAGAGTCACGGACCAGACAACAGGTTACAGAACTGTCACGGACCAGACAACAGGTTACAGAACTGTCACGGACCAGACAACAGGTAACAGTAGAGTCACGGACCAGACAACAGGTTACAAAACTGTCACGGGTCAGACAACAGGTTACAGTAGAGTCATGGACCAGACAACAGGTTACAGTAGAGTCATGGACCAGACAACAGGTTACAAAATTGTCACGGACCAGACAACAGGTTACAGTAGAGTCATGGACCAGACAACAGGTATTAGTAGAGTCATAGGCCAGACAACAGGTAACAGTAGAGTCACGGACCAGACGACAGGTTACAAAACTGTCACGGACCAGACAACAGGTTACAAAACTGTCACGGATCAGACAACAGGTAACAGTAGAGTCACGGACCAGACAACAGGTAACAGTAGAGTCATGGACCAGACAACAGGTAACAGTAGAGTCACGGACCAGACAACATGATACAAAACTGTCACGGATCAGACAACAGGTTACAGAACTGTCACGGACCAGACAACAGGTTACAGAACTGTCACGAACCAGACAACAGGTTACAGAACTGTCACGGACCAGACAACAGGTTACAGAACTGTCACGGACCAGACAACAGGTTACAGTAGAGTTATGGACTAGACAAAAGGTTACAGTAGAGTCAAGGACCAGACAAAAGGTTACAGTAGAGTCAAGGACCAGACAACAGGTTACAGAACTGTCACGGACCAGACAACAGGTGACAGAACTGTCAAGGACCAGACAACAGGTTACAGAACTGTCACGGACCAGAAAACAGGTAACAGTAGAGTCACGGACCAGACAACAGGTTACAGTAGAGTCACAGACCAGACAATAGTTTACAATATTGTCACGGACCAGACAACAGGTTACAGTAGAGTCACGGATCAGACAAAAGGTTACAATATTGTCACGGACCAGACAACAGGTAAAAGGATTATCAATCACCAGACAACAGGTTACAGTAGAGTCACGGACCAGACAACAGGTTACAATATAGTCACGGACCAGACAACAGGTTACAGTAGAGTCAGGGGCCAGACAACAGGTTACAAAGCTGTCACAGACCAGAAAACAGGTAACATTAGAGTCACGGACCAGACAACAGGTTACCATATTTTCACGGACAAGACAACAGTTTACAGAGCTGTCACGGACCAGAAAAGAGGTTACAGTAGAGTCACGGATCAGAAAACCATTTACAATATTGTCACGGACCAGACAACAAGTAACAGTAGAGTCACGGACCAGACAACAGGTTACAAAACTGTCACGGAGCAGATAATAGGGAATAGAAGAGTCACGGACCAGACAACAGGTTACAGAACTGTCACGGACCAGACAACATGTAACAGTAGAGTCACGGACCAGACAACAGGTTACAATATTGTCACGGACCAGACAACAGGTTACAGTAGAGTCACGGACCAGACAACAGGTTACAATATTGTCACGGACCAGACAACAGGTTACAGTAGAGTCACGGACCAGACAACAGGTTACAATATTGTCACGGACCAGACAAAAGGTTACAATATTTTCACGGACTAGACAACAGGTTACAGTAGAGTCACGGACCAGACAACAGGTTACAATATTGTCACGGACCAGACAACAGGTAACAGGATTATCAATCACCAGACAACTGGTTACAGTAGAGTCACGGACCAGACAGCAGGTTACAATATAGTCACGGACCAGACAACAGGTTACAGTAGAGTCAGGGGCCAGACACCAGGTGACAGAGCTGTCACAGACCAGAAAACAGGTAACATTAGAGTCACGGACCAGACAACAAGTAACAGTAGAGTAACGGACCAGACAGCAGGTTATAATATAGTCACGGACCAGACAACAGGTTACAGTAGAGTCACGGACCAGACAACAGGTTACAATATAGTCACGGACCAGACAACAGGTTACAGTAGAGTCAGGGGCCAGACAACAGGTTACAAAGCTGTCACAGACCAGAAAACAGGTAACATTAGAGTCACGGACCAGACAACAGGTTACCATATTTTCACGGACAAGACAACAGTTTACAGAGCTGTCACGGACCAGACAAGAGGTTACAGTAGAGTCACGGATCAGAAAACCAGTTACAATATTGTCACGGACCAGACAACAAGTAACAGTAGAGTCACGGACCAGATAACAGGTTACAAAACTGTCACGGAGCAGATAATAGGGAATAGAAGAGTCAGGGACCAGACAACAGGTTACAGAACTGTCACGGACCAGACAACAGGTAACAGTAAAGTCACGGACCAGACAACAGGTTACAATATTGTCACGGACCAGACAACAGGTTACAGTAGAGTCACGGACCAGACAACAGGTTACAATATTGTCACGGACCAGACAACAGGTTACAGTAGAGTCACGGACCAGACAACAGGTTACAATATTGTCACGGACCAGACAAAAGGTAACATTAGAGTCACGGACCAGACAACAAGTAACAGTAGAGTCACGGACCAGACAACAGGTTACAATATTGTCACGGACCAGACAACAAGTAACAGTAGAGTCACGGACCAGACAACAGGTTACAATATTGTCACGGAGCAGATAACAGGGAATAGAAGAGTCACGGACCAGACAACAGGTTACTGTAGAGTCACGGACCAGACAACAGGTTACTGTAGAGTCACGGACCAGACAACAGGTTACAATATTGTCACGGACCAGACAACAGGTAACAGGATTATCAATCACCAGACAACAGGTTACAGTAGAGTCACGGACCAGACAACAGGTTACAGGAAAGTCACGGATAAGACAACAGATTACAATTTTGTCACGGACCAGACCCATGTATAAAAAAATTGTTTATTTGTTACATGGTTACGTGTTTAATAACCTGTATTCATCAGGGCGTATTTTACTCAGCACATAGGAATCCAGTTCAGAGTCCTTAATAAAATGTTAAGCATGTCTGATAGTTCATAAAATTTAGTCACGAGTCCTCATATGCACTTGGGTGGAATTATAAGCTCTATAGGATCTGTAACTGTAGAAGGGAAAAACGCACAAAAACCCATGGTACCTAGAACATTGATTTAGACATAGATTAATATTACATATACGTACAGGTATATTAGGGTCAATTTGAATACCGTGTATCTCAATGAATAATACAAGAATAGTTCATAAATACCGAAAGCGGTGAGTTGCATATCTATGGTGCAAATTTGTAACGTCACAATGTCCATCTTTTTTCAAAGAGTAAATAATCTCTATAATACCATCTAACACAATAAATGAGAAGGCGACGAAAGCGTCCACCATCATAGGTTATATAAGGCGTTTAGTCGTAGAAGGAGGATAGTTTATGAATGAATCTTAGTGACAAGTTTTCCTTATCTGCTCATTAAGTGTAGTCATTTCAGATGACAACGTTAAAAAACTAGCATATGTGTGCAGGAAACGCTTTAATCAAATGACTGCTAGTTTTATCAAATTAAGTTGGGTATAGCATCAGGACATTGCAGAGAAATAAAATGATTAATATATGAAGGGGCCAGATGAAGAAATTACGCAAAGCTGGCATCGTTTATTTTACTATAGATCCACAGGACGATTTACTCGAGACCTAATGTTGTTTAAGTATAGTAAAAGCATAATACATGTTTACATAGTTAATACAGGCCTACTCAAAACAACATAGCCTACTTTCCCTGTATATATACGACCAGGTATTGTGCCGCTTTGAGAAATCTTGAATACCAGGCTGAAGTTTGTGAATTCTCAACAAGAAATAAACCACGTCAGTTTTAGTTAGATTAGTGCCATCAAATTTCCGAAAGGAAAGCGATGCCTTAATTATGAGTAGCAGCAAATGGGATTATATTTGATAGATAGGCTCAGTCACAACTGTTGAGTGGTTATCGCGAGCCCCGGCTCAGCCAGGCCGCACAATCTATGTGCTGCTGCAGTTGGAATTACAAAGGCAGGAATATTTAACTGTATATGGCTGAAACGGGACCTTGTACCCATGGGCAGAGCACCCTATATACTAAGACGTATTCCTAAAATTGAGTTCAGATCGTATACCTTTGTTTTCAATATTAATTCAACATATATACGTTGCGTAAAAAAATAAAGTTTAAAATTGAACATGAAAGACAGCCTTATTTTGAACCGTTATTGACGGGTATATTATTAAAAGCACGACAAGACTAGGGCTGGGTATCGGTCCGCCTCTTCCGGTACAATACGTATTGCGATACAGTTAATTCGATACCGATACGTATTGACGATACGTTTAATTTTTCTTTGTATATCATTTCTTGATAAAAGCTCTGTTTCTTGTTTTTATATGTTTTTTTTATTTTAACATACAACATATTTAGTATGCTATGCACTTAAGCAGCTTAAGCTTGATATAAAATAAATAAACCAGTTGCTTTTAATTTTAAAAATCTATCTAATCAAGACTAGCACAATCTCGATCTTCTTTGAGTCCTTAGCATCCCCACCCCCCCCCCCCCCGCACAAACATGTTTTATTGCATTTGGTGGGGAAGATCATAGGCTGTTATGTCATGTAATTACACAGTTTTGTATAATTCTGTGAAAATGAATCCCATTAGTCACTCTCTTGTTTGTACAGGATTTGTCCCCAGGCTTTAACCATTTATTTGACATATCTGATGTCGAACGCGGGAGCTCCGAGTAACCTATGACCGGCTGCGTAAATAATAAAATTAGAGTTTAAATGACATATATAAAGATAGGATATATACGTGAATGTGCCTTGTTCCTAGTAGCAATATGTGATGTGAATATCGGTTTCATTTATAAAGAGAAACGTTATTATCATTCTCCTATTATCGCTCACATGCGCCTGCTTGTCATGGATGTACTGACGTGCATGCGTATATACATTTATTAACAAGTCTTAAAAGCCAAAGCAACAAATATATAGGCTGCAGTGCATTTAGATTTATAAATCTTCATGGTTATATGTAAAGTTGGAGTTAGAATGCTATTCATTAGCAAGCAATCGATACGACCAATACAGCATGCAACGCATTTCGGTTATCGTATCGACGTCGTGTATCGATTCGTATCGATATATCGATATATTGATACAGCCCTAGACAAGACATGTCCAGGTATATCCCATGAATACACTTCACATAATCTACATAGTCATTCTTAATCTCCACACAGAATCGGCCGCCCTGCATCTCACCGTGATGGTACATGATGAAACAAAACAATTTATTGATTAACCAGATTAAATGAAGCAGACGTGAGGAGCTTGGTGTACATTGTATAATGATTTTATGTCAAAGATACCTCCTAAAAAAATAAAAATTCTGCAGCGTCGGAATTCAAATTTCAAGCACCAAGTGTCATTAGTTTTGGCGTGTGACAAACGCAATTTACAGAATTAAGAAGCAGTAAAGCGCAGTCAGTAGCCCATTGATCAGGACAGCATGACAGCGTGACAGCCAGCGTGACAGCCAACAACCAGAAGTCAAAACACAGCCAGAGCACTTGACTCATCGTGTCTTAATGAAGATAAAGTCTCCGTCCTCTTATTTGATATATAGACACGTGCTATGTTATAAAGAGAAGTGCATATTGTTCTTTCAATAATTGATCATGAGATGTAACACAGCACTGCACCGGCAGAGTTAATATTGGTATGGAAATGGACACCATAAGTATAGTTAATACCTACCTCATCACATGGTGTCCATCAACAGGCGGCGGAACGCGGTTGTCCCGCTGCCAGAATCAATATAATAATCAAGTTACAGTTGCAGATCAGTTTATGGATAATGGAGCTTAGTTTTGTGGCTGCCCTCCGTAGAGCACAAAGATTCTGGTGCTGACTGTTTCCACTTGATCCCCGACGTTAGCCAGCTCCCGTCACGGCAGGTCCTCGCTCTTACGTCTTCACCAATTTGGATCTGGCATCAAGCAATTTGCTTCTGTTTCGTGGCATCGAACTTATTTGTCATTTTTTTATTGCAGTAGAACAGCAGATGACACCGGTAGCGTGACGATGGCGATGCATACTAAAGGTTTATACGTCAACCATAGAGAGCCAGCATTCATAACAAGTGTGATTTAATGGACAGGCGAGTGGGCCACTGACGGTTGGCGTCATTTAACATCACAGGCTAAATGTGAACGCAGAAGCTGCAAATACGACCATCCCTCGCCAATCGACAGATAACTGGGAAGCGCTAACCGGGTGCTAGACTTATATTAGATCCATAAAGATTCGCTCGCTGACAGAGACTCCACTTTGCATGGAGTCAGAATGGTGACTAGAGGTTCCTTTCATGACGGAGAGTTATGTTTTGACGGTTACAGTATACCAACAATATTGACGCTTCGCCAGCATCAACATGTATTGCTTCCTACATGGATGGACAGTCTTGTTTGAACATTATAAACAAAGTTTGATCTTTTGACTTCAAATATCGCATTATGTAAACCCTATAGCTGACCAAAGCTGGTATCGGTTGTCTGGATTTACGGGAATTTTCATTAGGTCATATGGGTATTCTGTGAATTCCGCTCAGCACTTAAAGGCTAGGGAACGGCAACGAATACCTCGCCGTAAAGTTATTAATCTCTGAACCCCAGGGGTGTCAATATTTACTGGGTTGTGCCACTGCAGCGGGCCGGAAAGCAGAAAGACAGATTCTCCGCATATCCAGGCGCCCACCAGTCCACCAGTTCTGTCTGTGGCAGTACTACCTTTCATTTGGCCACTGGGAGCCATCAAGCTTGCTGCCAATATAGCTGGAGGACTGTGGTGAGGTTCCGGCTGAAATGCATTGTTGCTGAGTACCGCATAATGATGTACGGATAGCTGTGCTGATGCACAAATCGTTTCGTTCAGCACCGAGCACTATCGCATGAAACGTGACAAAGTTGGAATTACGTGTACCCTGCAAATAAGTTATGATCGCGATGTGAGAGAGGTCGGTGATTATACGGCGGTTTGTCTGAGGTTCCTAAACAGCTTGCTTGGACAGGCTTCCAATGCTTACAGGGTCATTTGTAGCCGATAACGTTAATTGTCAATACAACTATCCGTATCCTGTATCAGTGGAGGATTATCTTTTTGCATATTTCAATATCTCAAGTGCCTATGTCGGGAGGATGGGCTACCGCTGTGGTTTAAACCAGGAGGAAATGTGGTTGGTGAAACATCGTCATTGATTCGTTGTTAGCTGAATCTAGCCGTATTTCAGCCAGCCCAGCTTTGCTCTCGCATTTGTTGCACAGAAGCTGTACAAGCGTGGCGGGATGACCGTTATCTCGACTCCTGCTGATGAGGGTATCTTCATCCAACGATGCCACTCATATTTCTGGCACGTCTCGTATGCAGGGACTGTGGAGGGTGTTTAGTGGTTATTCAATCAGAAGCTGTTTGACATGTGCCGCGTTTTATCTTGATGTTAACAAGAATGCACTGTACACATCGGGTATTGTCTCTGACGTCGTTGGTCTTCGGCTTAGCTGCAACTGGTGCTTTGTCATTGGCCGTGGCCACGGACTACTGGTTGTACACAACTGAGAACGTGGAGCTTATGATGAACGGGACAATCACAATAACCACCGTTACACACACCGGATTATGGAGAATGTGCATTGTGCCGACTCAGCTGGGAATGGAAGAAGAGGGTGAGTAAACTCTCACAAAAATTAAAGTATACTTTACATAGATATTGCATTATCTGACTAATATTTGATGACCTTCTGAAATTAATCAGATATTCACACTTGTCAATGAAGAGAAATGGTATTACAGAGTACTAGATTGACCAACTTAAATCAACTGTCATCCCAGCTGAATAAGATCCATATCACAGTCGGACCGAAGATTTAGAAGGGGGGGGGGGGGACTATCCAGGAGGACAAATGAGAATATCTGATAAAGGTCCTCAGATCCCGAAGTGGGGGGGGGGGTTCTATATATCACAAAAATTGGGCTGAAACCCTTAAAAAAGGTTACGGTGATTGAAAGGGATTCGCTACTACATATAGATTATTATAAATAAATGCTTCATCGGTTGCTGCTTAAACAACGCATCAGATAAAGGAATGGGAAATCACGCCCAAAATAACACGACACTCCATTGAAATATTGCCGGGATATTGACTTGTTAACCTCAGAGAATGCCTCATAAACTCATAAGGACGAAGCACTGATATATAACACTTAACCAACTGAATCACGGCCGATCGGATCAGATGATAGCCCCAACCCAAAATTACCTTATAATATATAGACGCGCTAGCATGACTTACATCCCCGTGTATTGAATTTCGTCAATAAACGGCCTACCCAAAAACGGACACATTCCAACAGCTTAGAAAATAAATCCAGTGGCCAGTGTCCCACGACGCTCAAGCTGGTGTGATGTATTGCCTGATTCAGGCGCCTTGCTTTCATAATAGGATATTTAAAGTTTGCAATAGTTTACCTTAAACAGCCTGGAAGAAATAAGCCGTTCTCCTGTATACACATAGCGCGGCTCAACCATGAGTACTGCAGAGGCAGATCACATCGTCTGAAGTGGTTTATGTCGCATATAATATTATCACCAGTTAAATAAAAATCCAATTAAACAATAATGTATAAAAATAAATATATATATATATATATGTATATATATATATATATATATATCATGTTTGGGTGTCCAGTGAACCATCTCTTGGGGCCACTGTCTATTTAAACGGGCATTACCTGTGGTCAAGAAGGAAGGACAAGAATCCACGTCACACGAGGTTCTGCTGAGTACTAGACACATGCTTGTAGGTATGTTTGCGCACAAATAAACTTCGTCAAAGGATCGTCGGTCTCTGTATTGTACACATGGAACCCCTTTGCTGTCTCCAGTCCCCAACCTGAGGGCCGGTGATAATATATATATATATATATATATATATATATATATATATATATATATATATATATATATATATATATATGCAAATCTCAATTTTCACTTATAAATAGAAAATCATATGAAAAATATTACGAGAATAGTAGCCTGAAATAGGAGCATGTTCATGTGTAAGACTGTACTAATTTTGAAAAGTGACAGTCAGATGTTTTTATGTATGTGCGCATGCTACTAATAAATGTGCAACTGTAATAAGTACCATGCGCAAATACAATGTACTAAAAACCCACCTGCCGTCATAGCACTGGGACCACACACTGCCGAGTCACACCTGAGCCATGTGTTACCGAGAATAATCGCAGGATGATTGTCTGCGATTACGGTCATTGTACTATAAAATGTTGCGGTGACATATTTCGACGAGTCATGCATTATCTAATACAGTTCATAATCTTCCCAGGGGTTGAATATCATGCAGAGGGGAAAATGACATTTCATGGCACGGCTGTGATCTAGTAGTCCAGGTATAAACAAATGTAAATTTCATTATTATTCTACCTATTTCTGTGGGAGGTTTTGCATCCCGTTTCTTTTTTTTTCAGGATCTGCAAATGCTAAATGATTGTAAACTTGCTGGCTAAAAATATCCTAGATAGTTCAAAATGCGTTCGTCATGTCAGGAAATTTCTGTAAGGTGGGGCGGGCGAGAACCCCTGCCAACCCCTCCCCGCCCGCTGTCCCCTCCTTGGCATGTCGGGCATTGCCCAGTTTTGGAAGGTTACCCCTTCAAGTTTCTGTAACAACACCTGCAGTGACTACCTGTGACCTGTATAGCGACAAATTAACAGATACTGGTGACTTTATTGCTTGCCGTATCCTGGGATTTCCTTGAAATGGTTAGGACAAGTTTTAACCGGGCCAGGCATCCTGCAAGTTTTTTTTTCTATTTTTGAGTAGCACCAAACCATTTGAACGGCAACATTATATATCCAACATGTTGTTAGATTAGATCGACCTGGTATTCCTGGCGAGTCATGGCTGTCAGGTGACATATCAACTCCTCAGATATAATCACCAAAACTATACACAATCTCCCGGGAAAATCCAGGGTGACTACAAAAAGCCTTGTGCGGTTCGCGTATGAGCAAGGTAAATATCAACGATCTGACTGCAATAAGTGATTTTATACTATAGCACGAAAACACCACCCCTTTAGGGGCGTTTACACCTTTCCGTTTTTTCCTTCAACACTAGCAGCCGTCGTCCGACGAATTCAAGTCAGTTAAAAATGCATCAAGCATTCACACCTCCGCTTCCGCACCCGCACTCACATCACTGTATACTCACAATCCTGTCTGGGACTGATTCGGGATGGACGCGGACGAAGGGTGTGGACGGGAATCCCTACCATGACGTCATATAATCGGGTATATTCTGGAATGTCCTTGTGTCTTACCCATTGTAGAAAATGCCAATAACGGTTGATTTTCAGTGTGAAAGGTTAGAACTTGCGGGAGAGCATTCAATGCTTTACAGTCCCGCTCACGAAAGCTATTATTATTAACTGATATAATCAAAACAATGTTAAGTTTATCATAAATGAGTCACTACTTAAGCCTAACTGTCTGACACAAAAGGAGCGAGGGCGGGGTAATATGGGATAAAGACTGATAAGTCAATGCTTATAACATAAATTAACTAGTATGTCTACGAATAATAACATGTATTATATATTATACAGTATAGTTTAGTATGTATAGTACGTATAGTATAGTATAACATTATATATATATGTATATATATGTTATGATTTTTTAAACATAATTAAATCACATTAATAAGCTTGCATCGAGAACAATTTTGTCCCATTCTTAAAATTGGTCACATTTTAAAGCAAAGTTCTTAACTTCAATTACACGAGTTTGGTCATATTCAAGGATAGTAGCGTACAAGTTCCGAAACGCGTTAGTAGACAATTTGTTATTAGATTTCAGATCTAGAATAAAATATCCTCATTTGAGGAAAAAAAAACAGGAATTGATTCAGATAATGAAGAAATATTACATTTCTAAGAAATACAGCATTCCTTGAATACTCTCTCTCTCTCTCTCTCTCTCTCTCTCTCTCTCTATATATATATATATATATATATATATATATATATATATATATATATATATATATATAATACCACTTCGGACAATCTCCATTTGTAAAAGAACAAGGTCGAACAAAACCTACGTGAAAAATAAAAGTATTCAATATGAAACAAAGGGTGGTAAGTGAAGTGAGGTGCGGTAGGAGAGAGCGCGGGTAAGTGTGAACATCGATGACGAATAACGGGATTAGGGATAGAGAAAAACGGATAGATGTGAACGCCATTAATCCTGATCTTAGCAAAGGTATTACCGCTTTCGATCCATGGGGTAATTTAAAGTCTCATAAAGATATGTTAATTTTCTCCGTAATTCTTCCCACACAAATTGAAATTTGTAGCTCAGTTGGCGACAAAACATGATTTTATAACGTCATCTTGTTCAAAGAAGAAAACATAATCGATTGATTGAATATTAAAATGGACAATATGTAGCTCAAAATGTTGTCAAAATGTAATTGTATGACGGAACAGTTAGGTAACCTATTCAAAGCTCAGTTTGTAACAAACATTATTGTATGATCGAAAACTAAAGTGGACTATATGTAGCTCAATTTGCACAGAAAGCCATTGTATAACGGAATAGTGAAGCTGAATATATGTAGCTCAAGTTGTGACAAAATGTGCTTTTATGACGACAGACCTGACATTTCTGTCCATAATTCGCGGAATTGAAGTGGCAAAGCTTCCACTTATCATCATGGTAAAACAGTCATGGTGGATATGTTTCATGTTCTTTGCTACTAAGATTCAGCCAAGTTCCACACGTAAGCTTGATTACCTTCGAAGAAAGTTGCATCTACGTTATATTTTAATATTTTAGGTGTAGTGACAATGTTTTCTGTATGTAATATTGATAGTAGTAGAGATAACAACTGCATTGTTGCCTATCTAACCTTTTATAATAACTCGGGATAATGAATGTGAAAAACTGATAAGGAAGGTTGTAACATCTGACGTGAGAACGTACCAAAATATCTGTAGGAGGGAGGATTCTTAGCTGTCTGGCGATCAACCAGGCTTATTTAAATATACTATATATAAATTTTATCCATATAATGTGCATTTGCGTATTTGTATTTGTGTTTAAATTCTCCTTATTTTAAGCACCGGGGCTGAATATTTATTACACAAATACAAAGCAAGTTTAGTTACTGATAGTTTCTAGTTTCTACGTTTAACGATAACCTAGGACGTCGAAAGCATACATATGGCTCTGTGTAATATGAACTGTTCACCAGACTTATATCGGTTATGTTGGAATAACATCTGTGACTAGTAATACTCAAGTAACAAAGAGAGGGGAATGAGGCCTCCACGTCACAAGAACCTGGTATAGAGTGAGGCCTCCACGTCACAAGAAACGGGCACAGAGTGAGGCCTCCACGTCACAAGATACAGGCACAAAGTGAGGCCTCCACCTCACAAGAACCAGGCAAAGAGTGAGGCCTCCACGTCACAAGAACTAGGTATACAGTAAGGCCTCCACTCACAACCAGGCACAGAGTGAGGCCTCCACGTCACAAGAAACAGGCACAGAGTGAGGCCCCACGTCACAAGAACCAGGTACAGAGTGAGGCCTCCATGTCACAAGAACCAGGCACAGAGTGAGGCCTCCACATCACCAGAACCAGGCACAGAGTGAGGCCTCCACGTCACAAGAACCAGGCACAGAGGCCTCCACGTCACAACCAGACACAGAGTGAGGCAGGTTGTAAAGATGGATAGGCAGAACAAAAGCATTTCTGCGTAAATTGCAAAACCTGAGGTTTATTTGCAATCATTGTGCGGCTCGTCTCGTATCTGGTGGAGCTCAGAGCATACGAATATTTAGCTGATTGATGAAACACTGGCATTCCAAACCATCCCCTGACTGAACAAAGGGGACTTGCGACAACTTGAGAGCACGTCTTGATGGTGCAAATATCGTTACGACAGAACACCAGCATTTCCTTACATTATGAAGGGCAGCTGTGAATATCATTAATCTATTAATAGTAATACATGACCCGTAATAACGGTGTTCCTAAATAAAGCCAAGCAATTCTAATTGATCATGGTTTTAAAGCTTCTGGTGCATTTAATGAGGTTGTCATCCACATGACTTGAGCTGATCTGGATATGACTGCACTCAAATATCCTCAAAATCACCAATATAGATATATGGCCTTAGAAAAGATCAATTCCGCCAGGGGAAACCAGAAATTGGGGTACAAATCAACGCAGTGTTTTAACCTGTTCACGACGCCCGGTCTGCAAAGTCGCATGGCGTAACCATGGCAATTGTTTCTTGCGGCATCGATTCTTCTCAGTGCGTATTGTAAACGTTTCAGTGCTTTTATTGCTGGTCTACGGTTTTATTACCCTCAGGACACCCTGGGCGTTACCATAGTTCCCGCAATTCGGATGAACTTATCTTTCACCGCCTCCCTTTTCTTTACTGCACTTTAGACGAGTGTGTTAAGTAAATGAAACAATACCTGACATATTTAAGCATCTTAACAGAAGTGTGCCCGTCAAAGGAAATCCATGTAATTCAAACCCCATATACTAATTTTACTCATCAGATTACTTCAGCTAGGATACCCGGCGCGCTGGGTATTGCTCGTCACCACCAGGGGTCGTTGATTCTGATTAGGCGAGTTTGTGCACCTGTGATCCGGGACTTGCTAACGTCAGAGGATGCCATAACGGACGACGCGTCTGGGAGCTCAGTGGTTCTATAAACACCAGAGGTCATTGACATTTATTAACACGTTAGGAAATAGCTGTACTTAAACTTTATGTGGCTGTGAGGCCTAGGTTGATGTAATCCTGGATTACCTGTTAGTCACCGATCACCGCCTGTAGTCCAGCGGTTAAGCTCGCATATTTGGAGGAATTGTGCAAAAAATGAAAGAAGCATGGAAGTTTCCAAAACTGCTCTTTAGAGCTTAATGGTGAATTTCAGATATAGGGCCAAGCTGAAAATAAATTATCTTGGCCAAAATCCAAGATGGCGGTCAAGATGGCCGCTTGATTAAAACATGTCAATAACTCGATTTTATAATGTCGCTAGAAAGCATTTGCAAGTACTCATTTTTATGTTTTTGGGCCAAGAAATTCAGTTTTTGAGGTTCAAAACCCCTCCAGGTACTCATTTTTGTTTTAATAACAAGAGTTCGGTAAAATCCCCCTAAGGTCAGTGGTTAAGCTGCATATATAAAAGAATTGTGTAAAAGATAAAAGAAGAATGAAACTTGGAATAATAGTAGTCCAGACCAGACCAAACTCAGTATTTCCAGATATGAGGCCAAGCGGAATTCAGAATATCTTGGTCAAAATCCAAGATTGCGGACAAGATGGCCTTCGGATTATGAAATAACAATATATGCGGTGTTATTTGTCCTAGAATGTATTGCAAGTGCATTAATTCTATGTTTTTGGGTTCGAGAAATTCATTTTTATGGGTTTCAAATCAGTATAATGACTCCGTGAATGAAATCTTGTTTTATTTGGTATTATAATTGTGCTTAATTGCCTTTTTCATGCACCTTGACGGAAAAACTTATTTGTTGAATCCTGTGCTGAAATGTAATATATATGATTATTTGAAATATTTGAACACTGTGTCTCTTTCAATGCATTGAGTGGTATAAAACGCTCTGCTCTCTCCACTGGCGACGAAGGTTCTATAATCAGTGTTGCTATGGGAGTGGGTTGTAGTGGTTCTCCTTGACTTCTGATTCTAACCATCCCTACTGAACGGGGTTCGAAGTGGGGACCTACAACTCCGATGTCCAAAGCCGTAACCACTAGGCGATGTTCTACCCCTTGATATGCTATAATTGTAATGTTGTGATTGTGCATGCTCAATCAGCAAACTTGCAGATACATGTGCAGTTTGTAATTTACCCGCTACTTTGGTGATATGGTAAGATTATCCTTACCAATTAGCTGACATTGCCTTTGCATCTACCGTTACTGCTTAAAATACTTTATTTGCTTAAATAATGCACACATTTTATATAACTTTCATGTATTTATAAATATAATTACAACAAATATTTACTACATTTATTTGAAAAAAATTAACACCATGTGCACATGATGCAAAATTGTAGATCGCACTGAGTCTTGCACCTACGATAAACAGGATCGATATTTAGTAAATTGGAACTGTGTGTGATTTACCAGAAGAAAACACTGTTGTCCTGTTAGATCTAAAAGAAAATATTCAGGCATAAGTGAAAAAAAGTTGATGGCAATATTACAAAATGTTATGTAATAAACTATTCTGTTCAGCAGTAATAATATTCAGGAATAATATTCAGAGTTAGTCTATTCTCACTGATGTATGTTCACTTGATGAAGCATGTGGTATGAAATAAAGTTTCCCAAACATTCTGCATATGGGCATCAAGCTGACCTAAAGAGAAAATTCTTAGCACAGCGGCTTAAAGCACAGAACCGTTACATTCACCAATCAAGACAATGAAAACTCAAACCAAACTTTGTACTGAATTTTGATATAATCTAGGATGAAGACAAAATGTATGTATTGAACCTAAAGGTTTATTATATTTTTCAACCTTGTGGTGTGAATTCGAAATTCTATCTTGCGCCTTGCTTTTTCATTCCCTCATCAAACATCCCTGAAACTTCAACGATCAGCTGGCTTGAACACTGGAAGCACTGACCCCTAAAGTTTGATACGTGTGGTAAATATTCTAATAATACATGTATGAACTACATGAATCTACAAGTATGCATACCGTTAGCAAATGAAAGTATTTTGTTGACACCAACACATCATGCAAAGTGAATTCCAACTCGTTAAATTCGAAAAAGAATTATATCACGAAAATGGCATCACAGCAAAACGTAGTGATATTTTACTGATACATGTTTATTATTATGTACGAGCATCATCATAACATCACAATATTTGCAATATGCAAAGGTATTAACATGTATGTTGAGTATATCATGCATTCATCACCATAGCACAAAGGTAGCATACAGCAACATGTTATGCTCCTCTAAAAGTGTGCTGATTCTGTCTTCATGCCAGCATACAGTGTGAAAGCCATCACCTTATGGCAAAAGAAGCAAAGAATCTGTATTTCAAACACGTGTGAGCTTCTACATATGTGCGTATCCTGTCGTGCATGCATGTAGCCTAAATGATTTATGGATACGATTTTACGTGGAAACATGAATGGTGTTCAATTACATGTAACTAGTACATGTTTTTTAAATTTCAGCACTGCAATCTGATATTTCCAAACTTCATTAACAAAGGTTTACATGAATGTGAAGTTGATCGTAAAATTTACCAAATTTGATACAAGACATAACAGCTAAATTTCTTTCATCCATCGCCTCTAGGGAAATCAAACAGAAGAAATCAGAAAAATTAATATAATAAAACATAGCTCAGCAAATGACACTTTCATTTGAAAATGCAGTATTAAACAAATTTAACAGGATTTTAACATTGGAAGTGCTAATGAAAAAGACACTTTTGGCAAAATTTCAATATGTACACAGTAGGCATATAGAATCTGACAGGTGTGAGCTTCTCATATACGTCCTCATCCTGCCACGCACGCATTATAAGCTAGCTAAACGTTATTTAATATGGATTGTTTATTTCATTTGTATATATATTTTATATAGATTATACAGTTAGTTATAACAACTATAACAAGCCCCTCTCCATGGCTCGAATTGTTGCGATCGGTAGTATATAGGGTTGGAGGAAATCGGAGAACACGGAGAAAACAACCGTCCTTTGTAGGACCACTACAACCCACTCTGATAGGAACGATGTTGATCAAATCTGGGTTTTTGAGATAGACGAGCGTCTCACCACTCGACTGTCCACATCATTACATTGAAACAGATATGGGGCTGACATACTTAAAAATAATATATATTTCAAATGTCAGCACAGTTTTATTAATGCATGTGATATTTCCCAATTGCACTTAAAACTTTTGCATGAAAGTTACGTTGATCACAGAATCTAATCAGATGTATGTTGGTTTCAAATATCCTGATGATTAGTGTTCACATGGACATATCAGGATCTTAATTTTATTTTAGATTTTGACACAGAAGTTTCTTGCGCCATCACCTCTTCAAAGCAATTACATTTATCAGCATGCAAATAAAGGGAAATAAAAAGGAAGAAATATGAAATATTGCAATCGAATCTGTTCTACAAACAATTCAAGCATGAAAATACATGACAAGACAGACAAATCTAGCCCAGAAAATAACACTTTCATTTGAGAACAATCAGCTGCTCAGCAGAAGTCGGCAAATAATGTTTTTGTTCGATCTTCTAGACAAAGGCGAATTTAGCATAATTTTAGAATCAACAAAACCAGAATTCAACCATAGAGTCATAATACATACTTGAAACCCTTATAAATAAATTTCTTGACCCCGAAAACATAGAAATAGTGCACTCGCAATGCAGTTTAGGACAAATAGAACCGGATAGATTTTACAATCCGGTGGCAATCTTGGCCGCCATCTTGGATTTTGACCAAGATAGAGTGAATTCCGCTTGGCCCTATATCTGAAAATATTGAGTATGGTATGGACAACTGTTATGCCAAGTTTCATGCTTCTTTCATTTTCTGCACAATTCCTCTCTTACCAGCTGGACTACTGTGAGTGATTGGGTCTAAGAGCATGTAGATCACGTGATCAGCCTTGATGCGTCCTCGTTAACGATGTAATGATAGTCATCTTTGGTCATCACGTGATATGATCAACTAGTGCACGCTTTACGAATATGAACATGTCTATTTTTGACACCGTTCTGTTTAAAGGTCCTATACACCAGGTATCCATTCCTCAGACTGTGGAAAGTCCGGACCAACAGATTGACATCAGTCTAATGTTTTTTTTTCATATGTTATATTCGGTCTGCCAATTAACATTACGAGCGGCCCTGGAATATCTAGTATATAATGTGTTTTGTGGGATTAGCTGATTTTTGTCCTTCTTCGTATGAAGGAGAACCACTATAATGGTCCAAATAATCTCCACACCCCCTGATTCTTTCTTCACAATATTTGCAGACATACTCATAACACTGCAATATGAATATATATACTGCAGCTAACGTCACATCTGTGGAACTGCTTTCTGCGATCCAAAATGGCCTTTTACATTTTCCTTCAGTTAAGAATATAAATTATTCCCCATACTGACAGATATGTCGATCATGTGATTGACATGTGATTTCAGTCTGCACAAACACACCGACTGTGAAAAACTATACGTTAGAACAACATGCACTTACATTTAATCACTCTTAATACAAATCTTAACAAATGAACACAAGCACACAATAGCAAAAAAAAAAAAATAAATTCGTTAGTCCTCCAGATACAGTCCTACCAAATACCTATGTATCTATCGCCTCTGAATTTCTCGTAATCTTTGGTGCTAATAGTTAAACAATTAGTTATTGATCACTTTTATTGTTGCTGAAAGAGCACCGAGGGCGGGGGTCCTTGACTTCCTTAACTAGTTCTCCATCTTCTTTAGTTAAGTTAGTTAAATTAATTAAGTGTTTATGTTATACTGTAGAGTGTCGCCATGATAACGTATACTTGAGGCCTGGTCAGGTAATACCCATCGAATTCTTGAGTTCTTGTCAGGTAATATCCATCGATTACTCGAGTCCATATCAGGTAATACCCATCGAGTTCTCGTGTCCATCTCAGGTAATACCCATCGAATACTCAAGTTCATGTCAGGAAATACCTATCGAATTCGCGAGTTCTTTTCAGGTAACATCCATCGAGTACTCGTGTCCATCTCAGGTAATACCTATCGAGTTCTCGAGTTTTTTCAGGTAATACCCATGGAATTCTCGAGTTACTGACAGGTAGTATCCATCAAGTACTCAAGTCCATGTCAAGTAATTCCCAACGAGTACTCGAGTTCTTGTCAGGTAATACCCATCAAGTACTCAAGTCCATGTCAGGTAATACCTATCGAGTACTCGAGTTCTTGTCAGGTAATTCCCAACGAGTACTCGAGTCAGTGTCAAGTAATACCCATCGTGTACTAAAGTCCTTGTCAGGTAATAATCACACTGATTTTGATTCAGGTAATACCCATGGAGTACTCGAATTTGATTCAGGTAAGAGTATTACCCATCAAGTAGTCGAGTCCGGTATGTGCTTCCCATTTAAGCTGTAATGCAGTCACAAGCATCAGCCATGGATAGCTGGCAAACAGGCTGCCTGTAGCGCAGTCATATACTAGATTAAATTAATCAGATTACAATCTAATTTTCACATTACCAAAGGAAACATGGCTGCTCTAAAACTAGCAAATCTCTGTATTGATTTTGTGTCTTACTTACTAATTAGGAATTATTTAGAAGCGGCTGTAGTGTGCCGTGTCCGATGCACCGCGGGGTCGTGTATTGACGGCTCCTTATTTAATGTGATTTATCGTCTGGGGGCTTGCTTGACCTTCTGTGGCCGTCCAGATTATATTGAGCGGGCGCTCACAGACGTAACATCTGCGTGAGGCTCTAGCACACTGCCACCCTCACCAGAATGCACGGCATACCACTCCATGAGGACGCGTCACACCCCCTGGTTATATAACAGTCTAGTCTTCTCTGAACTGTTTAAATATCCTCGTATATTTTAGTTCTATAATATTTAAAATAAATTTGAAATCATATTTTTAATAATGAACACACATTGGTGTTCACAGATACAATTGTTACACTCCCAGGAAGGAAACAAATATCATAAGACATCTTATTTACTAAATCCTGTCCACGGGCATGAGACTTGACAAATCTGGATGGATTTTCACTGTGTCGTATTTATTTTAGAGTTAACAAATCTGAATGGATTTTCACTGTGTCGTATTTATTTTAGAGTTAACAAATCTGGATGGTTTTTCACTGTGTCGTATTTATTTAGAGTTAAAATGTCTGGATGGATTTTCACTGTGTCGTATTTATTTTAACGGCAATGCTGTGTTAGATCTCTCGCAGTCGGTCTCTTGCACTGCAGAATTGGCAGGACCAATTCCTCTAGAACAGCTTCCCACATAGGGACAGATTTATTGAAGCAGTGTATCAGGTCGAGGTTTCTGTGATTCGTCGTGTCCCGCGCAAATGGTCCATGACAGTTCTATTTGTTACATAATGTTCTTTTGCAGCCGAAAATAGAAGAATCTTGAACCAAAAATAAAATATGAAGAACAAGCCTATGACTGCTCGGCTCCCATGGCCACCAGCGGGGTCTATCCTCTCAAGAAATTTGTCAGTGAGCGTTGTAAAGGTTGAGGGAGTGTTGTTGTGGTTGAGTGAGGGTTGTTGTGGTTGAGTGAGGGTTGTTGTGGTTGAGTGAGTGTTGTTTTGGTTGAGTGAGTGTTGTTGTGGTTGAGAGAGGGACGTTGTGGTTGAGTGAGTGTTGTTGAGGTTGAGTGAGTGTTGTTTTGGTTGAGTGACTGTTGTTTTGGTTGAGTGACTGTTTTGGTTGAGTGAGAGTTGTTCTGGTTGAGTGTTGCTGTGGTTGAGTGAGTTTTGTTGTGGTTGAGTGAGTGTTGTTGTGGTTGAGTGAGTGTTGTTGCGCTTGAATGTTGTTGTGGTTGAGTGAGTTTTGTTGTGGTTGAGTGGGTTTGTTGTGGTTGAGTGGGGTTTGTTGTGGTTGAGTGAGTTTTGTTGTGGTTGAGTGAGTTTTGTTGTGGTTGAGTGAGTGTTGTTTTGGTTGAGTGAGAGTTGTTCTGGTTGAGTGTTGCTGTGGTTGAGTGAGTTTTGTTGTGGTTGAGTGAGTTTTTGTGTGGTTGAGTGAGTGTTGTTGCGCTTGAATGTTGTTCTGGTTGAGTGTTGCTGTGGTTGAGTTAGTTTTGTTGTGGTTGAGTCGGGTTTGTTGTGGTTGAGTGGGGTTTGTTGTGGTTGAGTGAGTTTTGTTGTGGTTGAGTGAGTTTTGTTGTGGTTGAGTGACTGTTGTTTTGGTTGTGTGAGAGTTGTTCTGGTTGAGAGTTGCTGTGGTCGAATGAGTTTTGTTGTGGTTGAGTAAGTTTTGTTGTGGTTGAGTGAGTGTTGTTGCGCTTGAATGTTGTTGTGGTTGAGTGAGTTTTGTTGTGGTTGAGTGGGGTTTGTTGTGGTTGAGTGGGGTTTGTTGTGGTTGAGTGAGTTTTGTTGTGGTTGAGTGAGTTTTGTTGTGGTTGAGTGAGTGTTGTTGCGCTTGAATGTTGTTGTGGTTGAGTGAGTGTTGTTGTGGTTGAGAGAGGGTTGTTGTTGTTGAGTGAGTGTTGATAAGGTTGAGTAATTTTTATTGTGGTTGAGTGAGTTTTGTTGTGGTTGAGTGACTGTTGTTGTGGTTGAGTGACTGTTGTTTTGGTTGAGTGAGAGTTGTTCTGGTTGAGTGTTTCTGTGGTTGAGTTAGTTTTGTTGTGGTTGAGTCGGGTTTGTTGTGGTTGAGTGGGGTTTGTTGTGGTTGAGTGACTGTTGTTTTGGTTGAGTGACTGTTTTGGTTGAGTGAGAGTTGTTCTGGTTGAGTGTTGCTGTGGTTGAGTGAGTTTTGTTGTGGTTGAGTGAGTTTTGTTGTGGTTGAGTGAGTGTTGTTGCGCTTGAATGTTGTTGTGGTTGAGTGAGTTTTGTTGTGGTTGAGTGGGTTTGTTGTGGTTGAGTGGGGTTTGTTGTGGTTGAGTGAGTTTTGTTGTGGTTGAGTGAGTTTTGTTGTGGTTGAGTGAGTGTTGTTTTGGTTGAGTGAGAGTTGTTCTGGTTGAGTGTTGCTGTGGTTGAGTGAGTTTTGTTGTGGTTGAGTGAGTTTTTGTGTGGTTGAGTGAGTGTTGTTGCGCTTGAATGTTGTTCTGGTTGAGTGTTGCTGTGGTTGAGTGAGTTTTGTTGTGGTTGAATGAGTGTTGTTGCGCTTGAATGTTGTTGTGGTTGAGTGAGTTTTGTTGTGGTTGAGTTGGGTTTGTTGTGGTTGAGTGGGGTTTGTTGTGGTTGAGTGACTATTCTTTTGTTTGAGTGAGTGTTGTTGTGGTTGAATGTTGTTGTGGTTGAGTGAGCTTTGTTGTGGTTGAGTGAGTTTTGTTGTGGTTGAGTGAGTGTTGTTGTGCTTGAAAGTTGTTGTGGTTGAGTGAGTTTTGTTGTGGTTGAGTGAGTGTTGTTGAGTAAGTTTTATTGAAATCAATGAGAGAAGGATGTCATTATGACCTGGTTTTATCAGTAACAGGTGGTTGAGTGAGTTTTGTCGTGGTTGAGTTACTGTCCTTTCGGTTGAGTGAGTGTTGTTGTGGTTGAATGTTGTTGTGGTTGAGTGAGTTTTGTTGTCGTTGAGTGAGTTTTGTTGTGGTTGAGTGACTGTTCTTTTGGTTGAGTGAGTGTTGTGGTTGAGTGAGTTTTGTTGTCGTTGAGTGAGTGTTTTTGAGTAAGTTTTATTGAAATCAATGAGAGAAGGATGTCATTATGACCTGGTTTATCAGTAACAGGTGATGCCATTATGACCTGGTTTTTCAGTAACAGGTGATGTCATTATGACCTGGTTTATTAGTAACAGGTGATGTCATTATGACCTATTTTATCAGTAACAGGTGATGTAATTATGACCTGGTTTATTAGTAACAGGTGATGTCATTATGACCTGGTTTATCAGTAACATGTTATGTCATTATGGCCTGGTTTATTAGTAACAGGTGATGTCATTATGACCTGGTTTATCAGTAACAGGTGGTGTCATTATGACCTGGTTTATTAGTAACAGGTGATGTCATTATGACCTGGTTTATTAGTAACAGGTGATGTCATTATGACCTGGTTTATTAGTAACAGGTGCGGACATAAATCAGACTGATGAACCCACTATAGCATTGTTATTTTTATTGACGTAGAATTACATGTTTACAATGACTTCAGGAGGGGAGGGGATATAGGTAAACCAAGGCTGTAACAGCAATAATGATGAATTCAGTGTATGTAATTATAACCGTGTGTTCACAAATCTGCAAGTCCTATCTTACCAGACATCTGTAAGTGGAGAACCTATATATACACATCAAATTTAATACCACAGTTGATATGCAAATCAAAATATGATTAAACATAAATGTATGCATACATTATTTATTAATATATATTATAAAAAATGTATATTAATAAATAGGTACTGTATTTATTAATTTACCATTTGTTATTTTGCAGTTGTAGACACATATATACATGTAATTATCATTAAATGATCATTTCAAGACCATTTTCAAGTTCAAGGCTCTTTGATATCTAATAACAATAAAAAAAATAATAATAATATATTTGTATATATAGCGCAAATTCTCCGATGGTCAAGCACACACACATACCTTCATAAAAATTAAATGGAAATCTACTCCCTGTGACGAACGCAAGAAAAGGAAACGATTCATATTAATTACCAAAAGCGTGCCGAAAGAGATACGTTTTTTAATTAGTTTTAAATTATGCAAGGGTCAAAGATTTCTAAGTGTTATAGAAAGCGAATTCCAGACTTTTGGGACTATTAAACGGAAAGAACGTTCACCGTCTTTCATATATCACTTTTGTACTTTAAGAGGATTTCCGCTAGCCGAGCACCGCGTACGCAAAGGCCGATAGGTTATTAATTTTTCCAGACAAATATGATGGCAGTGAGCCATCAAAATGCCGGTAAACAGCAATTATGTATTGTACGCGGTACTTGACTGGAAGCCAATGGAGCTGTTTGAGCAGCGGCGTGACGTGGTCATACAATTAATCATACAATTACAAGGATTTCTGGTATTTTAAGGCTACATATTTCAGTCTTCAAGCTGATGTCCCTGTTCATTTATCAGCCTGGTTAACCTTTAACTGTCACAAGGCTTTCTGATGTCTTTATTAATCAGCTGGATAAATCACATATGTTTTAATAAGTCATTACATAATTATCTAAATCTATGATCGACTTTTGTGATCGAACATGCAAAAGATAAGAGGATTCCATACATTGTGATGAAAATTGATCAGTCCTAAGAGATCAACCAGGCATGTTCAGGAGAGTTAAATATACATGCAGGTATTAAATAACAGGTATTTGGAAACTTAATCAGTTCACGATTTCAAACTACATGTATTCTATTTCAGAAAATGGTCACGCTATTTGTACAACAACAAAAAATGGGGTGGCCATCTAATGATGTACAATTATTCTTGTTTTCTCAAGCAAAACATAGTTATAGCTAATTTGAACAAATATACGTAAAATTTAATATTGCACCAATTATGCGGAATAACATGATTGATTCAAACTGACTAGTCACGACTAATTATAAAAGTAAAGATTGAAATTACAGGCAGTACCACTGTTATTATCTGAAAACTGATTAAATGTTGGTTTAAAATAGTAAAACATATTAATAGTAATAATTGTGAATAAATTAATCTTTAAATGCTGCATCAAAAAAATTGACATCAAGAAATACTGTAATGAATGATATTCTAAATACAAAACACATGCAGTTGTCTACATTTTAAGATATGGTTTTGTAAAATATCATATATTGATGTCTCTCATTATGGGTACCGTACATGAGGAGCATATCGCGGGTCCCGCACCAGAAAAATCCAACTATAGTGTGTGTTCATCATTCAGTTTCCATACGTGGTGGCCCCGCGCGAGTCCCCCATGTGGATTTTTTAAACTCCAGCAATGTTGGATTTTTTGCAGCTGACGCATTGTCAGTATGTTCTCTGTCAGAGCTGACATGTGAAAGAACTGACTGAGCTTGTAAGGATATATGACCACGTGATAAAGGACTACATGTCCAGTCTTCGCCGAGATTTTTGCCGAAGGCGAACCCTGGGCAAGGTGTGGCACATGATAGCCATCTTGTTAGCCTGTCTTATCAGATACGATTTTAACCCGCATTAAAACTCGCCTCCACAATATAAATATTCAAATGAATATTGGATAAAAACATTACTTACAATTTAAGAAACAATATATGATTATTAATGCTTGTGTTTTCTATAATATATTTGTTACCTATAAACGGGGACACGCACATATGGAAAGGGGCTGCCCGGATGCGAGGGTTCCCGGGCGGGTCCAACACGAAAACAATCCGCATGCATGGAAAGGCACCCTTGATGGTAGATTACAAAAAGTTCATAGTTTCACCGAGAAAGTAAGTTATCCGTTAGTATTTAAGTTTTTTATTCTGTTTGACTCGGGATAGACTCGGAATGATTTCCTCGAGTCTTAACCTCCGAGTTCCATTACAAGTTCGATTCCAGCACGCTCGAGTACAAGATCAAGACCGAGATATGCAGCAGTCCGGACTCGAGTCCTGCATCACTGTCCGAGATCCCGTAATATAATTGCGTGTACATTTATCCATGATTATTTATACGAATTACACGTCAGACATGGGGTTCCTCCTTGTACATTAACGGTTTAACTTTGGTTGTATTGGTAATATGTTTCGCCTAGACGGGTTTTCATAACTGTATTTATTCATTCCAACACCACTATCTGATACGGGCATGCTCCGGGACATCTCATAGGATCTGGGTGCCTTCGGAGAGGCCAGACGCTAGAATAAATAGCACCCGTAGAAAATCAATGGCCTACTTGTTCCAGAGACCAGGGTCTAGTTACTCTTTTTTTAACAGATGGAGCAAGCCGGCAGATAAATACACCCGTTGTGAGACATCTGTATCCAATTTATTGATATTGCCATATTACAGAGCACGCGGTCAGACCACATGTGTGTTCACTACGGATATCAAAGCTTGTACACAGGCAGCCTTTATAACAATGCAAAATGCAAAATAGACGTTACACTCCAAGCAAAAATAATCCAAAGGAGTAATTAAGCTAGATCAAGTTCATATTTACCTTAAGAACAATACATATATATAATCTAAAAAGTCCAGGATTGATGCGTGCGAAAGTCCACATGTGATTTTCGCTTTACCCAATATGCATTATCCACAAGTATGAACCCCCTAAAAAGGTCGCAGTAGCGGAAGGGGGTGGGGGGGGGGGGGGGTTCCGTACCCTAATCTATACGCAATCCACATTTATCTGATGTACGCTATCCGCATACAACTAATGTACACCATCCACATGTACATCACCCACATGTACACCATCCATATGTACACCATCCACATGTACACCATCCACATATATATAAACAAACGCAGCCAGACGTACCACGATAACAGACAAAAATGCTGGCCTTGTTATGTGGTAAAGCCAGATATTTATCTGAAAATGCCCCATCATGTGTTTTATATATTTGCATAAATTTCCTATATTTTAAGTTTTTATATATCGGTCTGAGCGAACGATAGTTTGCTTCATATAACATAAACCTAACATTGCTGATCCTATTCTTGACTGGGGAGGGGCAGGCACGGTCTTATTATAATAAAATGTCAAGTAATTTCGGTTGCACCAATCAGTTCTGTTTTAATGGGTTGCAGATCCATGTAGAGTAATGGAGTGAGTTCAGACGCTTGGTCCGTGTGATTGTTTTTGTGTCGTACGTGTAGATGAAGTGTGTATCCTGTTGTTCTGCCCGTGTAAGTTCAACCAAGAGATGAACCCGGACCACCAGCAAACTAAGTCCAGTGCCACTCCTCTGGAACATAAAATCGATCTGTACACATTGTATACTAATATCTGCGATACTCTTGCTATCAGGACAAATCCCAGGACTTTATCCCCTCGGCGACATTCCCCGGTCTACGTCCCCGGGAAATGAAAATTCTTCTACGACAAACACCACCGTGTCAAATGCCCGAGTTCATTAATAAACCTAATCTCAAAAATTTTATATATACGAAGAAAGGGTAAACAAACATAGGGCAATACGTTATTTAGGAAGAAATGGTAGACATACATACGGAAAATACGTGGTGTAGTCTAGTTTTATGTTAAGATGAATAGCAGGGGAGGATCCAAAATTTAAGAAAAGAAGGGGTCCTTGCCAGGAGGACTAGTGATAAAACCTTAAAAAAAGTTCCCCTGGTCCGAAAGGGGGGGGGGTTATGCCGCAAAATTTGGTCTGAAACCCTTAAAAAGGGTTTGGGCGGCTGATCAGGGGCCTGTTGCATAAAGGCATCGCGAGGCGTCGCAAGCAGAAAAGTCGGTTGCATAAAACTGTTGCAGAGTTGCGATATGTCGCAAAACACCCAAAATTTGCGACGACAAAATCGGGGTCGCAAGCCCATCGCAGCACCTTTTAATCAAAAATTAAATGGAAAAAATATTTGTTCACTGTTTGTTTTAATCAAAATCTTGGAATATGTTTGTTATATTATTACGGCCGCTGTTGACAAAAAATTATTTCTAGCTCTAATTTTGCATAAACACTACGATATTTGTTTCATAATTATTATTTATACCTTTCCAGCATTACATATAAATATTTTTTCTCATAATATAATGTAAACAGACGTTCTTTAGAAATACATAATATTCATACATCATGATATGCAAATTATGTGCGCCATTTTCTTTTTCTTACAATATCTCATTTACAGAATTTGTCATATATATTAAAATTTGTATATAAAGCCTTGGGTTTCATATAGTTATAGACTGGCACCTGGTCCCAAGAACATCTGTTCACTGTTAGATTTAAATTGTTATGTACAATTTTTATGCCAAATATTAATATTAATAATAATTTGATAATAAAATTAATAATATTAATATTAATTTATTCTATAAAACGTAAAATCTGCCAGAAATGGTGCCCTAAACGCTGTATTCAAGACTAAAAGGTAACAAATGGAATGATATTGGTTAACTTTACAATGAAAAATAAAACACAATAGTTACAAAATTAAGTTTAAAACAATAAAAATGTATCAAAGAAATTCCTTGACTACACTAATGTGTTTTCAGATGAGATTTAAAAGTTGACAGACTGTATTACGAATTTTGGATTCATAAAGGTCCAATTCAAAACGTTGTTTGTTTACGGACGTCGGTCGCACGGACGACGGACAAAGGACCATCGCTATAGCTCATAATTTATAGTCAGCTAAGCTAAAAATGCAGCGGTACGACCATAACTTCGATATGTGTTCTGACAAATCCGGGTTTTAATGTGTGCCAAATGCACAATGCCAAAACTCATGAGTGGCATCGATAAGCTTTGATAAATAAACTTGTCGGGGTTCTATTAGGGCGCTCAGATGCGACACAACAGTACTCCTGGAACATTCTCGATTCAGGTTTTGGAGAGAGTTTGATTACAACGAAGCGTGAAAAAGTTTAAAGCGGAACAACGCTATTTTTGACAACGCCCAAATACTTAATTACAGGCGAATGTAGAATTTCTGGAGATATTCAAAGTGGAATGTGAAAATTGGTGCCAACTAGCAGAAAACTATATGAAAACTACTATTTACAGGGCCATTGATTCGAAATGAGAAGTAAAGTACACGAAATCGGGGAATTGGAAGAACTTAAAGAAATTCCAGTGCCATATTGTAAAATACCAATGTTTTCTTCTTGTAGATATTGTTTTTGATATTACACAGCTTAGTTGGAACGGTGAAACTGACAAACATTTTTCATTACCTCCTAACTTTTCATACATTATTGTATACGTATGTTAAACTGAAATATAATTATGAATAGGAAATGTTGGTTACACGATTTTTTCACTACCTATGAGACACATAGTTTGACTCTACCTAGGAGGCACGTGGAATTACCTTATTGGGACAGGTGTACGTGCCGGCAGAATCTTAGAACACACGACAGGTGAAGCATAAATTGCGTTAATCCTGTCGCAAGTGCGTGGCAAGTACGTGAAATTTGCGTCATGTTTTATGCAACCGTAGCAAGAGCTTCGCAATTTCGATCGCAAACCCATCGCAACTTTGCGATTAGCGGAAATTTTATGCAACCGGCCCCTGTCTAGCCAAGATTGCGACCCTGAAGCAAGAAAGACAGGATCGCAATCTAGGCCGGACTTATCTGCGATCGCAATCTGGGCTGGCAGGGGCGGATCCAGGATTTAGGAAAAGGGGGGGGGGGTCCAACCCAGGAGACCAATGAAAATCCTAAAAAAAGGTCATCAGGTCTGGAAAAGGTGGGGTCCAGACCGTAAAATTACGTCTAAAACCCCGTAAAAAAGGTTGCTTCGGGTGAAAAAGGGGGGGTCCGGACCCCCTGGACCCCCCCCCCGGATCCGCTTCTGGCTGGACGGATCTAAGATCTTGCCAGCCTGGATTGATTTCGCAGTTTTGGCTGGCGCTGAACTGCAATCGCAATTTGGGCTGGACAGGTCTAAGATCCGTCCAGATCGCAATCTGGGCCTTGACATATTTATATATATAAAGCTAAAGATATACATAAAGCACCACTTTGCACTTTGAATTGTATCACTATTTTATTTAGCAATGTCGGTTAATATGTATATATATGTATATATATGTATATATATATATATATATATATATATATATATATATATATATATATATATATTAAGCGCCACTGTGATCTGTATCCCTTTCTTTTTCAGTTCCGGTTCCAACCAGGTGTAACGTTCTAGAGAACCCAGGTGGCAGAAGTGACGAGGCCTCCATAACGATGTCTATCTTTCGTGAGTAATATCTGTGTCACGTGGTCACGCAGGTTGCCAAACGCAGAGCGGTCTTTTTATTGTTGATTTCATGGCTCATTAGTTTCCCCGAATCTGAGGACACAACAAGTTTAATAGACTAAGGACCTATTGGTCTCAACTCTCAGCTGATTTTGTCTATCAGGATATTTCTATGGGCGTTTTCAAAAGTGGGCCCTGTGTATAAAGTGGGCCCTGATCTTGTGACCTAAAAATCAACAGTTCTCCTACTTGCAATTGAGGCAAATTTAAAAGATGGAACTGTAAGGACGAAAAGGTTGGCTTCAAATGTTTGCAGAAGCTTGTTTAAGTAGACAGTCCTATGACACTGACCTTGTGACCTCAAAATAAATAGTGTTTTTTCCTTATTGGTAGGTAGTCACACATGAAAGGTGGGAGGTTTGGAATGAATAATTTGGCATTAAATGCATAAAAAATAAGTTGTCCCTGTGACCTTTGATCTACAGGTATCGTTTCCTTTTATTCGTGTAAGTATAGTTTCTGACAGATGGAAGGTGTTGCATTAAAAGTTTCGCAATACTTCAAATCATCATTCAAAATTAAAGAGTTCACAAATATTGAAATAATAATAATAATAATAATAATAATAATAATAATAATAATAATAATAATTTATTTTGTAACGCGTAAAATCCATGATGATACATGCTCTAAAACGCCGTTACCTAACTAGAATACAATTAGCAATCATTAAACATATTATTATAAGAATATGGAATTAAAGTCCAATTGACTAAAATATTACATTCAGAAGGTTACAGTATTAAATGAGACATGTTAGAATCAATATTTCAATTAACTTTTAAAACTATCATAATTCCACAAAATGTTCAATCATATCCCTATCTATATATAAAATATCGTATAAAATGACTAGGCATAAAAATATTCCATGAACAAATATGTTTTTAATTTACTTTTAAATTGTGAGAGAATGGTGGCTTCTCTTAGAGTACCTGGTAGGTCATTCAACAGTTTCGGGCTAACAACAACACTGAATATCCTAAATTTCCACTGATTTCATCTTGATGTTCAAGGTCAAGGTCACCAGTTTCATAACTTTTCCAAGAACTTGGCTGAAACGATAGGTGTACCGAATTCGAGGGGAAAATATGCAGTACCTTAAAAGTGATGAAGTTCATAATTATCCTTAACTGCGGTCACTTTGACATTGAAGGTAAAGGTAAAGGTAATCTGTTTTCAAATCTGAAAGCATACACTCCTTGAACTTGCATCATTCTAATTTTCATAGCCATCCATTCATTCATTCACGAGAAATGTAATGGTTTATCAGATTTTCACCAAATTATTTCAGATAAACGCCATTTTTATATTATATGTCATGACCTCAATTTGAATAGGCTTTACCCTGTGATTCATATATATGTATATGCACAAACTAAAGGAAATCTGCTGATTAGTTTTTAGTTCTTAACTCACAGTATCCTAAAGTGGCAGTGATGTGAGTACATGACGGCAGTAAACCTCATAAAGATCATACGTGGCGCCATTAGTCACGTGTCCAAGAAAAAGCTCTCCAAGATCTTGCCAACTATTTGATCAATTGATCAAGCCTAATTGATCTGGCTATTTGTATGTATTTTATATTATTTCTGGGGTGATCAAACACGCCCTGTGACAGTAACTTTTTTTCAGTTTTTCAAGGAGATCCTTTTAGAATATCTGATAATGCACAGTTTCATGATAGCAGCCTTCACACTTACGATTTGTGCCCTGCTAACGGACAGTCGGACGGACGACGGACAAAGCACCATCACTATAACTGAGTTGACTTTCAGTCGGCTGAGATGAAAAAAAAAATATACAATGTTATAGGTTATATGTAAAATAGCCGAGGCTAGGAGGAACACAGGGATAAGAGATACACGGATGGCCAAAAGACACTTGTATATTAAGAAAGCAGGTTTTTGTAAGTTACTTCTTTGTAACTATACTGAACGTTAGCCACATTTTTGTGTGTCATAAACACGCTTCATACAGTAGTCCGTCATAAAAACACTTGACCTTTTAAATACTCTGTATTTTAGTACTGACAAAACACTCGATGAGAATCATTCAGGTACTGCAATTAATAACAATTTCTGTTGTGATGAAAATAATCATTCAGTAATTGCCACAAAATAGTTGTTGTGTTTCTTAATATATTTGTAAACATCATCAGTATTGGGTAGACATATCAGTTCTCCCTTGATAAGTTTGCTTTAGAAAGTAAAGACATCATGCACTGGCGCAACTTTAATGCTCTGATATTGTCTTGGATTCGGCCTCCAGATCAAATTAATGTATTTCAACTTTAAACCTAGGGGTTCGGGATCTAGTTCAGGTTCGGATTTGGACCCGGCGCTTGATATTTTAGGTCTCTTATTAACCATGGGAATCTGGACAGATGATGAGAGTTGGCTAGGTCAGGGTGTCTGCACTATGTGAATAGGAGATTTTTATTAGATGTAATGACTGATCATATGGATTACCACTGGACAAAGACGCATGTAACAGGGCTTAATATCAGATATTTATACTGACCAGACAACATAAAACAATGACAATAGCATTAATAAAAACAATAAACAACGGCCAATCAGATACCACTCATCTGTGGGAGTGCCTTGGCCGGGGCCTGTGCAGATCCATCAAACTGTGTGATAATCAAGGTTTGGGTCCATCAGTTCTGCCAGCAGCCAGCTCCGGCTGACTTCGGGCCGTCTGAGGGCAGCCTGCGGCCAAGGCGGGTCGGCAGTCCACACCTGTATTTTAAATTTTGGATGGAATTGCTCGGGATCTATTGAACCGGCCCATATTCTTATTTGAATTCTAATCTTTGTATGAAAAGTCTTTTGAATTCCAGATTGTTCAAAGTATTAATAATAAAGACAACATATTTTCAAGTAAGCCTGGACGTCGATCCTGGCATTGGCTGGTTTGGAAGGTGATGTCTAGAGTGGGGTCTGTTGTCTTATCTGTAGCTGTTTAAGCCCTGTATATCATTATTGAATCTGCTCCTGGAAATGACTTTCATGTCGTGTCACGTCATGACTTTAATTTCCACAGTTTGCACGTTGATGTTTTATCATGCTTTAAACAATACGGCTTAAATATCATGACCAGTTTTAAATACAACCAAGTGGTGCTGCCGGGCCGGACAAAGCAGCACTTGAGTATTTGGCAGTCTGCCATGACGCTTCCAGCAATTGTTTCTCTCTTTCTCTTTTTTCTATGTCCTATTCAGGCACCCGTAACGAGAAACTGTAATAGGGAACAGGAATTTTATGTCTCGGATGTCGCCTTCCGTGTGTAAACTGTGTCATGTAGCAATGAAGGTTTACTAACCAAACAGTTGCCTGGAGACGAATTAAATGTACACACTATGATGATGTGGACCGTGGTTATTCTGTACGGGCTGCCGGCCGCCGGCTCTATTGATTTCCATAGCATCAGTCAGGGGCGGTGATGCTGGGAACACTCATGTGGAACAGCCATCTAATGTTCTCCCAGGATGCCTTTTGTACGCCGCGTGGGTCTGGTTATATTTGTATACTGGTGGCAAAGAAAGATGAATTCATTTGAACCAAAAAGAGTTTTATTATTTCCTTGAAACGTTAGATTACTGAAACCAAAGATTCAGGTAATTTTTCGCTGTTTAATGAAGCGTAAGGCAATACATGTATTCACCGGGGCCAATGCCAGCCAATTTCCAGGTACAGATCCGGAGTGTTTATCGTACATATTGTAAACTATTTTTGGAACGTTAACGTTTGGAACACCCTTCCTGGTAATACTTGGGTGATGTGTCGGTCCTTGTATGTGTCAGTACGTTTTAAGATCTTTTTTGTCTACAAAATTGGCAACGTGATTGTTCATGACACACACGCAAAAGAAACCCCGTCGAAGAAAGGCCTTGACTGTGAGATACAGAAAGCTCTGACGTGGGCACTATCTCTCTATCAGTCACCTTCAGAATTCAAAAGGTCACTCCGCAATCAATATGCTCGGTTTCGAATCATCAATTTACAAAATGTTATTACAGTATAAAAATAATACAGGGGTTTCTTAGGTACAAATTGTTATTAAAATGGAACACAATTCAAAACTCATTTAAGTTGTAACAAATATAGAATATTTGGACGGGTTTCAATTACGTATGTTCTAAATGTACGATTGTATTACATGACACATAGCGTGCAAGGGCGGTCAGCCCTTCGAGTTAAGAGCCAGGCTACAGGCAAATCCACGTTAAATCACCAATGTCAGTTTTTGATATGTTGTTATTATCCCGTGGCAACGACGTTGCACGTAGAGAGAGAGAGAGAGAGAGAGAGAGAGAGAGAGAGAGAGAGAGAGAGAGAGAGAGAGAGAGAGAGAGAGAGAGTAACGCCACCGTTCGTGCGTGCGTCTGTCCTTTCGTCCATTTGTAATTCCGTTATTATTTTGACCATATTCAGCCAAACTACAGGGTCAGAAGTCCAGGTCACATATGACAAACCACAGGGTCAAAGTCCAGTTCATAGGACAAACAACAGGGTCAAAAGTCCTGGCCATAGGACAAACAACAGGGTCAAAAGTCGACGTCAAATGACAAACAACAGGGTCAAAGATCCAGATCATAGAACAAACAACAGGGTCAAAAGTCCAGGTCATTTGACAAACAGCAGGGTCAAAAGTACAGGTCATAGGACACACCTGAAGCCACACTTTCCATAAAACCTCCGTCTTTCTCATATGACTTACCTGCTAATAGGGAAATAACATTTTCATTTTTGATGTTGCAAGGTCAAAGGTCAGGGTCACATGAAAAGTTTATGGACGCATTAAAAGCCATTTTTTTGTCCAAAAATTCCTTCTTTCACATATATAGGGAAAAGCCCTTTTGATTTTGAGGTCATAAGGTCAAGGTCACCATGCCCACTTCTTGAATGAGCTTGTGGGTGTATTTTAAACAAAACTTTTCATCCTAAACATTCCATCTTTCATTTACAGCGCACGTAACAATAAAGGAAACCCCTATTGATTTTGAGGTAATCAGGTCAAAGGACAAGTTCAAAGGTGTGTTCTACTGACTTTCACACTGATTGGGCTTAATACAATTTAGCACATCCAGTCTGTTTATTATGCCTTCTTTCCCACTTCGCAGTGCTTTGTGTTTAGGGTGATACATTTTTTTTTTGCTAGTGTGGTCGCACTTACATCATCATGCACGTACACGTGCGCATGAACAGCCAACTGCCATATCATTCAGATGACCACTTTGTTCCCAGGAGGAAAACCCTTTAACATACGAACAGTATGCTAAGTTCACATAACGTGAGATTGGTTATGCAAAAAAACATCAAAATATTGATTTTTAAGGGCTCATAGTTCACCACCATCATATATATCAAAGAAATTTATGTTTAAATACATTTGCTTGAACGAATGGTATTTGTCCATTAGTACTTTGCAAACACCCATAAGACAATATGTTTGACATATTAAAGCATATATACTTTGTGATCAAACACATCACTGAATTAAAGTGGTCAAGAAAACTAGGGTGTTGTTTTGTCCTTAACACTACTGTAAATACACATCAGAATCAAAAGTCTGAAAATCTGACAGTTACATATCAAAATAATTAATACGCAGTTGGATTTCTTTATAGACAAAGGTTTCCTGCTTCCGTTCGGATTTGGTCTTCGAAATTCAGCCCAGGTATCGACGGTGCGCTCTTATAGGACACGTTTGTTTTACTTGCGGGATTATGCCCTATTAAGCTGCAAAATTAATAATTTTAATATTCCCAGTAGGTGCCATTACTTCTTTTGTGCTTTAAGGTCTACCACGCCTGTCTCGTTTTTTCAGGAGGCGCCTTGGGGATTTTCCTGCATTTGGAGCTCACTGGCCACAGGCCACAAAGCGTGTTGTACAATTCGCGGTCACAGGTCCATGCTAATCCCCATTGATCCCTAAATTTCCCTCAACAGGAAGTAAAGTTTTTTAATTCAAAACATAGACCGCATGACTCCGTTTTCAATGCGAGGGCTTTTCAGTTGGGTTTACACTACGACCAGTTACACGACCACCGTTTGATATTTTATCGGTTTACAGGTTTTCTGGATTGCTTTTCATTCATAAATACCATATCATAGGCTCCCAAGGCAGCGGAAATCTTGCGCTTCTAAAGAAGCTACTGATTTTCCCGCTGCCTGGTTTGACCGTTTATGATACACTTAGACACCAGTTGGAGGTTCGTTGTCTGCTGAAAAACGTGCGTATGATGTGACAGGCAGCTAACAAGATGCTCATTATTAAGAAACACTCGACAGGCATCCTGGCTCCGCCCATAACTGCGCTTCAAGTGTCGCTTGATGACAGTTTTATGGTTACACTTAGTAAAGAACAATCGAATTTTAAATGCTCCCTTTGTATTCTCACATCATCGACCGATTCAATTATAACATAACGACTATGTTAGCATAGCCATGTATCTGTTGTCTGCAAAACTGAAACCAGCCAGCGAGGTGTGCACGGAGCCTTTGTTGTTACATTTTGTTTGAATTACAGCTCACCGGCGGGGCATCCTATGTGCCCAAGGACCTGTGCAAACCACGAGTGGAGCCATTCTCTCTGAGCCTGTGGCCTGTTCAAACGGTTGCCGGGGCGATGAGTTGTCACTCAAAACGAAATGAACAACATTGGCTCCGTGTATTCCTCGCTTGGCTGGTAAACCGTTTGCACATAGAGGTCGTGTCTTCCGGCACCGGGTCTCATCTGATTGGACCAAAATACAGTGCTCCCCTCTAGTGTAGCGATTCAGGATACGAGGTCAAAACAAACAGCGCTTACGATATAGGTAGTAGGCTTATAGGTAAATCGCTGTGATAAAGAGCATAATATTATCATTATAACCATGGTTTCATTACTTCATCCAGTTAATGGGTTGTTTAAAAAATGTCGTTCAAGCCCTACAACCTAAACCCAGTTCGGGATGGGGTCGGGGGTTAAGTTTTACTTAAGACATAGCAATGAACCGAGGCTGAAGTTATTTCTTTGCCACGGACTATTACCAAAGATGTAAACCTGCCGTTTAACTGGTAGCAACATCAGATTCCAATCAACCTGATGACAATCGACAAAGCTCAGTACAGGCATTTAAAACTGTCAAATCTATTTGCCTGAGCCTGTCTTTCCACATTGGCAGCTTTTTAGTTGCATTTTCGCGTGCAAGAGTCTTCAATGAGATATATGTGTTTGTTATCATACCAAAGACTTCCATCGATTGACAACTAAAAACATCGTTTTTCGTGATGTCCTTTGAACTTCAGTTACACGAATTATCTTTCATAAACTTTTACTTTTCTATATACAGTCATATAATTCCTTCAACATATTTTCACAGTAAAGATGGCTTTATATTCAATCGCCATCACTTCGGCAATGATCACATCGTGCACATGATGTCTATCTGAAGAATTAAGCATTTTCACGCATAATTCGTATACCCTATATTTGCCTCACGTTTACATGTTGGTTTGATTTCTTGAATAGCATAATTTGCCGTTCTCTGCTGACAAGTGATATTTTATCATGAACAAATCTGCGAACAGCACAGGATAAAAATATGCATTCAGTCCCTAACAACTCATTACAAAACTATTTATCATATAGAAGTAGAATCGTGGATTTTCCTGATCTAGTTATATTTAAAGTTAAACAACCCTTATGCGGGAAATAGCGTAACAGAAACATATGTGCAGGTACACCAGTTACACCGCATTCATGAGGCTAAAGGTCTGAGGTATACTTCACTGCAGTAAAACGTACATGCCGGAGTATAGTATAAACACAGAAGTAAACAAACACATATGGGATTGTTGCACTATATTTGAAGCACTGATGGCATTACAACTGCTCCTCCCCAGACAAGTATTTTTTCATATAGCAGTGTAAATATCTATATAAACAATACTTTTAGTTAGGCATGTATATCAACAACAGTGTCATATGTTTATATCTGACTCGCACATATGAATTTATTGAACCGATGATACAGTAATGATAATGATAAAATTCCGTATAATGAGTAGCAAAAGCACTGGTATAAAAAAAAACTTGCCACAAGTACAATACAGAGAGTTTTCAAAAGAGAGAAATCAAAATAGCTGAACATGATAGTGACGTTTATTTCATCATCCACATAACCTACTAATATCTAATATCCTTATGAAAACAAACCAGCATGTTGGTTTTCAACACAAAATGACCCATAATCATTACCATCACATATCATGACATCATGTACATGTATTATCATCACATATCAAAACAAATATCTCCTGTCTCAAGCCTTGCAGTTGCCTTATTGAAAAGTACAATACCAGCAGCCACTAGTCCCGACTTGACAAGTAAACAGGTCATGTTGTGGAACATCAGTACGCATGTGTCGCCTATCTCGCAATAAAACTAACAAGTCAGCGTAATATTGCACCGATAAATGTTACCTCAAACAGCGCCTAATATGCGAGCTCGTGTACGTCTGTACACACACAGTGAATGATGATATTTTGCAATTTATAAACATAGATACGCATTTCACCATTGACATCAACCTGTTATTTACCAGTAAATATTCCAATTTTGAGGAAATATAAATATTAGAACTAGCCACACGTTAATATACTCTCCAACTGTAAAATTTGTCTACATTATGCAAAGTCATTTAATAGAATAGTAGTTAAGGAACAGAATTATCATACATTTTATACGACAGGTGCCATAAATGCCCTTTTTACATTGCATATTTGTAAGCAATTCTCAATATGTCCCCCTCCCATATAGCCTCCGCCATGTATACCTTTAATGAATTTTATGAAAACTTGGTGAATTAGGTTGTATTAAAAAAAAAAAAATTTCTATTTTCATAGACTGAAATGTTACGTAATAATAATAGTTAAAAAAATAATATAAGTATATATATAAACATATATATATATATATATATATATATATATATATATATATATATAAATTTACAAAAAAGTTCAAGAACTAAGGTTTTATAATACATATTAGCCACCAACCCAATATTAGCGCCCCCCTGTTCTCGAAATCCTGGATCCGCCACTGATGGTGACATAGTACATCACTTCCGCCTACCATTGAGACATGCAAAAATACAGCAAAAAAAAAATAGGCTACTTGTTTTCAAATGACAACCACCCCTACTCTGGGCAAATCCGCTATTAAATGAAAAAAATAAATATGAAAGCAATACATCGTGCCGGCACCACGAAGAGCTATACACATGGCATATAAACTATGCATGGTATCCAGCTGCATTCTTTTCCAACCAAAATATGGAAGTAACTTCTGTTTTTAACGTTTTCTCTGCCTGGAACTACCCATACAACGCTTAGAGTTTCTCAAAGAGGTGACGGCTTATGTAAATGGCATCCGAGCATCAACGGAAAGCATCCGGCGCAGGCTCACTCATGAAGTGCGCAACCAAGGGCTCGTTGGCTGACCTGCCAGGGGCTGTTACAAACAATTAGCTAGGTCAATACTCGCTTGGGCGTCATTTCTTTTTCTTTCTCTTTGGATCTATGATTACTTTCCACCAGTATTCCATGTTTATCATCGATGCATTTTCTTTATTGGTTGACTACAGAATTGAATATTTCTTATACATTTAGACTCCTATACTTCCACTCTCGCTGAAATAAACTTGTATATTACTTATACTATATTTACCATTAGAATATTAACTGACATAGAGTTTACCAATTAAATTAATTAGATTTCCCCAGTTATGATTCTTACAACCCACATACCAACCAACAGTTTATCCGTTTCACTAAAAATGATTGTTCTTAAGTGTTTTTACTTATAATATGTTGATTTATTACTGACCATAAATTCTGTACCCGATTACACCTTACAAAGAAATGACATAAACTTTGTTTAACACCACATATATCGCAAGCTTTTGTATCTGTTTCCCCCATTTCCTTCAATAACACATTCGTTGGGTGTATCCGGTGTTATATTTTCCATTGTGCAGTATTAACTATCGGTTGTTTAGTGGTATGATTAGAGATAATCCAGGGCGTCATTGTACTAACAAATAAATATACTCCTTCATCTCCCGAGATTAACAAACATCAGTCGGTCATGCCTTCCCCTATTAAGGTGGCCCATGGCATTTTTTTAATGTTTTTATTGTCTGTGGGTAGCATATGGCGGATTTTACCGGTTTTCGTGCATGGACACCTGTGTGTTTAAGTGATCTAATCAGATAGTACAGCGTCTGCTGTCTAGCGCCCGCCATCTGTTACAAAAAAACCTCAATAATAGCTACCGTTTTTATTCCGAAATTTTGCCGACAAACTAATCATGATATGAATATGCAAAACAGAAAAAGCTTTTGGTGACGCCATCCATTTTAGGCCTACTTAATTCTGAGTGCCGACATATTTTATTCCATTTTCCGAAAACAAGCTTCCTCAAGACAGCGCTAAGAAAATCGGACGAATATTGATTCAGGATGGACCGGCTTTCTAGTGGGAAGAAGGTCAAAGTGACAACTTTCATCCAGCGGGTATAGGTAAACCTTGTTCCTATTAAACGTACTGAAAGCCGACCAATCCGGAACTGACAAGCAGTGACTCTGCAAAAATTATCATGATCTCGAAGAAATGGTGGTCAGCGCAAGAGGTCGTAGGGCGGAATGTTGTTGTTGTGTTGTTGTATCTATTTATATTTCGTTTGTAGTTCCTAGATTATAATAGGGGGTATATCATATATCCTTGGATGGTTGGTCTTGGATGTTTTATTTGTTTTGTTTCGCGGTGTTTTATCACAGTCAAACTGTCATGACCCAATTACGAACCGATAAAGTTGTGGGAAGAAAACAGTCATGCTACTTTAATAAGCATGATGTATTCACTACGACGTGCTCGAGCTAAAACAGCCATGTAACTTCCTTGGACCTTGACCCAAATGCCGCTTTGGCTGCCTGGTGAATCTGAAAACATTGACCATAGTCATACTTTCTAGTGCGGTTGCCAGCCTTGAACAAAAAAGTGCCATCATAAGTTTTTTAGGGTCTTGGCCGGTCGACTTTCAAGCACGATGCAAGCAGTATAGGCGAGAATGACGGGCGTACTCTAGACGTCGGGAGTGTTCGTAGACAGTTGGCAACAGTGTTTCCAGTGACGTTTTCGTAAGAACATCACACCTGGTTAGATACTTCGTTGGAAGTCATTAAAATCTAGATTTAGAGAGATTACAGGAGTCATGGCCTCGAGTTCTTTTAAAATGGTTGATTTTGAAAAAAAGGCGTGTGAAATTCGAAGAAATAGGAACTAACCTTTTCCAATAAATTGGTATTATGCAGTCAGAACTAACCTTTTCCAATAAATTGGTATTATGCAGTCACTCTAATTATTGACGGAAGATCGATTTGTGGTTGATCAGTATCATCTGACGGTTAACCGTTTATACATGAGCGAGGGATTCATGACGGGAGATAAGCCGGGACTTAGCGGGTCTTCTGGCAGTAATTGGAACCTGTCTGTGGAGATAATGGAGATTTACTACAGGAGGCTGCGTATAATGCAGGGTGAGGACATATCAATATGGCACAAGGATTAACCAGGGACAATCATCCCAGCGGAGTCATTGATACTCAAACATCCATAGCTATTGATCCGGCATTTTTATGAAGCTCCTATACTTCGAGGCTCTGTCTTTTACTGCGTCAAGTGAATTGTAAGCAAATAATCCACGGTATACGAGAGGCGATGAGTTGTACCAGTGTTTTAGTAGACGGATAAAACTAGCGGTCCATATTTCCATGTGCATTCAGAGGCGTCAGTACAGGGGGATGGTGGGTATATTTCGCCAAAGGAAAATGATAAATGTAAACAATCTGTTCTACAGAGAGTCGGATTTATATATTGGAAATAAAATATATATCAGGGATTAGATTCAGAGACGTTTGCTTCATTTCTGCTTAACCAAAATTTTTAATCTTGTATACTTGGTTGCTATATTTCAAGAGAGATTTGCTATATTTCGAGAGAGAAAAGAATATTCCAGCGGACACAGAAGCCTGTATGTCAGTTTGTGGAACCTATTCCGATAAGTGCGGCAATTATAGATTTTCTTCAGATTTCCTTCTGGATTTTGTGACGAATCATATTTTGTCTTCAGTTTACTTTCTGAATTGTTACAAGAGCTTTACTTTGGACTGTTATTCTCCGAGAGAATTTGTGCGAACTATTCGTCCGGCTTATACATTTTTAAGGACTTACCGCCGTGACAGTGGTGGTATCCAGGTACTGTGCACTTTGTTTATTTTAATGTGTGATTGTATTGATTTGTTTTTATATTGCTGTTATACTGTGTAATTTTTTTGATTTAGTGTACTGTAATGTTAGGGTTGTTTTAAGAATAAATTATAGTTATTTGTTAACATAAAAACACTGACTTCTTTATTCGTTCCCCTAGACATTTCATGCTGCCTAGTGTAACAGAATCTGATTTGACATAATTTGTGTTCATCACGCATACGTGATCTTTTGATATTAGGTTCCGTAACAATATATATATATATATAAATATTTATACATATAAATATATATGAATGAGATATCCGTATAAATTCAATTTTCGTATAAGTTTACAAAAAGGTCATCCAACGTACCCCTATGAGTTATCCGGCCACCCTTGTGGATAAATTGACGCCACTGTGTGCATTACGTATATTTATTTGCGTCACGCATTCATCTGCTCCTTCAAATGGATGCCCGTGATTCCATTCATATAGGTACGCGGCCGCGGTATATATTTATATATATACCTGTACGTATGCAAAATCGGACACATTATATAATCTTGATGTTATTTTGTATACGTATGGATATGCGGTTTGTAGGCAGCAAAGTGGGGGTATTGTAAGTAAAGTGCTACATGAGTGAAAAGAGTCGTGTTCTAGAGAAATACCCTATCACTGACGCTAAAATGTGGGATTATCGGTCCGTTACCTTGGTTATATGCGTTTTTATTCGCTATACGTACCGAATATTTATATAAGGAGTGCCAACTTTATATATTGGGTGATACAAGATTTGGGTGAAATTTGTTCTAGCATGGTTGATGTAATTTTCATGTATTTTATCAAATAGAAAATGTTCAGAACTTTCGGTACTTGACATCAAAATTACTGTGGGAATCTTGAAAAGTGGCCTATCCAGGGTGTCCTCAAATGGGACTGCGTGTGTCAGTAAAAATTACATGTACTGTAGGCCTACACAGTAAGCGTTCTTGATGAGACTTGGATGACCGTGCTTTCGGTCAAACATGTCCGACAATGATCCCTTTGTGTTACACAATGCCATTCATGCTTTCATACATAGCCTTGGAAACATTAAAAATGGGAAAATAAAATAATGAGCTTAAATGAAGGAACTGTAAATACCTTTTATTTATTATATTTATTACAGTATAAATAATATAACATGCACAATTACATAACACAGAATTCAAATATGTTGGCGCCACGGCCGAGCTTTCATCCTACAGATAATAAGTAAGATCTGGGTGAAGAATGAGACCATCGAGTTAATACACATATGACTGGATTGCTTGGTAACGTGATGACATTCCTTTTACAAGGTACAGTCACGCAAGTGAGTCGACAAATGATGGGATGGCAGATTGAAGCAAAGACCTTTTCATTCTCACATCTGAAGTGTAGAGGTTCTGCTAGTTTGTGACGTTATGGTACCGTTATATCCGTGTAGTTTGTTCTGATGAGAAGTGTACGGAGACTACTGCAGCCAGTGATGATTTAACCGTGTGTCCTTGAGCCTTCACACCGCGGAGAGTAAATAATGATCGGACTAGATGGTAAGGACAGTCAAGGCGGTCATAACCAAAGCCTGGCTGTAGAAGGACACAGTATGCCCTTGTGCTTACCCCCCCCCCCCCCCCCCCCCCCCGTGTCACCGGGCACTAGGCCCGGCCGGCCGAAGTTATATTTCTTTTAATACACTCATTAGCCGTAGTTTTTTTACCGTATTTGACGAGGTAGGTGGGGTCTTCCTCCCGCTGTACATTGCGCGGCATGCAGGTTTGCCAATATTCTTAGTACAGAGTAGCCCGCCTACTTCCTTGCTCAGTCACAGTTTTGCCCTGATATGTTTTGAATCCATTTTATATGGTGCCCTATTTGTATCCGTGACCACATATTCAGGAATAAGACAGAAGGGGAAAATAAGCAGAAATACTGAAAGTGGTGCGTGAAGGGATTATGGTCATTAAATAATTGATTACGTAATTTGACAAAGCGGGCTTTACGCTTACACACAAGCTCATGTGAGTCAACTGTTCAAGCACAGACCTTACACAAGCTCATGTGAGAAAGTGTTCCGGCACAGACCTTACACAAGCTCATGTGAGCAAGTGTTCAAACACAGACCTTACACAAGCTCATGTGAGCAAGTGTTCCGGCTCAGACCTTACACAAGCTCATGTGAGGGAGTGTTCCAGCACAGATCTTACAAACCATCTCATTTGAGCAAGTGTTCCAGCACAGATCTTCCACACAAGCTCATGTGAGGGAGTGTTCCAGCACAGATCTTACACACAGGCTCACGTGAGCAACTGTTCCAGCACAGACCTTACACACAAGCTCATGTGAGTAAGTGTTCTAGCACAGATCTTCCACACAAGCTCATGTGAGGGAGTGTTCCAGCACAGATCTTACACACAGGCTCATGTAAGCAAATGCTCCATCACAGATTTTCTACTTAAGCTCATGTGAGCAAGTGTTCACACAGGCTCAATTGAGCAAGAGTTCAAGCATAGATCTTACACACAGGCACTTAATAATATAATAAAACATGAAGAATCATAACGCTTTTTGCGACGAAATGTTAATATTTAGACAATTTAAACAATTTTTTATTAAAAAATATTATATTAAAGTAATATTTTGGTCCATTTCATTTAGAAAATGCATGGTAACAGGAGCTACTGCATGCTGCACGGGGTTCAAAATTATTATTTTTTAATCCATTTTTGAGAATTAAAAAGAAAAGTCAATTAATAATTCCTTACTCGTTCGAGGGTTTGTCACTATTACTTAACATTATGTATCAAAGATGAGCACTCCAAATGATCAAATGTACCATTCTGAAAGACAGCCGGATACCGATTTCCTCCCGACTTTTAACTTATTCAGCTTGACACAGCGATATCAAGTGTATTTGACCTGGTATATACAGGTATGAGACTTTTACTGCGGCAAATTCCACCGAATGTATTGTGTTACGGGGTGACATAAAAGCGGACCGAACTGTCTCGCTAGTGAAGCTTGCTTTGCTAGCGAAGGGGTTGGTAAGCCACCGTTATGGTTTCGAATCCGGGATCGGCCCAATATTTTTCCCTGAGCAATTTGTCTTCGTAATAAAATTTGGGCTTGTCCAACGTGACGGTAATCATTGTGGCCCAGGAAATAAGCTCATCAAAGTGTGACTCCTGGGATAATTAGTCTTGTTCTGAATTCTGATAGCAGAACGCTCTTAAAAGGGAGTGTGTTACGAGGTGACATAAAAGCGGACCGAAGGGGTTGATACGCCGGACTTGTGCGCCACCGACCTGGGTTCGACTCCCGAATCGGTCCAATGTTTTCCCATGAGCAATTTGTCTTCGTAACAATTGGTTGTCGACAAGATAAAAATACTATTTTAAACTTTAGGATTATCTCGTGACGTGTTTGTGGTAAGTAACTAGTTAATAAACGCACTTAAAAAAAACTTAAAAAACGAAAGCAGCATCCGCGGTTTGGCGTTACGGTAGTGATAACGCTTGTCTGAGCGTTAGCCTTCTCACTGCTGACATTGTATTTGTGTCCCTTTCGCTAGTATTGGTGGTCGAATTTAATTAAAATGGACGAATCGGAAATATTTGGTGTCCGACTTATAGAGGAATTAAACATTATATTACCACACACAAAAGAGAAATTCATACAACAATCTTCGGCCAATGCACACATTATAGTGAGGGAAAAGACATCTGGCGGCAAACATGGGAACTACTCTTTTACCCGGCCTCTGAACAAGACTGGCGTTTATTTTTCTAAGACAATGTTTATCTGAGACAATGCCATCATGTATGCTCGGCGAATATTTAAGGCCCGGGGCCTGATCAAGAAAATACCATAGTCGAAATCAAAGTGGACAGGGGTCAGTCGCCATGGCTCAGTTGTAGCGAGTTAAAGTCGCAATTTCTGCCACGATATCCTACTTTCCTCATATCAAGCCACTTCCCATCACCACAAATCTTTAAGTACACGGTTTGCGGACGTGGCCGGACACTGGAGATTTCGATTCTGAACATAGTCTTTCTGTTGTGTTTGGTAAAAGAACACAGCTTATTTTGTTTTCCTCTGAGTATCTTTGGGAGATCCTGCATGGTGTGTTATGTGAGATCCCATAGAGACCATTCATTCCACGTGCGGCTTACCTGTCATTGGACCATGTGAAATGACTTGATCTGGAAGTGATCTGGGAGCGTGAGATGCACGCAGTGTCCAGAAATCGGATGTGCAGCCATGGCAACGGTGTTGCTAAATTCCATTTGACAATAATAACATCCACCTAAGACTGAGCTATATTAGAGCCAGGGGCGTAACCAGACCTGGCCGTCCGGGGGTGCAAAACTCAAGAGGTTTCACGATTCTGTACCAGTTGAGCTGAAGACGAAGTGCACTGCGTGTCTTAGGATTCTTAGTTTTCTTACACATGGCATAGGATAACTTTGGACATTATTAATCTCTGGGGAATATGGATCCCTTTACGCAATTCTGCCTGTAGAAAAATAATATAGCCCTCTTAATATTTTTACTTGCTGTTTTCTGTTTGTCAGTATGTACTACAAATAGGCAGTAATCAGTGGTTAGGGTATAAGAATCAATCTGAAAAGATGGATATTAATTTGAAAGGTGAATAAAAAATGCAAAAGTTTAGCTTGATCTGATATTTACGATGGTTCGCATAGTACATGCACAAAATTATTTTTATCTCGTTCACACACGATAGTATCTATTGGCCACGCGATAATTATCTCGTTCCCACGAGATAGTATCTCGTTGCCACGCGATAATACGCGTTTGTATGCCATGCTAGCTAAAGCCCTCATTTGGACATGAAAGTCTGTGGTCTGTTGTATGTCAGAACGCTGATGCAACTTAAATTGCTTATATGTATTTCGTTGTATGTGCGTTTGCTCCGAATGCTTCGAGGTAAATTTTCAGCGGTTTTCATTGCGTCGGTTCAACAGTTCATTGCGTTGGTTCAACTTGCTCATTTTTATTTGTTCATGGAAAACTGTATTGAATTTGTTTTTTTCAGGACAAGGGTGATATAAACCCCTGTGTACCACACATATAAATTAAACTGAAACACTTTCGGAAAATCTTAGCCACCATAGATATCCAATTGTTATGATGTGGTCCAAATTTAAAATAATAATTAAAAATTTACTAATATAAAGTAACTGTATAATATAGTAATTTATAGCCACACATCCAATTTTGTTGAAGTCATGCATATCAAGTGCAAATGCCAAGTTGGGGTAATATGGCTCCCTCCCATTTGCATTCTTTCATATAAGGAAAGGCCATGTTATGGAAATCAAATTCTAAAAATTATAATTTTTAGTGTATTTTATCATTTCAGCATCAGTTTTAATATGCTTAACAATAAAACTCACATTTTTTGTCCCTTGGCGAAATTAAGCAACTCTGCCAGAAAGTCCATTGAAAAGTACAGGGATCCATAATGCCCCAGTGTTTTGAAAATATGGATCCCTCTGACTAACTGCCTATTATGCCAGTTTACATACAAAGTGTTAATGGCATTTTAAGTTTTTTACTTGTAGTAGCATACCCAGTGACGCAAGTATCATGCAATGTACAACCGCAGATGGGAGTGACAGTCAATCTGACCACAAACAGTGCAACCCTGGTCAAAAGGTCATGTAGCTTGGTGATGGTACCACAAATGAACCAAACCTAATTATTTCTAGTTTCCCTGAGCAGCAGTTTCCCTAAAGATTTATTTAAACTGAGATTTTTTAACTACTTTTGTTTCCCACTTCTTTATAAGTATTAATAACAATAGTAGTAATGTAGGCCTAACAGGCCACCACCACTATTTTTGTTAGTTAGATGAGTAGCTAGGTGTTCTTTTATTTTCTTCCCTAAGCCCCTTCTATTTTCATTAGCTTCCATTTTTGCTCCTTTCTCATATTTTTTCCTTTCTTCTTTTCTTCTACAAATTCTCCTTTTACGTTTCCTTTTCTATCCTTTCCTCTCCCTTCCTTTTTCTTCTTCCTTTCCTTTCTCCATTTTCTTTCCCTTTTCTTACCTTTTCTTCCTCTTCTTTTTCTTCTTGAACTTTTCCTTCCTTTTCTCTTCTTTCCTCTCTACCTTCTTTCCTTTTTTACCTTCCTTTTTTCCCTTCCTTATTTTTTACCCCCTTTCCGTTTTTTTGGGGTCGGAGGGGGGGGGGGGGGTCCCAGGTTACAGCGTTATGTCCGTGTATTATTAACCATTCCAAGGTTAAAGCGTGATGTCCATGTATCATTGACTGGCCCAGGTTACAGCGTGATGTCCGTGTATCATTAAGCAGTCCAAGGTTACAGCGTTATGTCCGTGTATTATTAACCATTCCAAGGTTAAAGCGTGATGTCCATGTATCATTGACTGGCCCAGGTTACAGCGTGATGTCCGTGTATCATTAAGCAGTCCAAGGTTAAAGCGTTCTGTCCGTGTATCATTAACCAGCCCAACGATCTAGCGGGATGTCCGTATGATATAAACCAGTACTTACTGACCCATCCCAAATAACGGCTTTTCCTTCTTTTGGCCATGGCCCAGCCTTCTGGCAACCACCTTCGTCGCCAGGGATAATTGAAGAGGGTTAAGACCTATTCTAATTGGCAGAGAGGCCCGTATTCTCTAAAGGCAACATTTACTGGACCTATTGATACCCCCCCCCCCTTACTAACTATATAACTTGTATTCGGTTGGCCCCCATTTTAATTGATACAGAGACCCGTGTAATGCTTTGAGAGACTTGACCTTGGTCAAGTCTCGCCAGGCATGAAGCTTCTCTCGGTTTCTAAACATGTTCGGATACAATAGTGCCGCAGGGAAATCGACAACCAGTTGGGAATCTATGTATTGTGGGCATACAGAGATGAATTTGAATTGCTTTTACCTTCTTATATAAGTTTACCAATTGTACACGCACGGTGGCAAGATTAACAAGTGGCCCATTGGCCGTGACACTCATTTGACTTTGACATTCATGTGATGTCGTGATCTGGTGAAAAAAATGTTAAGGAACCTTGAACAATGAATAACTTCTGAATAACTAATGCAGCAAATCATGCTTTTTGCCTTTAGTCCTTAGAAAATAGGTAACAGTGACTCTATGTGGGGTTTCCAAGAGGATTTTACCAAGAACTCGATATATATAAATGCCATGAACACTTTAAACTTCTGCTAATTTTCATTTATGTTTTATTGTTGTAAATTTAATTTTAAAATTCATATTAAAATGAAAGTTTTCATTTGCGATTCATTTCAGTCGAATTTTAGAAAACACAAACAAATTGCCCCATGCCGTTCATATGAAATGTATTCATCGATGTTTCACTCGGCCACAAAAGCTGATGTAATCCCTAATAATACACAAATAACCACTAATTAAATTACCTAAAGTAGCTTTAAATTGTGAGCTTCCATTTGGCTTGAAATAAGCTAAATGACAAATTAACATTTTTATTTCATTTGGCCCATCAAATTGATGATAAGAACTTAACTTGCCTCTATATGAAAAATAACGGTAAGGTTTTAAATGAAATGTCTTTTTATATTTTAAAACTTTTAATTTTGAAATATAGTTTCGAAATTAATTTTAATGGATTCAGTACATAAAAATTAGGTAAAATGGTAGCTGATTAAATTTAGCAGTACACAACGTAACAATTTTCAAGAGTGAACCCTGGACATAAACCCATATATTTTAAAAAATATATGTATCGAAGTCAGTTTACAAAATTGCCGATTTCAAGCCTTTTGGACACCTTCCCAGAGGGGTAATGTTCGGAAATATGATCTCTATGAATTACTTCAACAGAAAATGGCATCAAACCAAATAGACGGGGGGTACAGCAAAACTTAAAATTCCAGGATTGGCCCCAGGACTATTACGGTGTACCAAACTTTCATTTTTGAGCCATAGCTTCAAATAGCATAATCATACTTAAAGTTTAGTTTTTACACGTGACATGGGTTTGTTTTCTCTGGAAGAAAAAAGATTCACAGAGATAACACTTTATAGAAATAACAGTAACTCGGTCTAGGTGTATCCTTGAAGAAGGGTCTCACGGATAGGAACCATCGAATATAAGTATTCAGATAGAGTCGTCTTCTCCCAGCGTCACAAGCAAATTGTGACAATGTAGAATTAGTAAGCATTCTTAAGTATTTTATTTGTATCTGGATGAAAGACCATTAAGTAATGATCAATGGTTAATTGATCAATGGTAAACTGTGGATAGTGGTTAAAGGGTACAACTTGCGCCTTTGGGGTCAGCTGTTGGGATTGTAAAGACGCTTGTCGGACGTCCTGGACTCTATTGAGTGTGATAACTGTCATAAGTTAAAGAGAGATGTTTACATTTTATAAAGCCAGATTACAGATCAAATACGCCGATGGTTTGCACGTGCAGGCATTCCACGAACCCATGAGATATGGTAGTTGTGATGTAACGTAATGTATGCAGATAGTCACCGCACACCGTCATGAATGTTATCATACAGGGATGTCGTCTGCCGTGACAGTTGTAAAGCGGCCCTGGGCGTATTTGTACAGAATTTGTGTCAGTGTCGTGTCTTGAGATTATGTAGCGGTACATATACCATACCAGCAGAACTGACATCGCTGGCAGTGGTATCGGTATCCATACACTCCGATATCGAATCAAAAAAGTTAGAACTAACTTTTAAACTGACAGCTTCTCACTTTTTATTTGGATGATGTCAGCATAAAAATGCATTTAGTCTGTTTGATTGGTATATCCACAGCATGTTTACATAATAATAAGTTGGCTGAAATGTATTAATTTTTGTATATGTGGGTCTTTATCCACCTGAGTACTCAGAAACAGCCTGTCGTCTGTTCAAACATGGCTGCTTGATTTACATCTGCTACCACTGCTACTAGGGGGCGCCTTTGTGCTATACAAATTAGACTCTTACTCTTCCCCTAGACTTTCAAACTTGAGACTTGGGATGGTTATTTTTTTGTTCCGGGAATATCCTAAAGGTTGTTTAGTTCATGTTTATATTTAAAGTTTACATACCAGTTAAGTGGGTGGACAATGATTGTGTGTACCCGTGTTTAAAGGGTGTAAAAGCCAGGACTGGTGCACTGTAAAATTTAAGCTTAAATCTCAGTCTCGGTGCTTTTACACGATCGTATTTGAGTCAATAACACTTCCGCACTCACATTATAACATCCAGACTGCTTGACGTATTTCCTTATTGTAGATTTGGTTGATGTCTTCCGAGGTAGCGAGTGTCAATGTCCGAAGTTTGATTAATCTCGGCTTTGGTTTAAATCCATGCAGTTAAATTCCAAATCCAATTCTTTATAATAAACCAGTTCCGATTCGAAAACGTTAAAAATGGACGTCGGCACTTTGCAATGGATCTGCGAAGACAGGCCTATGCAGTGAACACTGCCAGTATCGGCACCGGCTGCTATGTCGGAACCAGACGTTCCAATAAAACTTCTTGCCATATCGCAGACATGGCACCGACATAGGTCAGTTTCGTGACCCAACCCAGGTGGTGTGGTTGGTGTCCACCTTTTGGTGTTGCTGCTCTGTCTGTCGCAGTTCAGGTTTTATGTTTTATGCATGACGCATAAGCAACTGAAACATTTTTAGCGATTACGACGTCGTATTTTGGTGTCACAAATGGATAGATGTAGTTGAAGCAGTATTTTGCAGTAAATATCCTGACATTCAGTCTGTCACAAAAGTAGCTAACCTTTCAGTGGCGATCTTGTCATGGACCATCATGCTCATGGTTGTTATCCGGCCTGAAGTGTACCCTGCAGACTGCGCCAAACCGGTTGACCTGGCCCGTGTGTCTGTACCATCAGACTGTTTACATTTTATTATTGTCGTATGCAGTTTGGTTAAAAAAAGGTCATAACAAAGGACAAGTATTATAAACCCGGTTGATTCAGTATGAATATTGCATCCTGAATCTTGTATGCTTCATTCACTATTCTGCGAAAAATAACTAAACTTTATTTACGTCACTGCTTTATGTTTCTTTGCATGAATCTCTACAACATCTTTGTTTTGTTTCATTCACTTATCAAGTCTTCATAAGGCTGAGTCTATATCAAATGACGGTGAACCCACTCCAGTCGGATATGCACGGTTATTTTTTTCTTGAACTATCGGGACTGGTGCAAAGTGTGTCACACCAGGTGGATTCCCCGAATTTCAACCAAAATACTGAGATATTTGAAAATGTTTGGTCCAGGAGCGATTGCAGCGGATACCAAAGAGTGAAAAACTTCATAGATTTGCTGTTTTCGCCTAAGGAAGTCCTATATGAAATTTAAAATACATATCTTGATATTACTGACAGCTCAATTAACCCTTTGTATACGGGAAATAATTTATTGATGAGTGTATTTTATAGACAAACAGGGCAGACGACTGCTGCACTAGGCTTGTTTTTTTTTTTTTAATGAAAACACTATAGCCGTTCACGCTGTTCCTTCACAGCAGAACTGTTCGTCATGAGCCCCATGCACTGAGGCCGCGAGGTCATTTTCCGGTATCTGTAACGGCTGTGTAATAAAATCCCCATAACGTGATGGATTATCTGCCGGGATCGTCAGTTACTGCCAGCCGCCTCAATATTAGTTTATGAAAGGTGGACTTTGAATGCGAGAAATCTTAACTATAACAAATCAAAACACAATTTGTCCCAGATCTAATACACGGCTGTCCCCGGTAGATGACGTCAGCAAAATGCCTAACACTGATTTTGATGCTTGGTTTCGAATAAAAAAAAATGTGGCCATAGATATCCTTATCATGAAATGAGGCTGACTCTGCTGGATCTGAAAGATATGGGAAATTTGTTGTGTGTTTGCTGTTGACGGTATGTTCTGTCACAGGAGAAGTTTATGTCCCTACGTTATATATACATATATATATATATATATATATATATATATATATATATATATATATATATATTGGGCTTTCAATATAAAGAGAAATTGAGTTAGGAACGCTTAGGCCGAAATTATGATGGTCACACAAAAGTACCCCAAGGGAAGGGATCTCTGTAAAATTTTGTAAAATTGAATCTTTTATATTTATATTACTTCATAGTCATAATGATTTGATACCGTGTCATATGATTATTTTATTATTTCATATTTCTGCGCAGTTTTTACATAATTTACAGCCCTTTTTAATGACACGAAACATTTTTTATGCTTGCTGAATATATCTCTTCAGATAATGTTTTTGTATTATGAGTACACTGTCAGGTCAAAAAGATTGGTTGTTCATTGTAATAGAGCTATATATTTCTAAACTATCAATCTTGTTACCGTTTGCCTGAGATTGTTACATTTAGGGATAGGTCGAGTAAGGAAAGGTCCAAAAGGGTTACCGGGGCGCTACCGACAAAGGGATGTCGTGTAATATCTAACAGGATGACGTCATGGTTGAACATACAAGAAGCTGCGGTTCGTGAGTAATCATCGGAATCGCCGGTAGGGTAGAGCTTCCCTTTGTTAGTTGAACAGTGTGTTATAGCCTGAATTGAGAAGACGTGTTTAGATCATAACTGACTGTGTTTACAAATTTTTAACTATGTGAAGGTTGTATTGTAAATTGTACTTGCCTGAGTTTTGGATGTATCTGATCTTTTTTAACATTAAACAAAAACGCTGTCTGGTTACCCCAACACAAACGCTATCTGGTTACCTTTCATAACCGCTATCTGGTTACTCTTACATGAACGCAACCTGGTTACCCCTACCTGAACGCTATCTAGTTACCCCTACATGAATGCTATCTGGTTACCCCTACATGAACGCTATTTAGTTACCCCTACATGAACGCTATCTAGTTACCCCTACATGAACGCTATCTAGTTACCCCTACATAAACGGTGGTTACCCCTATAGACGTCTTAATCGGTTTGGACGAATCGAAAACTACCCGAAATATTTGTCGCTTCGGGAACTTTGTGACAGACTGCTTAAAATGTTCAAAACCGTTATTATGGTTTCGTAGGATTTCAGTTAATTCGGTAAATTTTACCTAGGTGGATGCGGACATGGATATCTAGTTGCAACCAGTTTCCAAGCCCTTTGATAGATCTAATCGAAAGTATTTAATCCAAAGTTTAAAAAAGATATATTAGATTTTCAAAGAAAGGCAACTGGAAAGAGAAAACAAGTCGAGTAACAATTAAGGCATTGCCGACAGTCGAAGAAAAGGTTTATATAGAAATCATCCAAAACTATGAAATATCAAACTATTGTTCTTTCTTTGCCGTATCAATTGGCCGAAACCAATTACCTTACCTGCATGTAGTTTTAGGAAAGAATACTGGTTTTGCCAGAATCAATCTGAATCATTTAGTATTGTTCTGGCAGCAGGCAGTACAAATTGTCACGCTTGATGTTTGGGAAAAAATTGTTATACTGAATCAGCTATTACGCACTGGAAACCAGATATAATGGTAGTGGGTTTATTGTATTGAGAATCACACAGTATTATAGATATAATTAATTGTACCGGCAGGGAGAACGAATTCAAAGAAGGGTTCCGTCACTAGTTAATTTTGTCTTTATGAACATGCTTTTTATAGGTCGCCGGGGTTCTCTCTGCGATGTAATGAAGGTCTAAATACTTCTATACAAAGACATCTGCGAAATTAACGATTAGGTCCCCTCCATGAGTCAGCTTAGATATCACGCCATTGTTGAAACATTTTAGCCACATGTGACATTTATTTTTTTATTCAAATTGCGTTTATCTGAGTGTTTAAAACTGTTTATATTTACCATTTGATGCGAGTCTTCTGTTGTTATCATTTTCTCGAAAAGGTTTACGCAACATATCTTTTTTTTGTCGAATCTAAAATGAATTTACGGTAACTGTTTCACTTGTCATTGGGAAACTCTCGGTGTGCATGTTTAACGTGGGCAACCACTGACCACTCATGGTTTATACCATCCCGAGTACAACCATCACTGGCCACTCCGAGTAGGCCTATATGCCATCACTTGCCACTCCGAGTAGGCCAGTATACAACCACTGGCCACTCCGAATTTATACCATTCCGAGTTTAAACTATCACTGGCCGCTCCCAGTTTCATAGATAGGATGAAGTTATGAATATTCATCCTAATTTCTTGGATGTTCTGACGTATGTATCAGGTATCAACATTTCTTTATCTAATATATACTAGTAGCCGAACAGTTTTGATCCTTACCAAAAAAAAATAAAAAAAGATTTTTAAGTGTGAACCTTCAAACAATTGTGTTATTTTAAAGGAGTCACTTTCGTACCCCCCCCCCCCCCCTCCGACATGACTGTATGAGACACTGGCATAGACGCAGTGCAGTTTATCAATAATGCAACCCAGAGAAAAGAGAACACTTTCATTTTGACGTGCAGGGCTCGCGTGTTGCTTTCAAAAGTACGGGGTTTGACACGCAGTCAATGGACACGAGTAACCCAACGTTATGGTCCGATTTCTATTAAAATATGTATGAATTGCATCGAGTGGGGGAACAATACCTTGGCCTTTTTACCGCTAATCACCCCCCCCCCCCCCACACACACACACACCAGTAGGTAAAATTGACAAAACAGAATGTAATCTGAATAGGCTTACCATGCTCTCTCATGCCAACAAATGCCGACATATATCTTGGTTATTCGCTTATCTGTTCAGTTACATATAGTAATGTTTGCAGACCAGCCCGGGCTTTTTTCTTTCGCCCTGCCACTTTGCTCATTAGAAAACCCTTGAACCAAACATTGTCATATCCTAGCTGTTTGATAATTTCCTGTCGGAACATAAGCTTTATAAAACTTCTGCAAGAAGACCGTCCTGTTTGTCACTGAGAATGCTCACAATTACAAATCAGTTGCTTGCACACCTAAAATCATTTTCTAAGATTACTTAAAGAACACTGACTTTCTTCTCTAACAAATTCTGCTGAAGTTACCAAGTGTATGCATTAACGATCATATTTTTTTCCACTCTCATACAAGCGTTCTCTGAGCATCAACCTGTATTCTCTGAGCATCAACCTGTATTCTCTGAGCATCAACCTGTATACCTGTATTCTCTGAGCATCAACCTGCATTCTTTGAGCATCAACCTGAATTCTCTGTGCATCATCCTGTATTCTCTGAGCTTCACCCTGTACTCTCTGAGCATCATCCTGTATCTTCTTAGCCTCATCCTGCAATCTCTTGGCATCAACCTGAATTCCCTGGGCCTAAGGCTGCATTCTCTGAGCATCAACCTGTATTCTCTGAAAATCATCTTGTATATTCTGAGCATCAGCCTGAATTCTCTGAGCATCATCCTGTATTATCTTAGCCTCATCCTGCAATCTCTGGGCATCAACCTGCATTCCCTGGGTCTAAGGCTGCATTCTCTCTGTGCATCATCTTGCATTCTCTGAGCATCAACCTGCATTCTCTGAGCATCATCCTGCATTCTCTGAGCATCAACCTGTATTCTCTGAGCATCATCCTGCATTCTCTGAGCATCAACCTGTATTCTCTGAGCATCATCTTGCATTCTCTGAGCATCAACCTGCATTCTCTCTGTGCATCATTTTGCATTCTCTGAGCATCAACCTGCATTCTCTGAGCATCATCCTGCATTCTCTGAGCATCATCCTGCATTCTCTCAGCATCAACCTGCATTCTCTCAGCATCATCCTGCATTCTCTCAGCATCATCCTGCATTCTCTCAGCATCATCCTGCATTCTCTCAGCATCATCCTGCATTCTCTGAGAATCATCCTGCATTCTCTGAGCATCAACCTGCATTCTCTGTGCATGATCCTGTATTCACTGAGCATCATCCTGCATTCTCTGAGCATCAACCTGCATTCTCTGAGAATCATCCTGAATTAGCTGGTCATCAGCCTGCATTTTCTGAGCATCAACCTGTATACCTGTATTCTCTAAGCATCCACCTGTATTTTCTGTTAATCATCCTGCATTCTCTGAGCATCATCCTACATTCTCTGCATCAACCTGCAGTCTATGAGCATCAACCTGCATTCTCTGTTAATCATCCTAAATTCTCTGAGCATCAACCTACATTCTCTGAGCATCAACCTGCATTCTTTGAGCATCAACCTGAATTCTCTGTGCATGATCCTGTATTCTCTGAGCATCAACCTGTATTCTCTGAGCATCATCCTGTATTCTCTGAGCATCATCCTGTATTCTCTGGGCCTCATCCTGCAATCTCTTGGCATCGACCTGAATTCCCTGGGCCTAAGGCTGCATTCTCTCTGTGCATCATCTTGCATTCTCTGAGCATCAATCTGCATTCTCTGAGCATCATCCTGCATTCTCTGGGCATCAACCTGTATTCTCTAGGTCACATGCTGCATTCTCTCTGTGCATCATCTTGCATTCTCTGGGCATCAACCTGTATATCCACGTTAATACCATGACTGTTGGAAGCTCTCCCTTTGACTGTTTCTTTGAGAACTATCCAGTGCTCTAATATTCGTGATACTTTTCCGGCCGTTCTTAATTTCCTACCACAAGGACTCCTTGTCATGATCATCAGTTGTTGACGAATAACATGTGTGAAAGATGTTTGCAGATGATAAGCGAGGAGGATTATATATTAATATGTCTGGAATGTCTGTAAACACTTCCACACACCACCTTCTTGACTATTTCTGAAGCTTTATGGCCACTTGTCTGTTTTGTGATACACAGTGAGACAATACAATAACCGGCATGTTGTTACTAGCCAGAAGGCTAACCTATGCGATGGTTGGACATGATGTAGACTTGACGTCTTCTGACGTTAAGTTCCAGCTGATGTAAGTTACAACTCATTAATTCTACAAATGTAATCCCAGTAATCCATGTCTAAGTTGAGCACACAAAACATAAACAGCAAGAGCTGCTCGTAATTACGCGCGATAATTGAATTAATGGTTCCAATGATTGAGAAAAGGAATGCAAAGTGACATTTAGCAACCCATTAAGAGAGACGCAATTATCTTGCACCGCCATTTTCTCGAAAAACCGAGGCTCGATATAATCTTCCATCTTCCAGACAAACTTATTGCGGGAACCACATTAATCATTATACACCAAGCCACTTGCCAATAATGTGTTATGTGTCGGTCCATCATTATCTCAGGTTTGTTTCTCAATACATGGCGCAATATCAGTCTTCGTATATTCGCTCTGAACATCCTGATTCGTCTGTCAGTAATCCCTGAGGGATCGTCCGTTATTATCCTCAATACATTTTCTGAGGGATCGTCCGTCATTATCCTTAATACATTCCGAAATTCGGTTATAATGCGTCTCGGAATATTTCAAATGCAAATGCAAATATTTCAAACCATTCAAATGCAAATGTAAATGCAAGTACCATATGAATATGCAGTGCAAGTGCAAATGCATTATCCCTGGTGTTTCCCCTGGAAGTAATTCGTCAGTAAATTTCCTTTGGATATTCCCTGAGAAATATCAACCGCCATTTTCTTTAAGATTTTCCTTGAGGGTCGTCTGCCATTATCCTAGGGATATTCCCTGAGGGATCGTCAGCCATTATCCTTAGGATATTCCTTGAGGGTCGTCCGCAATTATCCTTGTGATATTCCTTGAAGGATCGTCCGCCATTATCCTTGGGATAAACCCTGAGAGATCGTCCGCCATTTTCCTTGAGATATTCCTTTAGGGTCGTCTGCCATTATCCTTGGGATCCCTGAGGATCGTCCGCTATTATCCTTGGGATATTCCCTGAGGGATCGTCCGCCATAATACTTGGGATATTATCTGAGGATCGTCCGCCATTTTTCTTGGGATATTCCCTAAGGGATTGTCCGCCATTTTCTTGAGACATTCCTTGAGGGTCGTCCGCCATTATCTTTGAGATATTCCTTAAGGGTCGTCCGCCATTATCCTTGGGATATTTCCTGACGATCGTCCGCTATTATCCTTGGGATATTCCCTGAGGATCGTCCGCCATTATTCTTGGGATATTCTCTGAGGGATCGTCCGCCATATTTCTTGAGATATACCCTGAAGGATCGTCCGCCATTAAACTGGAGATATTCCCTTAGGATCGTCCGCCATTATCCTTGGGATATTCTCTGAGGGATCGTCCGTCATTTTCAAAGAGATATACCCTGAAGGATCGTCCGCCATTATCCTTAAGATATTTCCTGAGGGATCATCCGCTATTTTCCTTGAGATATTCCTTGAGGGTTGTCCGCAATTATCCTTGGGATATTCCCTGAGGATCGTCCGCCATTATCCTTGGAATATTCCCCGAGGATCGTCCGCCATTATCCTTAGAATATTCCCCGAGGATCATCCGCCATTATCCTAGGGATATTTCTTGAGGGGCGTCTGCCATTATCCTTGGGATATTCCCTGAGGTTCGTCCGCCATTATCCTTTGGATTTTGTTTGAGGATCGTCCGCCATTATCCTTGAGAAATTCCCTGAGGGATCGTCTGGCATTATCCTTGGGTTATTCTTTGAGGGATCGTCCGCCATTTGGGGTATTCTTTGAGGGAACGTCCGGCATTATCCTTGGGGTATTCTTTGAGGGATCTTCCGGCATTATCCTTGGGGTATTCTTTGAGGGAACGTCCGGCATTATCCTTGGGGTATTCTTTGAGGGATCGTCCGGCATTATCCTTGGGGTATTCTTTGAGGGATCGTCCGGCATTATCCTTGGGGTATTCTGGAACCCTAAACGTTGTTACCACGCGCTATCAGATTTTCAAGCGATCTACCATAGAGGAGCAACTGTGTAATTGCGAGAACGTAAGAGGTTAACACTTTTTTAATTTTTAATTTTATATATATATATATGTATATATGTATATTTTACAGACATGATACATTTTGGAAGGAACGATCATATAAATAAACTGAACGTAATGCATGAAATACATAATAACATTTTATGCATATTACAAAAGACATGAATAAAACAAAATCACTACCAGTTTATAATAATATACATTTATGAAATTTGTTGTCTTTTAAAAATCTGTTAAATATCTTCCATCTCATTTCCAAACTGTCAATAAGGAAAGGCTAAATGATAACGTGCACCTTACATGTATCCCTGTTCAAACTGAAAAAAAAATATTTTCATGCAGTTTATATGTCAATTTTTAATGTTTTTCTATTTATTTATATTCTATCTATTTCCTGTAATCTTGTTACCAAAATTTAAATTATCAAAGCAATATTTACTGTTGATTCTACTGATTTCACGATACACGTCCATGAGCCAGAAAGTGACACCCCCCCCCCCCCCCGCAGGGAATTTTCGCGACCCACCTGGTTTTCTTCCATGATGTGCCCTTTACTCATTTCCAGGTGTTTCCACACATATGAATGTGTTAAACACCCTTAAAAAACATTTTTTTTTACAAATCGCGTTCTCAATTTTAAAACTTGTTTCTTTAGCGATTTTCCATTGGTTTATGGACCATAACTTTTTTTATTATACATTATAATTGCATTATGTTGGCATCAATTGAATTGGAAGAACATTAGCTTCATAATGAAAAACATAGTTTGCCTTAAAGAAGTAACATGTGTTTATATTTGTACACCCTACCCCTTATTTTTTTCTGGAAAACTGACATTTTTTTACAGATTTTTTTTGTACCAACTTATTTTGCGGCATGATCATGGTGTGATTGAATCTGCAGGAACTATATATTGATATTATTTATTGATAAAATACATGATCCTAAAAATGCAAGAAAATAGTAAAAAGTAAGTCCTTAGATGGTACCCCCTACACTCAAGTATCAATAAATAGGTCTTATCTCTAACTTCTTGAACATCACAATGTGAAAGCGTAATTTATATGCAGTACTACGAAATTAACTTAGACTTGTGCTGTAACTAATTGAGCATGTACTCATACAGAAAACGTTATTCAAATGGACTATATAGCACAATATGGTATAGAATTGTCCCCGTTTAACGATCAATATGTTTTTAATCTTGCTCTTAGTAAACTAATAAACAATTAAAAAAGTGTCCGATATGGGGACGCAAACCCTGCGCGGAAGATAGTGATATGGAATTTTCATTAATCTTGTGTTATTCATGGGAGATTATGAACTGAATATTTTTTAAAACGCTCTGGACATCGTCGTAATGCCGTACTTGACTATAAATGTAACGAACCGTATGGTCACATGCAACAAGTGCAATTTGTAAAATGTACTAGAAAAAAAATACATAAAACACTCATTCATGAACTTCGTCGAAACTTTCACAATACCAGCCTCTTTGATAAATTGCAATAACGTCCGTTATACCGTCTCCAGCCATCGTGCAGACATAGACCTACACAGCTACATGGTTGGAACCGGACAATTTACTGTGTGCGATGGAAACATCAAATGGTATAAGTCATACTTATGGTCGCTAAAACATCTTGAAATAACGCAGTATTTATGATAATTACCTAAATAAGCGTATTTTTTGTTACTGCTAACCACCCTATACTTGGTGGGAACAAAGAGGCATGGGACCTCCGTTCACGGGATATCGATGGGATATTAAAGGGAGTTTGAATTGCACACTCAAGTAGGCCTATTGTGTGTCATGATACTAAATAAAACCATATTTGACCTTTTGTGCGTATTTCGTGCACCAAATATATCTTTAGTCATTCCTTTCCTACTTTGCACGGGTGTCTGCAGATAAACCATTGGTTCCCTCGTGGACGACGAGGTATTAATTCAACTTGTGTAGGGAATGTTTATTCTGACCGAACGGTCACGAAGCATGACCTTGAAAGCACGCAAATATATTCTCTTTATGGGACGAAAATTTACATTTGAATACCATAACCATAAAATTTGATCCATTCTAAGTGTTTTTTTTTAAGCGGGGCGTTAAAATTGACGCGGGCGGTGCCTCAGAACCATACCTTTTTTTGGCCATAGTCATAATTAAACGATGCTACGGTCTAAAGGTCAAATGTTTAAGAGGAATTTTCTGTGTTTTGAAGTATAGTCATTGGAAAAAAATGGCTCAAGTTTCATTAGGAGGGAAACCGACTGACTCTGTCACTTGAGCAATAAAATGTTTGACGGGGGGGGGGGGGGGGGTCTAAGGTGACGCGGGCGCTGCCTGAGAAACATCTATTCTAACATCTGGTCTAACACACGACCATAACAGATCAGTATGCGCAATCCAGTGATAGAAATGTACACATGATTTCACCAACTCCCACGTCTTTATTCCCAGGGTCCCTCTTGCTCCATCTGATGTTACATTTACATTCAAACGACTGTAGTTTCACGTCAGACTTAGTTTATGTCAGTCAATAAGTCACAAGGACAGACCCTGGCAGTGGCTGACCTGCACCATGAGGAGCCATGTTTTTCTCATGTCCAGCCACAGGCCCTTGAATTCACTATCAAAACTAACTCCCGTTACGGTTCTTAGCCGCGTAGAGTTAGCTGTTTAATCAGGCTGAGCGGACACTGTTTTGCGGTCCCTGCTCAAAGATTCAACAGTAACATATTCAAAACATTTAAATAATAAGTCAAAGTACCTGTTCTCATGGATTTAATATATATTTATGACTGAACCTGTTAATTTATAGCTATAATACATGTAGCTGTACACTAGCACGTCCCAAGTCAGCCAGGGTCATGATGACTAGGAGTCTCCTTAAACGTGTCATTCACCTATAAGGATCATTGTACAGTCAACTGTGCTAAACATGATAAACCGTAGTTCAGAATTGGACACGAACAGCCCCACAAACAACCACCCCCCCCCCCCCCCCCCCCCCGTCAGCGCCAAGTTCTAGACTAAATATACCGGAATGTCATGGTGTCAACCATGACCTTTTTCAAATAAAACTAATACCTAATTGTTCCCTGTCGTTAACACGAAAACTCGCAAAGAATTTTAGGGATAGTCACCAAACTTGCACCTTATGAAGAGCTAGGTCAAGTTCGAATATGGATGACCTTGACGCATTTTCAAGGTCACAGAGGCGATGATGCTGAAATGAAAACTCGAAAAGAATAGGCGGTACTCTCAATAAACGTGCAGCATTGATCCACTCTATCAAGGGCTAGGTCAAGTTCGAACATGGATGACCTTGACACATTTTTCAAGGTCGAAGGGGCGATAATGCAGAACGATGATAACGCAATAACTCTACGGTACAATGTAGACACATGACAGTAGTGCACAGAAGTGTATGTGAACCAACCTTTATCGGGTTAAAACACTTTTTTAGCCATACATGATAAAATACTAATACAAATGCAAATCTTATTACCTGAGATACGTAAGGCTGCGGTATTACGTATGTGTGTATATATATATATAAATATATATATATATATATAAATATATATATATATAAATATATATATATATATATATATATATATATATATATATATATTAACAAGAAATCTGTACCTAAAGGCTCAGGGACATCCATATCGTCCATGCAGTAATCTGTTAACATAGAAAACGGTCATTGATTCACTGCGTGGATGGACTTGATGAATGAGACAAATGGACCAATAAGACGGGCCCGCCCACAGTAAAACAACTCCCGTTGTTATTTTGAATCAGTAACCTGACAGTTATCTGTCTTTTGAAAGATCAGACACCAACCAGTACCCTCCAACGCTTCCCGTGACTATGCTGTTTATCACAGGAATATAACTATAATGCATGGTTATCGGTAGACATATGTTCAGTTTTGTTACGCTGGATTCCATTTGTTTTATGTCTGTTTACCAAGTCCATCCAGGTTTACCAAAATAAATGTGGCGGTCGCTTTTTGACCCAATGCCATGCCTGTTACAGCTGATGTCCCAGATTTGAAATACAGACAGGATACGGATAAGTAAAATGGAACATCTCTACTTCTATAGAGCTTTCTATCATATTTTTCTCTGAATTTTCACGGAATAAAAATATACCAGATTATGTGTCCATGATCGTTAGCGTTTCACCCGTGATGTAATATTTAGGGTCTTGAAAAACTTTGTCATCACAGTAACTTTGAAATGATTACGTCTTTTGGCCAACATTAAGACTTGGTTGCAGAGCAAAGCTAGCACATTTCCAATTCAACGGTTTTCATTGGAAGAACTAATTTGATTCTGTGGACCCTTTAAACCTGAAGTATTGATTCAGACAGGCCCCGCGACCATACTATCATGGCTTGTTATTTGGTTCTTTATAAATCAATTAAACTAAGTGCCCACTATTTGGTATTCATTAAACTTTGATTATAAAGAAGTGCCAAATACTCGGGAAGCAGGAAGCATACATACATATTTTATCCCAACTATACATGCATGTGTTGACAGTTGAATTAGATATGCACCCAGAACCCGTATGCTGGCATGTAATTTGTTCTATTCAGAGTATTAGACCATTATGTCATGGTGTGCATATCATTAATGTAAAGAGCAAAGACAAGTGTGAATCTCAGTGAACAGTTATTTACAAAATCCAGACCGCATTCATCAGCTAGCTCGCTGCACAACATGCAGTGTCCTTCACATCATGTATCATGTATCTCTCTATAAAATCTGTAGTCTTTCCAGTTTTGCAGACTATTATATGCTAGCGGGATTATTACATCATTTTCTCATGCGATCTGTGAGATCCGGGTAATAGTGTGTGCATAATAGCGCATCCCACGTCACCACGTGAGCCGAGAAATAAATCTGTCATGGTAAGGGTGCGGAAATGCGAAATGAAAATACCCTGAGGACAACGTCAAGGCCAGAATCTGTCTGTGGAGAGAGGTTGGTTACAAGAAGGACGTGTATCGGCAAAGTAAGGGTGGAATAAAGATTTTTTTTACCACGCCCAAATCCTGAAATCATGACCGGCCTGGGAAAAAGGAGGACAAAGGTCAACAGATGATAAACACAATGAAGCCTTTATCCTCGAGTCATAGAAATGACTGAGAACCACGTAGCGGCTTATTAGATGAACATTGGTTTCGTCACCAATAGTTCCTATCTGGGTGAGCATTCTAAAAGTATTGGCGTTGATTAGAGCGGCCTCAGTGTGACAGTTAAAGCACAACACCAGACAAACAAATATTTTATGGATGCTGGGAAGCTGTTTCAATACATCGCTAAAGCTCTCAGAAACACAATAACGCCATAACCCTAAGAGCACAATGAGGCCATTCCCGGTACCAGCGGTGCCAAATACAGACTGCCGGAGACATCATCCTGCATGCAAGTCTCCCCTAATCAAATTTCGAGGTTTCCCGAGAGTTCTGCGAGAACCACTCTCCGCCATTACTACAATCCGTTTTGTATTGGATGCGTTCAGTCTGTAATGCTCCCTCGGTCCCTGAATGACGACAATGTTAATGACTTATTCCTTCCATAAATACACAGCAGATATCGATTCTGACGAAAATCTGAACCGAAACAAAGCAACACTCAGGCTGAACCTAACGTGTAAATAATGACAAAAGGCATATTGAATGTCAACTTCAGAAAACCGTTTTCGCTTTAAATGAGTAGAGTGCTGTGAGAACTGGACGCCGCTCGCGGTACACTGACACCAGGCAAAACTTTTGTTGCATTCTTAATTCATGTTCAAACTTATTCGAACCGTTGAATGAAAGCACATAGAAATCCCATGGCTATATTTTTGTTTCCTTAGTTATAAAGGAGTGAAACAAAAGAATATTTACATTTGCTGCTTTAACGGGATACAGAAAACGTTGTCGATATGATACGCCATTAAATAAATAATGATATTATTAATATAACTCAAATATGTCCGACCCAGGACTGCCTGGAATACTAGGGGAGTCTAGAATTCCACATATTCGTATTCAAAATGATATAATTCTCAGCAAATAATTGCACATAATTGCCTATGACAATACCTTTATATATATATATATATATATATATATATATATATATATATATATATAATATATATATATATATATATATATATATATGTGTATTTAAATATAATATTCAAATTGTAAAATCTTTCTACACACCAACTATAAACAACGTAGAGTATATATATATATATATATTTTTTTTTTACTTAACCATCCAGATCTATCTGTTTTTCAGTATGTTCTGCTTTATGGTGCTTGAATGGACATCAGGATTTCGTTGTTTGGGCAGGATCTCGTAAATAAATCTTAAGTGCCATTATAGTAGTAAATGTTTATATGTGAATATCAAACGCATTCATACATCATTCACTGGGTATAATAAGAATGATAGAATTTCGAAATGACTCTGTGGAGAATTGTCTCTAGCTCATCGGGCATGTACAGACCAGTTATGGTTAATAATTAAGGATTTTTCATATAATCAAAGCACAGAAGGAAGCGTGTGACAAACCATTTCCTGATGTCCAGCGGCGCCATCTGGCGGTACTCCGGGAACATGCCGTAAAGTATTTTAATATATATATATATATATATATATATATATATATATATATATATGTTAAATGTGTGTACTTCTTGCAGGGGCCATCACATTAACACGGCCCGTGTTTTTGGTGAGTCTATTCGTCATGGTGATAGCTCTTGGCATCAGTATTGTGGGCAACACAAGCCGGGACTGGAAAACGATATTGGGTGCCGGTCTCTTCACCTTCTCATGTAAGTACTCAGGCATTCACACTGACGGCAAATAGTAGGTCTGTGTGTATAGGTCTTCGTACCGTCTAAAAGTCATAAAAGTTTTTAAGAACATTCGTAAACGACCAGGTTATTGTTCTACCTATCTTGACGTAAATATATATTGCTTACCAGGGGCGTATTCATAGGGGGGGGGGGGCTTTTATTCTTCTTACATTTATGCCAGTCAACTACTGGGAAGTGTAAGATTTGTAAACTTACATTTATTTTATGTTTGATTATTTATGTAAACACACACATTTATATATGTTATTCATTTATTCCTTTACATCATATTTATACATGCAGGTAAATAAACCAATAAGCTAAAATCAGGCTGGTCTACCTTGGTAGCCTCAACCATTTACAATTAAAAACATTTATTAACAAAAAAAAAACAATACAATACATTCCTAAAACCATGGACATTATAATCATGTTTACATAGTACAAGCATATTTAGATAGTATATCATATTTAAACTTATAAAAGCAAGCAGAGGACTAAAATATCACAATCAGTATAGATCTATAATGTGATGTACGAAGCAACTATAATACAATATTCTGTAACATTGATAGACTTGGCCATAGCAGTATTTTGAATAAGCAACTTTGAATGAAATTAATTGTTGTTATTAATGAATGCTAAGTAAAAAGAGTGCTACACACACAAACAAAATATGCAACTGTACCATAAGTCATGAAGCCGATAAGACTTTCTCCTTTAATTCGTTTCTTGAAAGAAGCACATGATGTGGCTGATCTAGATTCACTGGATAAACTATTCCAGACTTTTGGCCCAGCAAATAGTGAAGCGTTTTTCTCAAATTGTTAGTTCTAGGTTTAGGGAAGACTAAATGTAGGCAAACACATTTATACATCAGCGCTGCACTAGAATATCTAAAGCGTTGATGTACATTAATCCGTCCCATGCAGTTCACTTACTAGGATCGTGGAATTAACATTTCTATCTTAGTTTTTGTTTATAATTCGGGTACCTCTGTTTTGCTTCTTTTGTACCATGTTGTAAGTAGACAATAAAGTACAACCCCAGATGCTTATAGGGCATAGTCAATATGTGGTTGAATGATTGACGCATAAACCTTGGTCAAGGGTTGCTGACAAATAAAGCTTGATATACGGAAAAAAAACTCCTATCTTTGGAGATATTTTTTGGCATAATGAGTTAACATGTGTTCTCCAGGATAAATTAACATCTATTATCACGCCAAGTAAATTAGTCTCATCAGAACAAGGTAATGTGGAATCCAACATCGATATCTGGAGTTTCTTAAGCAATCCTTTTGGGACTAACAAGGAGCATGACATTAGATTTATTATAATTAAGAGTGAGTAGGTTTTCGTTATACCAATTTGTTACTTGTTCTGTAATTTAATCTCAGCTTCATCGGCCTTTTCCCATGGCATTATACAGAGACATTATCTACGTACATCACTATACCATCAGTATTTAGCACAGCTGGAAAATCAGTAATGTAAAATAAAAACAGAATGGATCCAAGTATCGTACCCTTGGGGACACTTATATTCACAACTCAGGGCTATATAAATTATTATTGTATTAACTATCTGTAACCCATTATGAAGATATGAATGAAACCAGGCCACTGTGTTACTATAGCAAAGCCAAATGTATGCAGTTTTTCTAGTAATCTTCTATGATTTATAGTATGAAATCCTTTGGTTAGGTCGAAAAAATAAACAAGCGGCTGTAACTTTCACCTGATCCATATTTCTATATATCATTTGAAATATATGCATGCCTCTCTTTGGATGTACATGGTAATGTTATTTCCATTGTAAAATGGAACGGTCAGTTGTATTCGGATAACCGTATTTATGAAATCAATCATACATTAAAATAACTACATTGGTTCTATTTCTGGTAATTTCAACATGATTAAAATCAATCAAGAAAATTTATTTAATTGTTCCTATCATAATTATCATTTATTTGAGCTTACACTAGTCTCTAATCAAAATTTTATCTTGGACTGCTGTGATGAAGAAAAGTCATTTTGCGAGAAAATCACGAGACCATTCCATCTCTCCTTAGTCTAAGGGAAATAAACTTTTAACAGGACATGGTGCCTTTTTTCTGGGTCTTGGAATGTACAGTCCAATTATATATATATATATATATATATATATATATATATATATATATATATATATATATATATAATATCACTTATCAACACTCTTCAAGTATGTTTTTGGTCACTTCTCACATAAAAAGCTGGGGGAAAATTCCAATTTGGTACATACATTTGGGAAAGTCTAAAGTGTTTTTTAAATCTTATTTTATAAAGAAAATTTTTACAAAAAATCATCTGCGAATTTATCCAAATTTTGAAAATTGAAATTAAGTAGAAGGAAAGATGAGACATATTAAAAGAATATATGGAAATATTTGTATATATTTCAAGAGGATAATATTGTTACTTTCGAAAACGAAATATATATATATATATGATTTTATTAAGGATAATCTGGGGATTTAAAATTTCTATGTATCCATCCTGATGAAAGATCTTTTTATAAAGATTATAGATCTAACAGAATCATGGTACTTTGACGACACTGAGACCAGTGGTTTAGTCCACACCTACTGAGTCTGAGTGAACGTCAGAGTCCAGGCTAATCGAGTACAAGTCCTAATCCGAGTCCTTGAGATTCGAGTCCAAGTCAAACTTCATCGAGTCCGAGTAAGTTTGAACCATAGTTCAAGTCCGAGACCGAAATACAAATCTCCTTATTAAATTAATTAATTTGAAATGGCTATGTGTATTTACGTTACAAATGAGTTTGCATATTGTTCATAGGTTTTGTTCTGGCATTTCCAGGCGTTGTTGGGCTCTGATGCCAGCTCTATTGTTTTTTTTTTGTTTTTTTTTTAATTGATTTTAACTTAAATGTTAAATTACATTTAGCTCCCGATGCAGAGCTAAAGCTTGGTATATATAGTGTGTTTATTGTATACTGTTAGTATTTTGCACAGCATAACGTCTTATACCACGTGACAGAGTTATCTACTGGACCTGAGATGGACTCGCCCTGATTTTCGAGTCCTAACCTCGGAGTCTGAGTACAAGCTACGACCTTGTAGGCTCGAGTCCTACGTCAGTGATCGGCTACGACACCATGAACGCGATTTTTGTCCTGATTCAATGATTTTCTTCTTGTTGTTTAGCTTTGTCTGTGTGTACTGGGATGCATGTGTGTGTTTAAGACAAAACTTTCAGGGATCACGTGACCTCAGTTTCAGAGGTTCATTACAATACAATATGAAGATAACGAGACAACGATAACGAGACAAGGAAGTGGAATAACGAGATTACAACACGTGTAGACGAGCTAGGTCTCGCTGGCTAGTACTGGCGAAATGTGTATGTTCCCCAGTCACCAAATAACCACCACCTCCACCAAACATCCACGGCGAAATGATATATCACATACATAAATGGAGATAATAATGTATTGTCTACAGGTATTTTACATTTCTTCCATGTCATCCCACCATCCAAAAAAATCGAATGTTTGACATACATCATTACTTGAACCTTTTAGGACTTTGCGGAGCTCCATTAAAATATATGAAATATGTCTTATTCAGCCCTTCAAAGTAACCCACAGGATAAATCCGTGATGAGAAAAAATGGACACGAGAACACAGGCCTGCATTAAGTAAATGTCATCATTAAGATAAAACCATTTGTTAGAAATATGTTTTACCTGTTTTATTTCTTTGTCAGTAATGCGATAACATTTTTATATGTGGGCAGCTAGCTTCAGCTTTTTGTTAATTTATTAGAAAGCACAGATGAGCGTGCGTGCATCAGATGTCCATATATTTAATTCCATCAACCTCCTGTAGCCCTCTTTAATATTTCTTATTCCCATGTCGTACATCAGTTCTCTGTATGTTTTTCAGGCTTCTCGGGCTGACTTGTCATCCATTACATATGATTTCTTTGTCTCTCTTTCGGATTTTACTCAGCATATGTGTATTTTTAATCCTCATCATTAATGTAGCATAGTTTGAAATGTTAAAATAATAATTTTTGTATGTGTAACCTCTTTAGAGGAAACCATTATATATCATATTTTTTATATGTTATATGTATGATGATCTTAGGCATACAGCTTGGAATAGAACCTCCTAGGTTAGAGGGCTGCCGTGTTACGGACATTTTTTTGTTACAGAAGTTTTCTGTTCTAGAAACATAGTAGCTTACATTCAATGTTAAAAGTTCGTGACTGTCAGGGCATGGAGACACGACGTTATAATTTAATTGTCAGAGCGCTAACTTGTAATTTTTTCTTAGGTAGAAACGCCATGAACGTGTCTTGTGTACTGTTGTATATATATATATATATATATATATATATATATATATATATATATATATATATATATATATATGTATATATATATATATATATATATATATATATATATATATATATTTATATATATATATATGTTCTTCAAGGGATTATTCAGAGAACATTTGTTTCAGATCAACTAGAGTCCGAGTTTTGTTTGATTCTTTCTTTATGTTACATGAATTATACAACTAGTTATGATAACTAATGCGAGGCACTTTCCATGGCCTGGATGGTGGCGTTCAGTAGTCATTATAGTCGGAGGAAACCGGAGGACCCGGAGAAAGCCAACGACCTTGGCGGGGTCACCACAACCCCCTGTCATGGCGACTCCGGGGATCGAGCGAGTCGCCAGCGGAGAGAACCGAGCGTTATATACCCCTCCAATGTCCGGTCCCCCTAGTCTGCATGTACACCACCATCAATGCTGTGGATTGTGAAAAAAAGATTAAAAATTAAAAAAAAGCGTTTAGAAAAATTAAAGTTCTGGATAACTGAAGTTCCGAAGCAGTTAATGGCAGATCACCAGGGTACGAGAATCACGTTTAATATGCCCGTGCCACCTGATGATGAGCAACGCGCGTGGTGAAGTGGGCAAGTTATTATTGACAACCAGAGGACGCACCGTTTAATAATACCCTGATTGAGGAACAATTTACTGGGAGTATCGATGTATCGTTCAGTTTACCCGGCATTAGACGCTCATAACAGATCCATTTGACCCTAATAGCCCGCTGTGCCCGTTACACGGCAGATTGTCCCCGGCATAAACACCCGAGCAGATTCACTGGCTGACACTTTCTTGCACGTAGATGTTCAGACAGACATTGGGAGTAAGTTCATGTGTGATGTTATGAGGACAGACCCTCCTCTATCATGCAGACATTGGGAGTAAGTTCATGTGTGATGTTATGAGGACAGACCCTCCTCTATTATGCAGACATTGGGAGTAAGTTCATGTGTGATGTTATGAGGACAGACCCTCCTCTATCATGCAGACATTGGGAGTAAGTTCATGTGTGATGTTATGAGGACAGACCCTCCTCTATCATGCAGACATTGGGAGTAAGTTCATGTGTGATGTTATGAGGACAGACCCTCCTTTGTTACGCAGACATTGAGAGATAGTTCATGTGTGATGTTATGAGGACAGACCCTCCTCTATCATGAAGACATTGGGAGTAAGTTTATGTGTGATGTTATGAAGACAGACCCTCCTCTATTATGCAGACATTGGGAGATAGTTCATGTGTGATGTTATGAGGACAGATCTTCCTCTATTATGCTGACATTGGGAGTAAGTTCATGTGTGATTTTATGAGGACAGATCTTCCTCTATTATGCTGACATTGGGAGTAAGTTCATGTGTGATGTTATGAGGACAGACCCTCCTCTATTACGCAGACATTGGGAGTAAGTTTATGTGTGATTTTTTGAAGACAGACCCTCCTCTATTATGCAGACATTGGGATTAAGTTCATGTGTGATGTAATGAAGACAGACCCTCCTCTATTATGCAGACATTGGGAGTAAGCTTATGTTTGATGTCCTGAGGACAGACCCTCCTCTATTACGCAGACATTGGCAGTAAGTTCATGTGTGATGTTATGAGGACAGACCCTCCTCTATTATGCAGACATTGGGAGATAGTTCATGTGTGATGTTATGAGGTAGACCCTTCTCTATTATGCAGACATTGGGAGATAGTTCATGTGTGATTTTATGAGGACAGATCTTCCTCTATTATTCTGACATTGGGAGTAAGTTCATGTGTGATGTTATGAGGACAGACCCTCCTCTATTACGCAGACATTGGGAGTAAGTTTATGTGTGATTTTTTGAAGACAGACCCTCCTCTATTATGCAGACATTGGGAGTAAGTTCATGTGTGATGTTATGAAGACGGGCCTTCCTCTGATCAACTGTTGTCATCGCCTGCATGCAGTGACCGCGACACTTATAATAGTTCATAGATAGGATTGAATATTGCTTGCTGATATATTGGCCAGATCTGTTGTGTTTCGCGAATACAGAATGGCACTTCTGTGAAAACGATCCGAAAGTTATACCCTGTACGCCCGTACGGTACTACAAAGGTCTAGCTGACTCAGAGAGCCAAAGTGACAATCACAAAGTTGTCCTTCGCCTCTCAGTTAATTCCACAGGATGTACTCTTTTCTATTGGTGACTTGTTTTGCGACTTGTTTCTGCAGTTCATTATTAATTTATATATATATATATATATATATATATATATATATATATATATATATATATACATATATATATATATAACTGACATATTAAATGTTGGATTTAATAATTACGAATTACGTTATTCAATAATTACGAATGAAGTTTTAATTAAACTGTGGAAATCGGATTTGATTTTGTGCAAAGTCTAAAGTGAAGCAATGATAAGCCCTGAACACGGTAAATTACATGAGGATGAAATGCCGGTCTAGTTTACAGTCACATCGCGGTCTCGGTGTCATCGAAAGTTTTGAGTGGAACTACGTGTCTGTGATACATAAGCCTGACAGCAGGACGTTGTCAGTGATTGATCATCTAGCTGATATTGCCACGACGTGTTTGACCTGGCCTATAACAGACTCCCAGCACGGAAGTGGCGGGTACCGAAATAGCCCTAAACTATGACGGAGGCATCTCAAGTCAAAACAGCGTCAGTCACACCAGACGATCACTTCCTATTTTACTATACCCACTTAGCTTGGTGACTGTGGGCGAACTGCAGTCGATATTTCTGGCTGAATAAACATGAAATCAAACAAGGCGGGAGAAGCTATGACCGCTGTGTTGTTGTTTTATTTACAGGATTATTATTTCCATTGATGCCAAAGGCACATAGTGTTGATCAGAGGAAAGTTAAAAACTTGTACATGTCAAAAGTCCCGTATGTTACAATTCCATACATGGACCTGCATGTAATATTTCACACTTAAGTTTGACGGGCATAACGTAATATGTTCGTCAGACATATAAATACACGCGGATTGTCTAACTGTGATCACAGCTTTCGCCATAACGCCTTCGCAACGCAAATGGAAATGGTTTTATTAACGACCAAAAAACGCAGGAGCTGTTGAAAGGTATAAGAATGGTACTACTCTGCAAAGGTGTTTTATATGATGAGATCGCGAAAATGGAACTCTCAAGAAACACTAAACGGTGGAAACCGCTATATTTTTACCTGGTGAACATAAAGCCATCCGCAGTATTGGTTATGAACCCTCTACTGCACGCAGCAGGTCATGAACACACGGACACGCAGCATGGACACACAGATACGCATCATTACTCTGTGTTAAAACTGTTCATGAACACACGGACACGCAGCAGTTCTGAGACACGGAAATGTTTCAGTACAAATACATATGTACGTCTGTTTCCTGTTAATAATGCTCAGTTTTGACTATTTTAATGCATATTTTCTCTTGTTTCAGCCCTAGGACTGGCAGGGGGTGTCGTGGTGTATATATCCAGCGTCAACGACGAAATATCCCACCGAAAACCGTCTGGTCCGGACGGGGCGGGCGCCTTCCGGTACAGCTACGGCTGGGCGTTTTTCTCGGCCGGATCTTCCTTCGTCGCCGCGATGGTAGCGGCTGTCACCAATATAACCCTGTATCTGAACAAGTATTCACAACTCGACGAAATGACACAGATCATACCGGGGCTGGACGAACAGGCCAAAGAGACGTTTGGGCCCAGGAGGGAATTTGAAAGCGGCCTACAAAACCCCACTGTTATATTGTGATCAAGGGTACTGGAGCAGGGAACAGCCTTTCAGCCAAGCTGCTTTCCATATTCAACCCTATGCAACTAATGTTTCTCTACAACAAAGAGTTTTATCATTGCTCTGTGTTACAACTGTAGCTGATTATCCACCTCTACACACATACACTTACACATATATAATATATATATATATATATATATATATATATATATATATATATATATATATATATATATATATATATATATATATATACACACCCCCAAATAACCCTTTTCTAAACCTTTTATCATCAGTAGTCCTGTTGTATTATGAGAGTTCTTTTTCTTTAATTTAGACTTGCACACAGATTTTTTGTTCTCTCAGACACAGTCACTATAGTCCCGTGCATCAGCCCCGTAAATATAACAACTACGCTGTGTATATCAATATGTATCTTTTTCATTTTTTGTAAAAACGTGTAAATTTTACATATGCTTGTTTTTATCATCCACATTACATATTGCAATTATCTAACTGATCTCAAAGGGGTCCTGCATTATTCTCTTAGGCTGCGCAATCAATCTATACATTATTTGAGCGCATCCTTTCTGCTTTGTCGACATATACTGACGACAATTGTATTTGAACAACGCATACCCTACTTGATAAATGAGTCCGTTTGAAAATGTGGACGAGCCATCTGTTTGATCAATGTGTGCTCTATTTGACGGATTGTACTCTAATCTACGGACGGACTATCGTTAGATCAACGTGTACGTTAGTTGACGGACGAACCATCTCTTTGAACAACGTGACACTCTAGTTGGCGGACGAGCCTTCTGTTTCATCAACGTATACGCTATTTGATGGACGAGCCATCTGTTTGATCAACTTGTGCTCTATTTGACGGACGAGCAATCTGTTCGACCAACGTTTACTCTATTTGACGGACGAGCCATCTGTTTGATCAACGTGTACTTTATTTGACGGACGAGCCATTTGTTTGACCACCGTTTACTTTATATGACGGACGAGTCATCCGTTTGATCAATGTGTACTCTATTTGACGAACAACCAGTTTGTTTGGTCAATGTGTTGCTATATATGTTACTCTTCTCGGTGAATATCGAACAGAACAGAAAGCTATTTCTGCAACTTGGTATCTGAAAATCAAGATGATGGGTGTATAATTCACATTTGAAACCGTCAATGAGAGTAGCATATGAACAACGCGTATTTTACATGTGATATACATAGTGTCAAGATAGAGAGAACCTGCAATGCGTTAAAATCCAATACGAAAAACTAAAAATCCAATTAAATTGGATTGTGAATATTTTGTCGTATACTCGGGTTGTCTTTCCTGCAGTGCCCTATAAAGAAACTCTCTGTACATTCCCAAGAAAACTATACACTCTCCTACATGCCGGGCGACTTATAGGACATATTCATTTGAAGACTGCTTTGTGTGCCTCATAGATTTAATATATATATATATAAATATATATATATATATATATATATATATATATATATATACAATGATTGCATAGTGTTAGGACGGTGATTCTTTCTAATTTATAATGTAACCCTGGGTTGAGAGACCCTGCTCACGCTGTTTATTTACCAAGCTCATTCAACGACGGGTTCATGTGAGACCGACACGTGTGTCCTTCGTTTCATTATAAGTAAAGGAGTAGAACCTTACATGGACTTGTCTTTTTATCACGTGGCCAACAAACCGCCAAACAATGTGCTTAACTAACAAACCGTCATACAATATGCTTAACTAACAAACCGTCATACAATATGCTTAACTAACAAACCGTCATACAATGTGCTTAACTAACAAACCGTCATACAATATGCTTAATTAACAAACCGTCATACAATGTGCTTAACTAACAAACCGTCATACAATATGCTTAATTAACAAACCGTCATACAATGTGCTTAACTAACAAACCGTCATACAATATGCTTAATTAACAAACCGTCATACAATGTGCTCAACTAACAAACCGTCATACAATATGCTTAATTAACAAACCGTCATACAATGTGCTTAACTAACAAACCGTCATACAATATGCTTAATTAACAAACCGTCATACAATGTGCTTAACTAACAAACCGTCATACAATATGCTTAATTAACAAACCGTCATACAATGTGCTTAACTAACAAACCGTCATACAATATGCTTAATTAACAAACCGTCATACAATGTGCTTAACTAACAAACCGTCATACAATATGCTTAATTAACAAACCGTCATACAATGTGCTTAACTAACAAACCGTCATACAATATGCTTAATTAACAAACCGTCATAAAATGTGCTTAACTAACAAACCGTCATACAGTGTGCTTAACTAACAAACCGTCATACAATATGCTTAATTAACAAACCGTCATACAATGTGCTTAACTAACAAACCGTCATACAATGTGCTTAACTAAAAAACCGTCATACAGTGTGCTTAACTAACAAACCGTCATACAATATGCTTGTCTAACAAACCATCATACAATGTGCTTAACTAACAAACCGTCATGCAACGTGCTTATCTAACAAACCGTCAAACAATATGTTTAACTAACAAACCGTCATACAGTGTGCTTAACTAACAAACCGTCATACAGTGTGCTTAACTAACAAACCGTCATACAATGTGCTTAACTAACAACCCGTCATACAGTTTGCTTAACTAACAACCCGTCATACAATGTGCTTAACTAACAAACCGTCATACAGTGTGCTTAACTAACAACCCGTCATACAATGTGCTTAACTAACAAACCGTCATACAGTGTGCTTAACTAACAAACCGTCATACAGTGTGCTTAACTAACAACCCGTCATACAATGTGCTTAACTAACAAACCGTCATTCAGTGGGCTTAGATAACCAGACGTCATTTAATATGCTTAACTTACAAACCGTCATACAATGTGCTTAGCTAACAAACCGTCATACAATGTGCTTAACTAACAAAACCAACATGCTTAACTAACAAACCGTCATACATGTGCTTAACTATCAAACCATCATACAAAGTGCTTAACTACCAAGCCGCCATACAATGTGCTCAACTGACAAACCATCATACAATGTGCTTAAATAGTTAACAAACCATCAAACAATGTGCTTAACTAACAAACCAACATGCTTAACTAACAAACCGTCATACAACGTGCTTAACTAACAAACTGTCATACAATGTGCTTAACTAACAAACCGTCTTACAATGTGCTTAACTAACAAACCGTCATACAATGTGCTTTACTAACAAAACGTCATACAATGTGCTTAACTAACAAACCGTCATACAATGTGCTTAACTGACAGCCCGTAAAACAATGTGCTTAACTAACAACCCGTCATACAATGTGCTTGACTAACAAACCGTCATACAATGTGCTTAACTAACAACCCGTCATACAATGTGCTTAACTAACAAACCGTCATACAATGTGCTTAACTAACAAACCGTCATTCAGTGTGCTTAGATAACAAGACGTCATACAGTGTGCTTAACTAACAACCCGTAAAACAATGTGCTTAACTAACAACCCGTCATACAGTGTGCTCAACTAACAAACCGTCATACTATGTGCTTAACTAACAGCCCGTAAAACAATGTGCTTAACTAACATCCCGTCATACAATGTGCTCAACTAACAAACCGTCATACAATGTGCTTAACTAACAAACCGTCATTCAGTGTGCTTAGATAACAAGACGTCATACAACATGCTTAACTAACAAACCGTCATACAATGTGCTTAGCTAACAAACCGTCATACAATGTGCTTAACTAACAAACCAATATGCTTAACTAACAAACCGTCATACAACGTGCTTAACTAACAAACTGTCATACAACGTGCTTAACTAACAAACCGTCATACAATGTGCTTAACTAACAAACCGTCATACAGTGTGCTTAACTATCAAACCATCATACAATGTGCTTAACTACCAAGCCGTCATACAATGTGCTCAACTGACAAACCATCATACAATGTGCTTAACTAGTTAACAAACCATCATACAATGTGCTTAACTAAAAAAATCATAAAATATGCTTCACTAACAAACCGTCATACAACGTGCTTAACTTACAAACTGTCATACAATGTGCTTAACTAACAAACCGTCATACAGTGTGCTTAACTATCAAACCATCATACAATGTGCTTAACTACCAAGCCGTCATACAATGTGCTCAACTGACAAACCATCATACAATGTGCTTAACTAGTTAACAAACCATCATACAATGTGCTTAACTAAAAAAATCATAAAATATGCTTAACTAACAAACCGTCATACAACGTGCTTAACTTACAAACTGTCATACAATGTGCTTTACTTACGAACCGTCGTACAAGGTGCTTAACTAACGGAATATTTTTCTTTTTTTTAAACAATCGAATATCATTTTAAATAACAGCTAGATACATAAAATATAATCACCATGAACAGCCTAACATTTGTGTATTCCCTATAAATACCTGGTGTGTTTTAGTGGTATATATGAATGATGCATATCCCAAGTACACAGAACATGAGTGTTTGGTATCTTTCATTAATATTAAGCATTAATATCATGTCAGTGTGATGCCTGATTTATCCCCTGCTTTGAACAGTTTCTCAATACCTCAGCCGATGTTCACTTACACAATTCAATACCTCAGCCGATGTTCACTTTCACATTTTAATACTTCAGCCGATGTTCACTTGCACATTTTAATACCTCAGCCGATGTTCACTTACACAATTCAATACCTCAGCTAATGTTCACTTTCACATTTTAATACCTCAGCCGATGTTCACTTACACATTTTAATACCTCAGCCGATGTTCACTTACACAATTCAATACCTCAGCCGATGTTCACTTACAAAATTCAATACCTCAGCTGATGTTCACTTTCACATTTTAATACCTCAGCCAGTGTTCACTTACACAATTCAATACCTCAGCTGGTGTTCATTAACACATTTCAATACCTCAGCCGATGTTCACTTACACTATTCAATACCTCAGCCGATGTTCACTTACACAATTCAATACCTCAGCTGATGTTCACTAACACATTTTAATACCTCAGGCGATGTTCACTTACACAATTCAATACCTCAGCTGATGTTCACTTTCACATTTTAATACCTCAGCCGATGTTCACTTACACATTTTAATACCTCAGCCGATGTTCACTCACACAATTCAATACCTCAGCCGATGTTCACTTACACAATTCAATACCTCAGCTGATGTTCACTTTCAAATTTTAATACCTCAGCTGATGTTCACTTTCACATTTTAATACCTCAGCCGATGTTCACTAACACAATTCAATACCTCAGCTGATGTTCACTTACACAATTCAATACATCAGCCGATGTTCACTTACACAATTCAATACCTCAGCCGATGTTCACTTACACAATTCAATACCTCAGCTGATGTTCACTTACACATTTTAATACCTCAGGCGATGTTCACTTACACTATTCAATACCTCAGCTGATGTTCACTTTCACATTTTTATACCTCAGCCTATGTTCTCTTACACATTTTAATACCTCAGCCGATGTTCACTTACACAATTCAATACCTGAGCCGATGTTCACTTACACAATCCAATACCTCAGCTGATGTTCACATTTTAATACCTCAGCCGATGTTCACTTTCAAATTTTAATACCTCAGCTAATGTTCACTTTCACACTTTAATACCTCAGCCGATGTTCACTTACACAATTCAATACCTCAGCTGATGTTCACTTACACAATTCAATACATCAGCCGATGTTCACTTACACAATTCAATACCTCAGCCGATGTTCACTTACACAATTCAATACCTCAGCTGATGTTCACTTTCACATTTTAATACCTCAGCCGATGTTCACTTACACATTTTAATACCTCAGCCGATGTTCACTTACACAATTCAATACCTCAGCCGATGTTCACTTTCACATTTTAATACCTCAGCTGATGTTCATTTTCACATTTTAATACCTCAGCCGATGTTCACTTACACAATTCAATACCTTGGCCGATGTTCACTTACACAATTCAATACCTCAGCTGATGTTCACTTTCACATTTTAATACCTCAGCTGATGTTCACTTTCACATTTTAATACCTCAGCCGATGTTCACTTACACAATTCAATACCTCAGCTGATGTTCACTTTCACATTTTAATACCTCAGCTGATGTTCACTTTCACATTTTAATACCTCAGCTGATGTTCACTTTCACATTTTAATACCTCAGCCGATGTTCACTTACACAATTCAATACCTCAGCCGATGTTCACTTACACAATTCAATACCTCAGCTGATGTTCACTTTCACATTTTAATACCTCAGCCGATGTTCACTTACAAAATTCAATACCTCAGCTGGTGTTCATTAACACATTTTAATACCTCAGGCGATGTTCACTTACACTATTCAATACCTCAGCTGATGTTCACTTTCACATTTTTATACCTCAGCCGATGTTCTCTTACACATTTTAATACCTCAGCCGATGTTCACTTACACAATTCAATACCTCAGCTGATGTTCACTTTCACATTTTAATACCTTAGCCGATGTTCACTTACACATTTTAATACCTCAGCCGATGTTCACTTACCCAATTCAATACCTCAGCCGATGTTCACTTACACAATTCAATACCTCAGCTGATGTTCATTTTCACATTTTAATACCTCAGCCGATGTTCACTTACACAATTCAATACCTTGGCCGATGTTCACTTACACAATTCAATACCTCAGCTGATGTTCACTTTCACATTTTAATACCTCAGCTGATGTTCACTTTCACATTTTAATACCTCAGCCGATGTTCACTTACACAATTCAATACCTCAGCTGATGTTCACTTTCACATTTTAATACCTCAGCCGATGTTCACTTACACATTTTAATACCTCAGCTGATGTTCACTTTCACATTTTAATACCTCAGCCGATGTTCACTTACACAATTCAATACCTCAGCCGATGTTCACTTACACAATTCAATACCTCAGCTGAAGTTCACCTTCACATTTCAGCCAATTAGTACATTAGTATTGTACATGTATCTAAGTTCAGGGCGTTAAGCAAACTATCGGGAAATACACAATTACTACTAAGTTAAATGAAATTTAACAACAAGGGTCAAAGATTAGGATAACAAATTAACAACAAAGGAAAAAGAGCCAATGATTAAGATTATAACGTGACGTTATCCAGCAGCTGGTGATTGATGACTGCACACATGTAAATTATTTTACTTTCATCGTTTGATTTTATAAACACATGCCTAATCATCAGCGCTACACAATTCTGCATTTTGTACACAATCGGTAATACAATCTCTATAGTGGCTTGCCCTTTCAGCCTTAGTTTGTTGGTTCTTTTTAAACATTTTAACGTCCTCTCAGTACTGTGTTGGCTGAGCGTCATTGTTCCTACGATACATGGTATATGTATAATTCACATATACTGTCCCAGCAAACAATTTTACCTTTAGAAACGTTTGGTTTGCAAAAAGACGATGACGGCGGTGTGAATGTTTCTAAATAAAGTCTAAATAAATGCTATATTAATATCTACAACTATATTGCAAATTTTAAAGTTTGGCTCGATCGTATAACATCCAGTGTTTTAGTCGAGTCACGACCTTCCGAGGCCAAGACCGAGTCCGAGTACCACGAAGTCAGAGTCCATACAACTAGGATTCATTGTCTGAATTTTGGTATAAGTTATAGCTCATGAGGTCATTATTGTTCAACTGAATTGCTCGAAATAAGCTAAAACACATTTAGAACAGAAAGAAAGGGTAAATTCCATTCCAGGCAAATGAATACAAATTGGTCAAACGTTAGTGGCCTCGAGCCGTCCTCTGCCGGGTCTACGAGTCCGAGTCATAGCCTTCCGAGGCCAAGATTACTTTTTTCTCATGGAATGTAACTATATTTCTCTAGAATAGATAAATAGCAATAAAATTGATATGTTGCCGTTTATTAAAGACACATGCATATTGAATGCCTATGAAAAAAAATTGAAATATACAATACCATCACTAATGATATATCAATATATGCAAATTTAACTGATAATTAAAGTGAACTTCAGACAGATTTAATTTTGGATCATGTTTTGTTAGCATGGGAACATGGACCAAACTGTAATACTAGTATGACTGACTGTGGTGCCACTCGACCCTTGTCACGGATCTCCGTTTCATAGTACCCATAAATCTTCAGGAATTTATTATTAGTGTACAAAGGAGCTATCACAGCGCTATCTTTCACGCATAACCCCCTGCACGAGTAGGGGCGGATCAAGGATTTAGGATAAGAAGGGGCCCAATCCAGAAGGTCTTTCATGTGTGCTTCAGAGAAATACATCCCCAAAGCAGTGGTAAGCCGCCCATCAGCTGGGCAGTTGTAAGCCGCCCCTTAGCTCGGTAGCGACAAACCGCCCCCTAGCTGGGGAATTAGACACCAAGTTGTTCATTAGGCGAGGTGTATAAAGAGCTGCCAGTTATATATACATCATCGCATTTCCGTGCATGGCTCTCCGCCCTCTGTTGTCAAAACTATCAATAGTCAGTAAACCCGTCAGTATACGCAGAACAAAATGTCTCATAATGAAATCATCACGCACAAACAACAGGTTAAAGTGGGTTTTCACGGGGCATACGAATGAGCCCCGAAGGATGCGAATATTGAAAAAAATAGCAAAGTCAAACATTCGTATTTTAGGATCCAAAAGTTCGCCAAAAATGTGTGGGTTCGAATGCATTGTCAATTGTTCGCGGGAGTCGCTTTTAGTTCGGCAAGAAATAAGAAGTTTTTACAAATTTCGTGCGAACGTTTCCAGCATCGATCCCGGATCTTGTTTTGCTTTCGAAAATGTCTAAAACCTTAGTCATATGCCAACGACCAACCCACGACATGCGTGACGTTCGCACAATCTTTGTGAAACCGTAAATAGATTCCGATAGATTGGAGAATGTCTCGCGCATGTCTCGCGAAATAGCGAAGTTCTTCCGATCATTTCTCGCCCTATTCACGACCTGCTCGCGTACCTCTTGAGAACAGGTGACTTCGCCAAAGAAGCAAACGCGAGCATTTCACAACGGTCGCAAGAACCGCTTTTTCGCAAGAACCGCGCGACATATGAACGAATGTCGCATGAATGTCGCACGGCGTTATTTACTTCAATATCAAAATTCCTTTTCACACATTCATGGCAAGTCAGGACAGAGCTTGCTGGTCTGTCTTCTGTCATGGACTCTGCGTAAGAACTAATGCTGGCAAAAAGCATTTATATACTACCATGTGTCGGTCGGATCGCCGGTCGCAAGATAATCGCGCGACATATGTAGAGATATCGCATTAATGTGGCAGGACATTCGTCATGCAAAAAAATTACATGTGTCGCGATGTGTGAACACGAATGTTGCCCGAGATTCGTGTGACATTCGTGTTTTTCGTATTTTAGTCTGTTGTTCCCCGTGTATGTAGACTGATTAGAGTTCGGCAACGCTACACACGACATTCGCACATACGTTCAAGTTGTGAAAACACACACAAACTGCACAAGAATGGTTTATGGCTCCCTTGTCACGAACTTATTCATATGTTGGACTTTGCCAATTTTAGTTCACTCTGTTAACTGATGCGGTGGTGCAGCGTCTGTCGTCTGATATCAAATATCTCAGCAGCTACTGCTGCTATCATCATGAAACCGCAGAATTTTTTATTTTTTTGGTGGATCCACCTGCACTGACCTTTATTCTGCAGGGTGAAATGATCTTTTCCTATATTCCAATACACGTCTTAAAGTATTAATAATTTGGCTTTCATATCATAGTGAACAGTTCCTTAGAGGAAGGGGAATAAAATGAGTATGGATTTCGTCAAATTATTTTATAGATTGCATCTTTATGGAGGTTCGAATTTTTTCTATCGCAAAATTTGACAATTTGTTGTTTCCATACCAAATATCTTAGGAACTGCCGCAGCCTTCAGCACAAAACTGCACAAGGATATTGATCATTTGACTGCTATTTGAATATGACCTGTAGGTGGCGCCACGTGTATTGACCTACTTTCTGCAAGCTGTTATGGTCTTTTCTGTTATTTTTTAATGAATGTATCATAAAGTATTAACATTCTGGTTTTCATATCAAAGTAAACAATTTCTAACAGGTTGGAGAATAAAATGAGTATAAATTCAGTCATTTTTTTAAGATGGCTTCTTGAAATTTTGTCTTCTGATTAATCTGTGTCCTGTTCATCCTTTTCAGTCACATTTAAGATAGACCACTCTGTAAACTTGTGCAATGGTACAGTGTCCCCTGATCATTGCATAGATGCTATTTTTACATTCATTTTTTTTCTTTTCTTCTGAATCACCCACCATCATGCACAGTAATTCACAGTGAACATTAGACCCCTTGTTTCTATATTCACATCCTTCACGAGTCGTTCGCGTGCCCCGTGAAAACCCTGCTTAAAATACAACTGACGTAATTCAAACATTTTCCTTAAATCTCTTATAAAAGCGAATGTGTTATGTGGGCTTTATGATATAGGGCACACAAATAAAATATGGATTAAAATATGTAGCGCTGCCACTCTTAACTTTTTTCTCTTTACTGCTTTTCAGCCAAGACTTCTTTTTATACTTTTTCATATTGTTTTTGGGAATATTTTTTATACATTTTTTAAAGTCATTATCTTAAGGAGGTGATTATAGGCTGTTTACCTCAACTAATCGAGTACATTAGACATCCTTCATCAATGTATCATAACAGGAGCATTTAAATAGCGATTTTTTTCTGCGATCTTGCTAATGTTTAACAAAATCACTGGATATATGGAATTCTGGAATATATTGTTACAGGCGCTCTTTTTATTGTGTGACACGGGCGTAACTCATGTTGTGACACCCTCGCCGGGCCGTTTGTTACAATCGCAGTTTAATCCGTACTGGTTGAACTCTCGTTGTCATGCTAGCCTTGGGCTTTCTCGCCTGGTCGTGAGTCACACGTGGACCCTGGTATGTAGAGACACACACAGTGATGTTCTTCTAGATGATTTCTGTAACGCGTGTTTACTGTGTTGTGTTAGATCTTTTAGACTGTTCGACAAGTGGAAAATTCTCGGCTTGGGGTGAAGAGTATATAAAGGGGCTGTGTTTTAGAGCCGAGAGAGAGCAACAGAGAAGATTTCTAGCGGACGCAGAAGCGTGTGTCAGTTTCTGGGACCTTATCCGACGAGTGCGGCAATTATAGATTTTCTTCAGACTTTCTCCTGGATTTTGTGCATTTGGACTTCAGTTTACTTTCTGGATTGTTACAAGAGCTTTTACACTGGACTGTCATTCTCCGAGAGTATACATTTAAAGAACTTATCGTTGTGACGGTGTAGTCCAGGTACTGTGCACTTTGTGTATTTTACTGTGTGATTGTATTGATATGTTGTTATACCGCTGTTTTACTGTATAATTGTATTGAATGTTAGGGTTGTTTTAAGAATAAATTATGGTTATTTGTTAACAAAAAACCACTGACCTCTTCATTCATTCCCCTAGACATTTCACGCTGCCTAGTGTTACAGAATCTGATTTTTTTTTATCTCCATTACAAAATTTTGTGTTCATCTCGCATACGTGATCTGTTTATATTAGGTTCCGTAACAACATATACAGTAGAACCTCGAATTTCCGTATCTCCTTTTTCCGAAAATCCTTTTTTTTCGAAATTTAAATTGAGGAACCGAAAAATTTACCTCCAATAACCGAAAGGTAGAAATACGACAGTCGGCAAATATAATTTTCCAAATTACCAAATATGATTTCGAGGATAACTGGCCGTGTGGCGTTCACTCGCCCGTGAAGGATAACATTTGGCCTGATCAGAGCGTCTAATTAAGCTTAATGGGTTACTGAGAGCTTATGTCGCAGTCTTTACGGAGCATGCATTCATCCGATCACCTGTACATATACTGGCTGTGACACCCACACCGTGGTTTGGATAAAGATTAATTACAATCCAATATAATCGTACAGTGATTTATATCAGAGGTATTCAGGAGCGGATCCAGGAGAGAGGGGGTCCGGACCCCCCGCCCCCTTTTTTTCATCCGCCGCAACCTTTTTTTTTATGAACGGTTTCAAACCAATTTAATGGCCTGGCCCCCCCCCCCCCCTCTCCGGACCTAGGGACCTTTTTAGGTTTTTCATTAGTCCTCTTGGGTTAGACCCCCCCCCCCCTTTCATAAATCCTGGATCCGCCTCTGGTATTTACGCGGCAGACGATCTTCACCTGCGATATTTATTATATAGCTCCTTGTATGATCCAAAGACATGACGCAAGGACGCCATACTAAAATACATGTAAATCATTTATATTCCTACCCATAGATGGCAGCAATAGTTAGCCTATAAGTATAACAAGCCTACGGTGTGCAAACTTTCAGTATGGCGGCTTGGACCCAAAACCATCAATCCATTGGATATAAACGGTACCCTTGTAAGTTATATACTTATAGAGAAAGTTGCTTTTTTCTATTGATTGCAATGAATTTAAATGGTTCGCTGTTTTTTTATATTAGAATAAGATTTAGAAAGAAATGTTGTGATCAGATAACATTACTGGCAGGATCAGGATGAGTCATATTGAAACCTTGATACGCTCGCGTGTACCTAGTACCTGTACGGCTGTAGTAATAGTATACCTATTGAAAAAATGGTATACCTCGCATATCCGTAACCTCAAATATCCGAACAAAATTTGTCACCCAAAATATTCTGATATTCGAGGTACTACTTTCATACCTGGAGTTTGTTTAGGAGTCTCCCATGCTGTAAATTTTCATGCTTAAATTGTACAAAAAATTAGTAATTTGGCATTGATTTTTACTTTTTATACTTTCTTCAAACAGTTTTTTTTTACTTTTTTCTTGTAAGATTTTACACTATTATCCATTAAATTCAGAGTGGCAGCACTGTAAATTTATACGTTTGGCTCATAATTTGTGAAGTAGACAAATTTGGCCATTTTATGCAGAACAAGTAACAAAACGCAAATTATGAGTCACCTAGTGAAGGAGTCTTTCTGCCCAGGTTGTCGTTTCAGTCATTCCAATAGCAAGATTCATGCTAGTCACAAGGACACAAGATTCATGCTAACCGCGGCTTTCTTGTTTTGTTTTGTTTTTTTTTTTTTTTTTTTTTTGCAATTACACATACACATGGTAGAAACTGTAATGATAATTGAAGATCGACCCTTCACGTCCATACTAAGACGATACCACGTGACCGATGAGACAACTCCGGCCGAGCTGCACCTGCTCCTACAATTTATCTGTCTACAGATGACACCGTGACCAGCAGTACAGGATCAGGTCTGGGGCCCCATTTTCAGCTTCACTGTCTTTATTAAAGTGGCCTATTCCGATAAATGACGCCAATTTAAAAAAAAATAAAATAAAAACTTATTATAAAAAATTAGACAAAAAGCGCCGATCCCAGGTTGCAAAGACAGTTTTGGTTATATGTACGTATTAAAACATGTGGGGTACCCGCTATAATGGCCGCCAGTCATGATCTAAGCAGAGATTTGTATGTGACAAAGGCTCGGGTCATTTAATATGTTCTCACCACCAACCGCCTCCAGCAACATGCTTTTTCTGTTTGTCAATATGGGCAGTGTACCTTGTTTACTGAGGTTTCATAATGCCGCCACAAGGGCGATGTAAGACCCTTTCTAAGCATGAATGGCCTAAAGTTAATTAATATAGAAGCCATAAAGCAGATGAATAGCTGGCTTTAAGGATTTCATACCAATTTTTGTAACCGAGTGTCATCAAGAACCATGTAAGTTCTTTAAGAACCATTAACACCCTTTTTTAGTGCTTAAGAGTAAAGATTATTGTGAGGTTTTCTCTTCAGACTTGCTGGGTTAGAACCCATTTCCCAAAATCGTGGATCCGCCCCTGACAAGTATACATTTTTTTCATTTCTTTATTGAGATCCTGTCCAGCATCCAGGGCCAAGCACGCACGATATCCTCTCAAAAAGCGTTAAATATAACTTTTCAATTTGTATACAGTGTCCAGCTTCCACAATATGCAATCACATGTAAAGGTTTCAGTGGGGCGCTAATATACTGGTTTAGCGGTTGATGGGTATTAAGCAATATATAAGTGCAATGTTATATATATATATATATATATATATATATATATATATATATATATATATATATATATATAAAATATATATATATATATACAAATATATATATAATATTATTATTATTATTTCTATTTACGTAATATATTTTTCAGTCTATGAAAAATATAAAAAAATTTTAAACATATATTTTTTGGGGGGGGGGGGGTAACATTTTTTTAATTTGCAAAGTAAAGAGGACACTTTTAAGGCACCTTTCACAAACAAGGGACCCATGGGTCAAGGTGTTCAGCTGAATTTTGAACTTTTGGTGCAAACTATGTTTATTTCTTTTATTTTATTGTATTTAGCATTTGAGGAAATGCCCTCATATGTGGTGATATTCAAGCATTTCCGGTGATAATCAAGCATAATTAAGATCCCTTTATTTCACTTTCAGGGGAATAATGATTTTAATTGTTAATCAAATCAAAAATAAAATACAAATTTCATAAATTTGCAAAAAAAAAAATCTCTGAAATTATTAGTAACTTCAGAATTGTAATTTGTATCATTATTTATCCTTAGTTTGGCTCACATAAGGGCAGATTATATTATTTTTTTTAAATTACAAAATATTAAACTGAATTCAACAGTTTTATTTAAGATAATATCACTTAAAAACTAATGCCACAACATGGCGTCTTCAAGATATCATTATAGCTTCATTATTCCAATAAAAGTTTAATACATTCGAGGTTTCAATACATGCTTAATTTATCAACTAAATACAGTAAAATATTCAGTATATTTGATTAAAATTCAGGGGTTTATTTAAATTCAGGGATTTGATTAAAATACACGCATGCTAAAAAGAACCCGAAGTGTTTACTCTTCTGAAGTAACGAATTGTTAATCTTATGAACATCCACACTTTAATAGCAACTGATTAACACATCACTTTATGGGCACAATTAAATGTGCACTTTAATCATTGTAACCCCTTGTGATACAATATAAAATCCAAAATAAAGCAAAAGTCTATATGAAGAATGAACTAAAAATAGAAAATACATTTATCTATAGTTGAGTGCAGAGGGGAAGCTGAGCAAAGTTAAGTCAAGGAAGCTGCCTGGAGTGAAGCAGTTACATAACATAGGCGAGAACTGCATCAAAAACTGTAGACCACTGTATACTGGGTTGGCTTGATGTAAAAAACATTTGACATGGTGTCTGAAAACATGAATAAAAGCTCCTTTTTATCGAATCCTTTCAAATTTTAGATAATATTACCTTAAAATCGTATTTGTCCATCATGTGAAATTAAAATTGAATGTTTATGTAGGGAAAAATGTGCCTTAGTCAAAGTTTGGCAAAATATTAATTAACATTTATGCTAATAACTTTAAAAAAAATACAAAATTTTGATCTAATATCCGGTAAACAATTAAAACTAAGTGGAATATAGTTATATGCTTGAAACAAATTGCATTCAGGTCCATTTACGCAATAGCGGCCTAATTTCTTGCGTGTACATAGGAAATATAAACAAGAAAGGTTATGTCAAATATGAAGAGATTAACACCAGTGTTTTTCATAGTGGGCAGTTTGAAGTGTAATGAAAGGTTGTAACTGGAAAACGGAGGTTTTTTTCCATAATTTCTCGAAAGAGATAAGTCGCAGTGACCCAGTTTCAGGCCGCGGGCGCCCTCCTCTGGATCCGCCACTGAGTTGCTCTTTATCTTTACAATAACTGATATATAACATCACCGTTTTTAGACCGCAAAGTAGATCCAAAGGATCAACAAAATATAAAGTGTTTAACGGCCATATACTTTATTTTGGTCATTCGTATATTTAGAATGGTTGCTATCGACTTATGCTCATTACAATCTCCTTTTACCTAATTAGTGTAATTTATTCAATGCTGGATTTCGCTCAATTTCGGTTTAAAAGCGTGTAGAGCGCTTGCATGCGGACAGAGGTTTATCCTTGAATTCATCCAGATAAATCCCCGATATTGAGAATGCTAATTAATAACGGAAGCTACTTCACTCTCGTGGCCGACAAAGACACTATCTAAAATTTATACGAGAATTCTCCTAAATCGGATGACTAGTCGTACTGCCACTCGCGTGAGAAGGCAAATTTAGTAAAGACAACATATACATGAAAATTTTTGAAATCCCCAATGACAAAAAAAAAAATCATAGATTTGCAATCCCATTTTTATTTCACTGGATAGAAGACCGCATATTTAACCAGTTTTGAATATACAATGTTACGGAACCTAATATAAACAGATCACGTATGCGTGATGAACACAAATTTTGTAATGGAGATACAAACAAATCAGATTCTGTAACACTAGGCAGCGTGAAATGTCTAGGGGAATGAATAAAGAAGTCAGTGGTTTTTTGTTAACAAATAACTATAATTTATTCTTAAAACAACCCTAACATTACAATACACTAAATCAATACAATTATACAGTAAAACAGCGGTATTACAACAAGTCAATACAATCACATAGAAAAACAATGCGCACAGTACCTGGATACCAACACCGTCACCACGATAAGTCCTTTAAATGTAAACTCTCGGAGAATGACAGTCCAGTGTAAAGCTCTTGTAACAACCCAGAAAGTAAACTGAAGTCCAAATGCATAAAATCCAGGAGAAAGTCTTTGAAAATGTATAATTGCCGCATTCGTCGGATAAGGTCCTAGAATCTGACACACGTTTCTTCGTCCCCTGGAATCTTCTCTGCTCTCTGCCCCTATCAAAACACAGCCCTTTTATATACCTTCACACCTCAAGCCGAGAATTTTCCACTTCTCGAACAGTTTTAAGGATCCTACACAGTAAACACACATTTCAGGAATTATCGAGAAGAACATAGCCGTGTCTATCCCAACACACCAGGGTCATCACGTGACCCACGACCAGGCGTGAAAACCACCAGCCAGCACGACAACGAGAGTTCAACCAGTACGGATTAAACATAGAACGAGTGCCACAACAGGAGTTACGCCCGTGTCACATAATAAAAAGAGCACCTGTAACACTCCCCCTCCTGTAAGAAAAAAGAAAGTTTTCTCGGAAAACTTTCTTTTTTGCGATCACAATCACTAAATTTTTACAACATCTCAAAATCATCTTATTTACAACATAACATAAACATCTTGTTCACAACATTTCATAAACATCTCGATAAGCAATCAGCAAGTACATTGTCTTTCCCTTTAATGTGTACGATATCGAGATTGTAATCCTGTAAGAACAAACTCCATCTCAACACTCTATGATTTTTACACTTCAACTTGTTCATGAACGTGATGGGATTGTGATCACTGAAGACAATGATAGGCCTGACTGATGAAGTAACATAAACTTCAAAATGTTGCAACGCCAAAATCAAAGCCAAACATTCTTTTTCAATAGTGGAGTAGTTTTTCTGGTTTGCATTAAACTTTCTTGAGAAATAACAAATTTGATGATCTATGCCATCATTGCCTTCCTGTAACAACACAGCACCAGCAGCAGTATCACTAGCATCTACAGCTAACTTGAAAGGTACAGAAAAGTCTGGAGCTGCTAAAACTGGTGAACTATGCAGAATTGCTTTCAAATTCTGAAATGCATTTTCACACTGCACATTCCATACAAACTTTAGTTTCTTCTTTAACAAATTAGTCAAAGGTTCAGCTACAGCAGAAAAATTTGGACAAAACTTCCTGTAGTACCCAACCATACCAAGAAAATGCATTATTTGCTTTTTGATCTCTGGTCTAGGAAATGCAGACATAGCACTTATTTTAGCATCAACAGGTTTTACCTGACCCTGCCCTACAATATGACCCAAAAATGTTACTTGTGCATGACAAAACTCAGATTTCACTAAGCTGACGGTCAGACGTCTTTCACGGAGTCTTTCAAAGAGGTCGCGAAGAATTTGCAGATGTTTCTCCCAGGTGTCGCTGTACACGATAAGGTCATCAATATATGCGTCGCAGCCCTGAATGTCCTTGGCAACCATATGGATGAGGCGCTGGAACGTGGCTGGCGAGTTCTTCATGCCAAACGGCATAACTTTATACTGGTATAGTCCATGCGGCGTCACAAATGCGGACACTTCTTTCGCTCGATCTGTCAGGGGAACTTGCCAGAATCCTTTTAGCAAGTCAAACTTGGAGACATATCTGGAGCTACCGACTCTATCAATACAATCATCGATCCTCGGAATCGGGAACGTGTCAGTCTTGATGACAGAGTTTAGTTTTCGATAATCTGTGCACATACGGTAACTTAATTCCATCAGGTTTTGGCACAAGAATACATGGTGAACTCCAGTTACTGTTACTAGGTTCAATAAAATCATTATCCAGCAAATATTGAATCTCATCCTGTAGATACTTTTGCTTTTCTGGATTCAGTCTATATGGATGTTGCTTGACTGCGCTTGCCTCGCCAACATCGACGTCATGGCACAACATGTTAGTTCGCGTTTGAATGTCACTAAACAAATGTTCATAATTCCGCAGCAGGTTCTTGAGGTCTTGTTGTTGTTGTGCGGTAAGGTGTGACAGTTTGGCATCAAGGTTGTTAAGCACGCCTGAGTTTTTTAATGGTATTGTACCACAATGAATGTCTACATCACACTTACAATCAGTATCTACTGGGTCAGGGTCAGTTTTTACACAATTAACAGCAGTAACATTTTGTACAACATCTGATGTGCTATTTCTGTCATAATATGGTTTCAACATGTTAACATGGCACAGTTGTTTCTTCTTACATCCATCTGGTGTCAACAGTATGTAATTCAAATCATTGACTTTCTTGTCAACAATGTAAGGACCAAAATACCTAGCTTGCAGAGGTCTGCCAGGGATGGGAAATAAGGCAAGGACCTTTTCACCAGGCTCAAACGTCCTACTTACAGTGTGCTTGTCATAGTTTGTTTCATTTTACTTTGTGCAGATTTTAGATTTGACTTTGCGATCTCACAAGCACTGTGCAGTTTAGTGCGAAAGTCTGAGACATACTGCAGTAAACTAAGAGAATCAGGATTTTCACACAAGAGTTTTTCTTTATGCAGTTTCAATGGACCTCGAACGGAGTGTCCAAAAACTAGTTCAAAGGGACTGAAACCCAAGGACTCTTGAAAGGATTCTCTGACAGCAAACAGCAATAGGTGGATTCCTTCATCCCAGTCTTTCTGTGTGTCATAGCAATAAGTCCTGATCATGTTTTTTAATGTCTGGTGAAAACGCTCGAGGGCGCCCTGACTTTCAGGATGGTATGGCGAAGAGTTGTACTGTTTTATACCTAGCTAAAGCAAAACTTGTTGGAATAAGCCAGACATAAAATTAGATCCTTGGTCAGACCTGACAGATTTTGGTAATCCAAAAGTTGTAAAAAAAACTTGGTCAGAGCTTTGACAATACTTTTGGCATTAATTTTGCGCAATGGTATTGCCTCAGGGAACCTGGTAGATGCGCACATAATTGTCAGCAAGTATTCATGTCCAGATTTTGTTTTGGGCAGTGGTCCAACACAATCAACAATAATCCTACTGAATGGTTCCTCGAAAGCAGGAATAGGCCTACGTAGGGCCTTAGGAGGATTCTGATTGGGCTTGCCTGCCATCTGGCATGTATGGCATGATTTACAATATTGTACAACATCTTTCCTGAGGTTAGGCCAATAGAGGTGTGTACTAACTTTCTGATAAGTTTTATTTATACCTAAATGGCCAGACAAAGGAGCCCAATGTGCCATGCTTAAAACTACACTGCGAAAGCTTTTGGATATTACTCATTGAAGTTTGATGGCCCACTCATCATCAGCGCATACATAAGGTGGTCGCCATTTACGCAAAAGCACTCCATTTTTGACACAGAAATAAACTGGGTTCTGTGATAGTTCATCTTTAAAAACTGCCCTGGGATTCAAACATGAAATATCAGGGTCCTTATGCTGTTCCGCGATAAGTTCTGACCTTGAGAATGCTGCATCATGTACGGGCGAGCCGTTACCCTTTATTTACATGAAAAGAGCCTGGCTCTTGTACTATGCTATGAATAGATTTTGAAACAAAACCAGAAGGTTTGCTACTTGGTCTATTCGCAAGTTTCCAGCAGTCAGATATTAGATGACCTTCCTTCTTGCAGTAATTACAAATTTTCTTTGAAAATGACTGGTCTTTGTTGGACTTAGACACAGTGGACGTGGACTGAGGTGTAGCTATGGGCTTTGTTGAACTATCCGGACTACTTGTACTGGGTGACTGTGCTTTAAACTTCTTTTGACCATACCGATTCACATTCTTGTTTGTGAATGACTGGTTTGATTTGCTAGTAAAGGACATTTTGTGTGTCAATGAATAATCATCAGCTAATTGAGCAGCAATGTCAAGTGTTTCAGGACTTTTCTCATCGAGAAAAGTTTTAACATCTGCGTTAATGCAGCGCTTAAATTCTTCAAGCAAAATCAACTGGCGCAAATTGTCATAATCTTTCATTACATTTTCAGAACTACACCAGCGACCAAACAACTGCTCTTTTGTACTAGCAAATTCGACGTAGGTCTGTTCTTTGCGCTTTTCCCAATTTCTGAATTTCTGGCGGTAAGCCTCCGGAACTAACTCACAACCTTTTTATCAGGTCATAGTCAGCAGCAGCTTCTACTGAAAGCTCTGTATAAATTTCTCTGGCCTTGCCAGTCAATACACTTTGTAACAGCATAGTCCAATTTTCCTTAAGCCATTTTAAATTTTCAGCTACTTTCTCAAAGTGTAAGAAATATTTATCAACCCCTTTTTCTTGAAAAGGTGGGACAAGTCTTATGTGTTTAGCAACATCAAAACTGTGAGTTTGGGCAGCACGTAGGCTATGTTCTAGTTTAAGTCTTTCTAACTCCAGTCGTTTTAACTCAATTTCTTTTTCTTTTTCTAGTCTTTGTCTTTCTAACCTTTTATGTTGTTCCCTCTACTTAATGCTAGCTCATGTTGCATTTCCAACTTTTTTTAATTCTAATTGAAAAGCAAGGCTGTCATTTTTTTATGTTTCAACTTCAGTCTCTTCAGTTAAACCTTTGCTAACTAGATCTTGCATGATTTAAGCAATGATATCAGGCTTTCTCAAAGCTTTTTTCACACTTAGCCCTAAGTGTTGTCCCAAACGCAACAACTGTTCTTTTGACAAATGTTCAAGTTGATCAGGGTCGGGATCGTCAACAAATGTCTCAGGTTTGAAATCTGTCATGTTAAGATGTCAAAACAATAACAAAAAAAAGACTGAGATAAATCCTGTAAACAATGTACTGTAAACAATATGTAATCTTGTAAACAATGTATGATAAAACAATGTGTCCAGGTCAAGGCCTAATAAATTTGAAAACTATTAAGCATCCCAGACGAGCCCCAAATTTTATGTTACGGAACCTAATATAAACAGATCAAGTATGCGTGATGAACACAAATTTTGTAATGAAGATAAAAACAAATCAGATTCTGTAACACTAGGCAGCATGAAATGTCTAGGGGAATGAATAAAGTCAGTGTTTTTTTTTTGTTTTTTTTTTGTTAACAAATAACTATAAATTTATTCTTAAAACAACCCTAAAATCCAGGAGAAAGTCTTTGAAAATGTATAATTGCCGCATTCGTCGGATAAGGTCCTAGAATCTGACACACGCTTCTTCGTCCGCTGGAATCTTCTCTGCTCTCTACCCCTTTTTCAAACACAGCCCCTTTATATACCTTCACACCTCAAGCCGAGAATTTTCCACTTCTCGAACAGTCTTAAGGATCCTACACAGTAAACACACATTTCAGGAATTATCGAAAAGAACATAGCCGTGTGTATCCCCACACACCAGGGTCATCACGTGACCCACGACCAGGCGTGAAAACCACTAGCCAGCACGACAACGAGAGTTCAACCAGTACGGATTAAACATAGAATGTAATACGCGGCCAGACACGAGTGCCACAACAGGAGTTACGCCCGTGTCACATAATAAAAAGAGCACCTGTAACAACAATAAGGTTTACTATTGAAGGAGAGAGCACTCCCCGGTTCAGGGCAGGACTTTGTGAAACCTGTCTGGCCTGGGTGCTGGTGGCCTTTTTGCTCACCACTGGGGATAAAGCAAAGCGCCACCGTGTCTCAGAAACTGAAGCATATCTATACCGCGAAGTAGCGAAAAAGAAAGTCCCGGGCCAGTTCGTACATTCGGATCGATATATGCTACCTTCAACAATATGCACACTTCCGTCACTTTAATTTTTCAGTAACACTTGTCTTATACAATGTACTTATAGTTGACGGGCGACATTAAGGCATCCAATGGACACGCCTCCTTTTTTTATCGGCCCAGAGGCCTGTGTTAAGGCTATAAAAGCAGTTTCTCGTTTTCCGAAATGATTCGTGCAATCGCATCCTAATGACAATGCCTTTAAAATTCATTTAAAATTAGTACTTGCCTTTAGGAGTAAATAGTAACTAGAATGTTTTTTTTTGCGATCGCAAAACAGATATAGGTCCCCACTGCTTATGAGACCCAGTCCCAAAATTTGAGGTAAAAAATTGGAATACTTCAAAATTTATGGGGCGCTCAGATTCCTAGACTTCTGAAGATTTGACCTTGAAGATGACACCTCATCTGAGATTCCGTTAGAAATAATTCACATATCAAGTTTCAAGAAAAAAATATTGAGTGGTAAAAGTTATAGTGTTCACAAAACAAATTTGGGCTGATTCGACCTTGAAGCTGGGGGTCTATTTCACGGGTTCTCGACCTCATCTGAAATTCTGGTAGAAAATATTCACGTATCAAATTTCATGAAATTATACTGAGCTGTTCAAAAGCTATGGGTTTATAAAATTTGTTCTTTGTCGGTTTATTTGATATTGAAGATGGTCAAGGTCACCGTCACCAGTTTTCGAACTCTTCCGAGATATCGGTGGGAACAATTAAATTATTTAATTTTATTGTCAGGTTCAAAAGTTATCGCGTTCACAAGTAAATGACACAGACGACGCCGACCACAGGCCATGCAAGCACTACATGTCTCCCCCCATGTGAGGGGAGACATAATTTGAAAGACTATTTTAGGTTAACTATAATCATGACAACTTAATTAAAGTTGTGAGATATACTTTCACATGATGTCTCGTGCATTCATGCTCCTCCATTAACAGTCATTTCTCGGCTAGTTGTTATATTGAACTGGTAAGTCTTACTTGGGTCGTGATACCAGCCATACGGGGGAATGTATTACAACGGTCATATACACTATGGCACTGATATCGTGGTAAACAGCCGATAATCTTAACAATGGGCTACGATTGACAAATTAACACATGTAAACTACAAACCAAACTTAATCTGCCACTGTGGTAACGAGTTATTTCCTGTTTTAGGTAGCCTACAAGTTAGCTGCCGTCCAGTAACCCTGGCATGATGTATTCATGTGGTCAGAAATTCAACAAACACGTAGAGGGATTTACCAATATGCCGAGTTAAAAGGGAATGTTATAGCACAAATTAGGTGTTATAAGAAAGTATACTAATTGTAGGCCATGAGGCGTTGTCAAAAATGACGAAAATATTTGCATCCTAATAGAGCCTAACAATGCGATCCTCGTTGCTGGTTGTAAAAGAAGAGGGCCGGAATGACGTAGTCATGGCCGTCACGCGCATGAGTTCTACTTATAGAATGCGCAGCGGATGAATATTCACTTCCATTAATACTTATCCCACACGGTATGTCAGAGAGTTTACTCTCACACCTTAAGCCCCATGCGCCCGGTTAGGCTGAATGAGGCGAAAGAGAAAAAAGCGCGGGAGCCGAGTAGGCCTACAACAGCCAACCACGGTCAGGACATCAGGCTAGAGCAATTCAGTACGGGGGCACAGCTTGAAGGCAAGCTTGGATTTAAGAATTCTCTTATATATATATTTAGTTGTAGTACAAGTGAGACATGACTGCATGTTTTTATCTGCAATACTGCTGCCAAATCAATATTATTTTATATTTAGCTGACCATATGAACGGCTGTTCAACTGACGCAAGGATCATGACTAACAGGCCCGTTCAGTTCATCAAAAACTGCTGCGAGTCATGATTTCATGGCCAAGGCGTGGGTGCAGGAAGGCAACTTGGGTCCCGCTAACCTTTTCAGGATTGAGGGGACAAAGCAGGCCTACATTTTGCACTTTAGATATTCAATCATTTATTCCGTATATTTCTTAAACCAGATTAAGGAGTCTTATATATGTTCAAATTTACAGAGTACATGCATCTTGAAAGGTATGCCTCTTAAAAAGTATAAGTCTACTGAATATTTTACTGTACTAATTTTCAGGGTGCAGTCTTATTCTTCCTTAGACTTCCTGATACATGGCTTAATATTCTCGTATTCTAACGGAATGATTTATGGATACCTTATGTATTTGTGTGTGTGTGTGTGTTCGTGTATAATAGTCTTTAGTTTTACCTGTACAGATCTTAACCTGGACTTTGAACTAGTCTGGTATATTTAATTGTTAATGGTAACTTGAGATTTACTAATTAGTTTACTATTTTGAGTCATTCATACACCTTGTCAACATCACATTTATCCCTGGTCATTTTAACGACACAATAAATTAATCTTATCTTATAAAAGATGCAGTTACAAACACAGCCATAGACTCATCTTTAATGACTACTTTACATCGTTAGTGAATGTTTGTTATGTAAGCATAAACATTCAAACAAGTCTTTACTATTTATCCGCTTTATTATATAAATATAAATTTATTAAAATCGTTTAGTATACATACAACTGTACAGACCAATATGAAACATAGATGGGCATTATGAGGCTTACCAAACCTCTTCCTAGTCTTTGCATTTTTAAATGTATACATGCACATTTAATGTTCTATGTAAGCAGTTCCATCACATATATTTTGCAATATAAAATTAGTTTATTTTCATCATGTAAAAAAATATGTTCATAAACATATAAAAACAAAACAACATATATGAGCAGTAAGCGGTGTTTCCATTTGTCCGGACACGGATACGGACACAGAAAAGGGTACGGATACGTTAAGCGTGTTTCCACGTGTACGTTCGCCGTACGTTGGCCATTCACCTAAAATTGTTGTTTCACCAGATTTAATTGGGTCTAAATACAGTTATGGGTATAATTGGTGTAATTTTAAGATATATCACCAAATATATACTTGTATTTTTACATACATATATACGCTCAGTCTAGGATGAATATAATGCAATTCTTTGTTTGGTATATATATACATATTTGGCCATATATATATATATATATATATATATATATATATATATATATATATATATATATAATGAAGAAATAATTTACAAATTATTTACATTTGAGAGCACGTGACTGAAGTCTTTTCCAGAAATATAACATCTCTTTGGTAATACCCGTACTGAGCCGTATAGGCGCCAGACGTGGTACTGTAACAGGAAAATTCTTAATCGCCGTATACGGCACCATATACGGCGTCATCTGGGTTCGTGGAATCACAGCTTTAGTCGCAATAATATACAAACTGAATTAAATCAAAGATATGTAGTCAAAAACAACCTTCAACTAAGCTGGAATGTGACAAGTTCCTTCTCTTGCTTCTGTGTCATTCTAATATTCGGCAACCTTAATGTGATTCACATATATCTTCATTTCACAGGGCACACATTTATTTTAGGGAAGGCATTAATTAGGAACACAGTGAACCTGAGAGATCAAATATTTGGTGTATTTACATTCAAGGTTAATCAGAATTATTTGACAGATGTGCGGATCATAACCATAAAAAAGATTCTATGTAAAACACATTTGTATTTGTATTATATCCATGTCTTGTCAAGCAAGGGCACTAACTCCTGTATCACAAAAATAGAAAGAATTAAACTTATTTAGCATGAAGCAGGCTTTCTGAATTCATCAGTTCATGTCTGTAACATGTATATGATGACCTTGGTACTGACCTTGCTGTAGGAATTAAACAAGTTGCCAAATTTATAAAAGAAACTAGGCAGCTGGGAATGAGGTCAGGTACAAGCTATCAACAATCAACAAGTAGCCCTCTGTGCTTCAAACTCATTTATTTCCCTGCTATTCCAGATCTCCTTCACTTTTAACCGCTGTTTTTATAGCAAGCTTCTCGGGCTTCATCACCAGGGCTGGCCTGGGGCAAAGAATTCTCATCAGACCAATGACAGCGTGGTATCTCATTGTGCATCAAACCAATGACAACGGGTGTCATGGGTTTGAAACTTGAGTTGGATGTATTTTTTAGTGGAATGTATTTTAGGTATGTGCCCTGTGAGAACATCCTGTTTCCATACAAAAGCTTAGCCTGTTTACCATGATCATGTGCTGTCACTGAATTTGGATCCAACCTTCGAATCCTGAGTGCATAAGATAATGATATATATATATGGTTATCTGTGTGTGTGTTTGTGAACACCACAATGAATGTACATCCCACACCTGTTGGTCTTGGAAATCCTATCATATGATATAAGAATAGCATAAGTTGATTCTAATGTTAACAAAGATATTATCATAAACTATGTGTTTTTTAATACCTGTAGTCTACACAAGAAGGGACTAATACCATATGTAAGCTTCATTCCAGCTGTCTCCATAAGAAATGACAAGTTATGTGCATTCTAGTACCTAATTTGGAATGGTGAAAATGACCTTTACTGTAGACACAAGAGATCTGATGTGTTAAAAAGTCTTATATTACTGGCAACGTCAAAGCCACTGATTCCTGCTCTCACTCCCTGTAAAAAGCATCTTTTGCTGGTGCTCCATGCTCTATACCATAAACTTGTATGTTATAAATAAGGAAGTGCATCAGTCTCATAACTTCATGGTCCACAAAATGGAAACTTATACTGAAAGCACTGCAGCACTCTTCACCCTGAAAATAATCATTAAATCATGTGAAAAATAAGTAAAGCAGAAATCATGGCAATTTATGCATTCATTATTGAGATGGGAGCTTTCTATATCAAATTTTTAATTATTCTAGGGTGCACAATCAGGCGCTGTAACTCAGAGAATACAAGACACAGTGACCTGATTTCAAGTTTTGAAGGGAATTGTTAAAGGACCTCCATGTGTGTCAAGTTACAAGATTCTAGGTCCAACAATTACAATTTTTGCCCTGTTAACAGACGACTAGACGGATGATGGACAAAGCATGATCACTATATAGCTCAGTGGAGGATATTTCAGACTCCTCTAAGTTTTAGGCAGAAATAAATGGTGTATCATAAATAATCCAAGCTTTCTGCAGATTTGACAGTGAAGTTACAGGTCAAGATCTCCAGTTCTTTAAGAACTTCATAGAAACAGCTTGTGTGTCAAATTTGAGGGAAAAATAGGTAGTACTTAAAAAGTTATGGGTTCACAATAATCCTAGATTTCAAATCTGACCTTGAAGTCATCAAGAACTTTGTTGTGTTTCAGTTTTGAGGGGTAAATATGCTATACTTTGAAAGTTTTCACATTCACAAAACAAGGGACTCAAGGGTCACTGTGCTCAGCTGAAGTTGACCTTGAAGGTAAAAATCTAAAATAATATTAAATGGAGATCAGTTCTGAGAAGAAGATGTAATATAGGCCATGGTTGGTTGATATGATTGAAGAAACTATTGCAAATTAAATTTAGTGATCCGACCATGTGTATCCTAAAGTTGAACTGAAGCATGTAAGCAGTTGGTGAATATAAGATTCATACCTTTACCATGATCATTGGTTGGCTTATCTATTGGCTGGCTTTTTGATAAGTTGTTGACAGTTCACCTGTTTACACATTTGTCCAATTAGAACCTTTTTTTTATTAAACAAACATTTTTTTTTCTATTTTATAAAATGTTTACAGTTGCAATAACTTTCCCACTCCACAGGTGGAAGGACTTGATGGTGTGTTAATGGTGGAGGGGGGGGGGTGGATAATGATGGGAGTTACAACACCCCTGTACCTCTGTATATATTTTCTTTTTAATAAATTTTATGCCGTTGCACTAAAAAACTGTTTTACCCCCAAAAACCCAAGGGCACAGACTCAATTGTAGGGAGGGATGGGTTTGGGGGGGGGGGCAATGAAGTTACAACATCCTTGCATATACATACAGGATATGAAATTTATTTCAACAGTGCTTACAGAAAAAGTTTATTCATAATAATTAAATATTTAAAAACAGGCAGAGAGATTGAAAAAACAAAGCAAATCACTCTAATTCTAATTCTACTGAGACAGGAAACAAGTGACCCATGGGTCATGATGCTCAGCTGACTGGGAAGAGATTCGCAAAAGAAAAATTTATCATCAAAATGGTAGTATATACTCATTCAACTGAAGCATCAAACAGATTAACCAACAGGCCAAGATTAAGTCTGTATTTATTTATATATCTCAAAAATAGAGAAAAAATGTGTAAACTTTGTAAAGCCGACAAGTGACTATGTGTATCCGCCAAAATCAGAGTGGAACGGGTGAAGTGAGGCATGGATTGAGTGGCAAGGGGAAATAGAGTGAGGTATTTTGCATATTAGCATGAATGTCTGCAGCCTAAATGTGTATGTAGGTTGTGCCACCTACCACAAATCCAGAAAGCTGTTCAAGTTGTATACATATGTGAAATTTTAGGCAGAAAAGTCAAACCACTACATGTATATGAGTGATTTTAGCCCACGGCAGACAAACAGATAGACGCTGTGCAAAAATGGTTGCAGGTGGCCCCTACAGTTTTGTGTATGATAAAGACCTATGTAAGATCTAAACACATACACAATTTTGGCCCAATCGGTCAAATGGTTCCTGAGATATGAGCTTGGATGTGTGCAGCGTTAACTAGAATTTAGGTGGCGCCACCTGTCATAAAATCAAGAAGGCTGTCCAGGATGTATAAAGCTGTAAAATTTTAGGCAGATATGTCAAACAACTGCCGAGAAATAAGTGACATTATCCCATGGCAGACAAACAGACAGACGCTGTGCAAAAATGGTTGCAGGTGGCCACTCCAGTTTTGTGTATGATAAAGACCTATGTGAGATCTAAACACATACACATGCATTTTGGCCCGAACGGTCAAATGGTTCCTGAGATATGAGCTTGGATGTGTGCAGCGTTAACTAAAATGTAGGTGGCTCCACCTGTCATAAAATCAAGAAAACTGTCCAGGATGTATAAACCTGCAACATTTTAGGCATTTATGTCAAACCACTACAGAGAAATGAGTGATTTTAGGCCACAGCAGACAAACAGACAGACGCTGTGCAAAATGTGCAAAAATGGTTGCAGGTGGCCCCTCCTGTTTATTGTATGATTAAGACCTATGTGAGATCTATACACATACAAAATTTTGGCCCAATCCGTCAAACAGTTCCCGAGATATGAGCTTGGATGTCTGCAGCTTAACCTATAATGTAGGTGGCGCCACCTGTCATAAAATCAAGAAAGCTATCCAGGATGTATAAAACTGCAAAATTTTAGGCAGATATGTCAAACCACTGCCGAGATATGAGTGACATTATCCCACGGCAGACAAATAGATGGACGCTGTGCAAAAATGGTTGCAGGTGGCACCACCAGTTCTGTGTATGATAAAGAGCTATGTGAGATCTATACACATGCAAAATTTTGGTCCAATCATTCAAACAGTTCCCGAGATATGAGCTTGGATGTCTGCAGCGTAAACTATAATGTAGGTGGCGCCACCAGTCATAAAATCAAGAAACCTTTAAGGATGTATAAAACTGCAAAATTTTAGGCAGATATGTCAAACCACTGCCGAGATATGAGTGACATTATCCCACGACAGACAAATAGACGGAAGCTGTGCAAAAATGGTTGCAGGTGGCACCACCAGTTTGTGTATGATAAAGAGCTTTGTGAGATCTATACACATGCAAAATTTTGGCCCAATCCGTCAAACAGTTCTCGAGATATGAGCTTGGATGTCATCAGCGTGAACATGAATGTAGGTGGCGCCACCTGTCATAAAATCAAGAAAGCTATCCAGGATGTATACGCATGCCGATTTTCAGTTGAATTAGTCAATTCACTGCAGAGATATGAGTGATTTTAACCCAAGGCAGATGAACAGATGGACACTATGCAAACATGGTTACAGGTGGCGCCACCATATTTTGTGTATGTTATAAAGCTATCCAAGGGCTACATTTGTATAAATTTTATTTCCTGATCGGTCAAATGGTTCCTGAGATATGAGCTTGGATGTCATCAGCGTGAACGTGAATGTAGGTGGAGCCACCTGTCATAAAATCAAGAAAGCGATCCAGGATGTATACGCATGCTGAATTTCAGGTGAATTAGTCAATTCACTGCAGAGATATGAGTGATTTTAACCCAAGGCAGATGAACAGATGGACACTGTGCAAACATGGTTACAGATGGCGCCACCATTTTTTGTGTTTGTTATAATGCTATCCAAGGGCTACATTTGTATAAATTTTATTTCCTGATCGGTCAAATGGTTCCCGAGATATGAGGGTTTATGTGTGGAAACAGACGCACAAATGGACGCTGGGCAGAGAGGAAACGTCAGAGGTCAACGCAAATTGGTTAGGCACCAGTTCACATGTGACCCGATAATTGGTGTAAGTTTCAGAAAAATCATGTTGAAGTTATTGAGATACTGCAGTTTTTGTATCAAATTTTCCATTATTCTGGGGGGTATTTTGGAGCCATACAGCTTAAAGAATATGGGTAACAGAGACCTTATTTCAGGTTTCCATGGAGACTTTTCATGGGTCTCTCTGTGTGTCAAGAATGAAGATTCTAGGTCCAGTTTTTATGATTTGTGCCCTGTTAACAGATGTTCATATCTTAAAAGGTCTCAAAAATAGAGAAAAAAATTCGTAAAAAAAACAAAAATAAAGGTGGCACCACCAGTCTGCAGGAACTGATGACACATCTCATGATCAATATGCATGCCAAAACTCATGAGCATCAGTGATGTAGTAAATGAGATATATTGAAGTTTTGTATGAAATTTTTGACTATTCTGGGGGGTACTTTGGGGCCCCAAAGCTCGAAGGATATGGGTAACAGAGACCTCATTTCTGGTTTCCATGGAGACTTTTCATAGGTCTCTCAGTGTGTTGAGAATGAAGATTCTAGGTCCAGTCATCATGATTTGTGCCACGTTAACAGATGACAGCATCCTTAAAGGTCTCAAAAATACAGGAAAAATCGTAAAAAAATTGAACAATATAGATGGCCCCACCAGTCTGCAGCAACTGATGGAACATCTCATGATCAATATGTATGCCAAAAATCATGACCATCAGTGATGTAGTTACTGAGACATTGAAGTTTTTGTATGAAATTTGTTACTATTCTGGGGGTACTTTGGGGCCCCATAGCTCGAAGGATATTGGTAATAGAGACCTAATTTCTGGTTTCCATGGAGACTTTTCATGGACCTCTCAGTGTGTCAAGAATTAAGATTCTAGGTCCAGTCTTTATGATTTGTGCCTTGTTAACAAATGTTCACATTTTTAAAGGTCTCAAAATAGAGAAAACAATTCATAAAAAATCAAAAAATACAGGCGGCGCCACCAGTCTGCAGGAACTGATGGAACATCTCATGATCAATATGTATGCCAAAAATCATGACCATCAGTCAAGTAGTTAATGAGATATTAAAGTTTTTGTCTGAAATTTTTTACTTTTCTGGGGGGTACTTTGGGGCCCCATAGCTCGAAGGATATGGGTAACAGAGACCTAATTTCTGGTTTTCAAGGAGATTTTTCATGGACCTCTCAGAATCCTAAGTTACAAGGTTCTAGGTCCAGAGGTTACGATTTGTGCCTGGTTAACGGACGGACAGACGGACAGACGGACGACAGACAAAGAGTGATCGCTATAGCTCAGATGACTACCAGTCAGCTGAGCTAAAAAATGATCAAAAGTTTACATTAGATTTTCCTTCTTTATTACATAATTTTTTTTTTCAAGTTGATAATTTTACTATACATTTACAGTATATCAAATATATCTTAATATATTAGTTGATTCACAATTCTAAATTGGATCAACATTTATAGCTAATTTGGTCAGGTAACATCAAATTATGCACACATTTTTTTTTATAAAATATATTTTTTTTTTATTTGCAAAACAAAAAAATCTGAAAATAACACTTGTTTCAGAATTCACAATTCTTAATTGTACCTTTATTTATCCATGATTTGGCTCATATATTATCAAATTATGCCTATTGATGGGTTAAATTATAATTTAATTCACTTAAAATATTTAAAAGGATATTATTTTCTTTAAAAATGCTTTTTACCACTACAAGGCATATTCTGGATTACTCTTTGAATTACTATTTCAGGAAAGGTTTATACATTGGAATGGAAACAGCTTTAGAGAAATACAGTTCAAACAATATCAATTATTGCAATTTACTTAGTTGGGGGGGGGGTGACATGAGGATAACTGTACGTCTGTGACAGCAGGGGTGCTCCACCAGTGATGCATCACTAATGAGGTTACCTAGGCGGGCTGTTATGACCAGAAGTGGGTGGCCTGGAACATGACAATGCAAATGAATACATGAGAGGCGCTGAAAAAAACTTCAATAACTAGCCTAATTTTTTAACTTTTATTTACAAATTTCAAAATTTAACAGATTAAATCCATATGTGTACCTGCTGTGAAAATTAAATCACATGTACTCAAGCTAAAAAAAAATTAATTATATGTTTCTCAGGCTCTTTTTTTCAGAAAATGATGCGGCACCATTTAATTTTATTTTTTACCATGAAAAAAGAGCAAAATATCATAAACTATTTCTCAGGCACTGGCACAGAAATGACAAGTAATGATAAAATATGAAATAAAACCATTTTAGGTAGAATTGTCATAATTTTGAAAGGATCTTTGAAATGTGTAACTTTTTTTTCTATTACATATAATATCAACATATAAGGCCAAAATAAAAAAAAGGTATGGTTCTCAGGCACTTTTTTTCAGAAATCAATGCGGGCGGGCGCTTTTTTTATTTTAAATTTTTTGGTATGTTTCGATAAAAATGTCAAATGATAAGGGAAAAGCATGAAAATAACAGTTTTATTTTTCTAAACAAGTAAAAGCACTACATAAAAAAGAAAATTGTACAAACAACAACGGCGGAGGAGAAAAGAGAGAG